>VZSE01015292.1:2554523-2582296 GCA_013398275.1 Promerops cafer
TCCCTCCTGTCCCCTCTCTGTCCCCTCCTGTCCCCTCTCTGTCCCCTCCTGTCCCCTCTGTCCCTCCTGTCCCCTCCTGTCCCCAGCGCGGGGCGCTCCCGCCGCTGCCATGCCCGAGCCGCTGCCGCCCCCTCGTGGCCGCCCGCCGGAAGCGCAGCCCGGCCTCGCGCCGCGGGCATTTGGCTCCAAATTCCTTAAATAAAACAAAATAAAACAAAAACTCTTAAAGAGGCTCAATCCAGCCCCGTGCCCCGGCCCGCGGCGGCTCCGGCCCAGCCATTCCCTTGGGGATCGCTGCATTTCGCAGCATTTTCGGGATGCTCCAGGCGCCCGCTCCCCGCTGCGGATCCCGCATTCCTGGGGCGCATCCCCAGGTGAATCCCCGGCAGCGCACCTCAGGCATTTACAGGTGCTCGTTCGCAGGGAGCTGGCGGAAAAGGCGTGTGGGGCACTGAAACTTCGCCTATTCAGTGAAATTCCGGCTCTTTTTGCGGATTTTGCCCACTGGAGCGCCGGCTGGCGGTGTCCATGGAGCCGCCCCGCTGCACCCAGTGGGACCGGAGCGCTGGGAAGGGTTTAATGATTCCTTAAGGAATGGGAACATGCAAAGCAAATGAGCTTGGAGTAGCTTAAATCTCAATGGGGGAGTAAATGGCTGCAGCTTAAGAGATCCAAGCAGGCCAGCCCGGCGCTGCTGACAGCAATTCAAATGCGAGCAGATTGGGTGGCACTGAATTAAACAACAGCGCTTGTTCAAATATTAGGAAAGACAAGGGAAAAAAAAAGCTCTTGGAGAAACAAACCCTGCTGTGCTGGATGAGCTCCACGGACTGACTAATCCGGGGTTCTGTCCTAGGAGTCACCAGCACCAAATACCTGAGAAAGGTGCGAGGTGCAGACACCTCATCTCCCACGGGACTGTGAATGGTTAAGGGCAACACGATAAATATATAAAAACTAGGTAGTCTAAAGTGCAAGATCAGAGCTCAACTTCATCCAATTGAGAGGACAATGCCCTTTTAATGGCCGAGTTTTCAATTTTGTTAATATAATTTATTGGTCCCGGTCAGATCCCAGCAGGGAAGAGGAGCCCAGCTTCAAAGGACAGCTCTGGGCTCACGAAAAATCCATGTACTGCCACTAGGAATGCCATGTTCTCACCAGCTGCACGTCCTGACTGGCAGCTGGGGCAGACAGGGAGGGAGCTGGGAGGTGGCACCGGCCGTGCAGGGCAATCCATGGGGTGAGAGGAGCATTTGCAGGTTTTGTGGTTGGCCTGGCCAGCGCTAATAATCATTGCCATTCATAAGCATGAAAGAGTCAAGTATTCCCACCCCCCCTGCTGCCATTTGAAAAGTATCTGACCTAATTATTACTATCCCTGTTGTGTAAATTCAGCACTTTGTCAGTCTGAATAAATGTACATTAGCCTTAACATGAGCGAAACAAGTTTAAACAATGAAGGCAGCTTTGTAAAGCTCCCTCGCTTTTTAACTTATTTGACACCACACTAAAGAGCCCATTTAGACTAAAGAGTTCAGCACATTTTGGGACCCATTAAATGCCCAGGTTGAGACTAGATATTCTCCTTTTTCTTTTTTTAATTTGTCCTCCCTAGTTGCTCAAGTCAGCAGAATTGAGCAATAAGCTGCTTTGCATTTCTTTAGCTTTGTAGGCAAGTTGCAGAAAGCTACACCCATCCTGGCCAGCACAGCAGCCCTTCCAAGGCAGGGCAAACCTCACTTATCACCGAGACCAAGGCATTCCTTGGAATTAGTTTTAATTAAAAAAAATTGCTTTTAATTAAAAAAAAAACAAAAGAGGAAACTCATGGCACAAAAATGTGATCTTCAGGACTGTTAGGAAAACTTACACTGTCAAATTGTTTCTATTTTAGGCTAACAACATAGAATTTAGAGTCAGGTCAACCTTTCATAGAATTATGGGATTATTATGGTTGGAAAAGAGCTCCAGGATCATCGAGTCCAAGCTGTGCCATCCCCACCTTGTCCCCAGCCCAGAGCTCTGAGTGCCACCTCCAGGAATTCCTGGGACACCTCCAGGGATGGGCTCTCCAAACCCCCCAGGGCAGTTCCAAGGCCTGAGCACCCTTTCCAGGAAGAAACTCCTGATGGAGAAGTGACAAACTCCAAGTCTATCCTTGACTCCAGCTGTTGTCACATTTAGGACATGACCTGGAAGGAGGAGAAAATTCACCCTGCCTTGGCTGCAGGACAAATGCAGATCAACTCCAAAAGAGCAAAAGGGGCTGAAAAACCAGAGCATCATCACCCTCATCATTCCCTGTTCCCTGCCCTCCCCCATCACTGAGGGAATTTCTGCAGGCAGCAGAAAGAAAGAGGCAAACAAGGGAAAAACTGGATGGAAAAAGGAGCAGTGCAGTCAGAGCTGAACACTGCAAGGGGAAGGGGTTGTTCCTCACCAGTGAGCCCCTGACTTTTGAGAAAACCTCTCAGAGATACCACACAAAGGCTGGGTTCTGCTGGATGTGTCACAAAGAGCTGGCAGGGAAACATTTTCAAAAGAGAATTTCATTTTACTCAAAGCCATAATGAAACCGGTTCTTTCCCAAATGAGATCTGTGGTCAGTCTGTAAATTGAATTCTGTCACTGACCTGTAAGAGATACTTGAATCCACACGAAGTTCAACGCTTGGCAAAGCCACAACCCCGACGTTGGCAGCAGCACCTCCCCAGGATCTGGGCACTTGGATGGATATTTAGATTAAAATCCTGGTTTATAGGCAGAGCTGCAGATGGATTTGGATTCCATCCCTCTTACTCATGTTGAAACTTGGTTAAGTTTGAAGCACAGAAAAAAACCAACTCAATTACAATTTCTAGCTGTCAGGAAGGAATTCTATCAGCTCCATCCTCCAGAAGGAAATCCACACTGTCTAGCAGTAATCAGTTCCATTTGTGACCCTCCCAACAAAACCCTTTTTGTCTGTGATTTGTATTCAGCTTAGGACACGCTGATTTCAGACCCTCTGTGGATTGTAATGTCTAAACAGCCTTTTTATTTTTAAATGCAACCAAGAAACTATTTGGCAGGGTCTGAATCTGAAGCAAAATCTCCCAACTGCACTTGGGTCTGGGCTCGCAGCAAGGCAGGACACTCACAGGCAAGTCTGTTTGTTCAGCTTAGCTAAGAATAGGACATTAGCAAGAAATATTTTAATCCAACAAGCATCATGTTTTGAAGGGAACTTTCAGCTTTTTTGGCCAATTTGAGTGGCATGTGATGATCTCACGGTGTGGCAGCTGGAGAACAAATGAGGCTGCAGCTCTGAGCACTGATGATGGGCTGAGCTCTGCCAGGTCTGGGCGTGGAACTCCCTCAGGTTTTGGGATTCAGAGGACTGAACCTGCCCCATGCCAGCCAGGCAGCTCCAGGATGGTGCTTCAGGACACAGAACCTTCCACTTGTGCACACCTGGGCCAGGTTTCACCACCAGCAGGGATTTGCTGCGTTTCAGTCCAGTCCCCAGGTTCCACACCAAAAACCAGCCCCCAATTATACAAGTGGCACTAATTGGATCTTTTTTTGAGCTTTTCAGAAGAGAGGCCGAGGCTTGAACAGCTTGGAAACAAAACTGTCCCATGAACTCCCCAGAACAGCCCCATGGATGCAGTGCTGCAAGAGACTCATGTGGCATCTCAAAAAATACACATTTCAGATTCCAAGACTTCTGCAGTTTTCAACTTTCACCAGCATTCAAATTCACCTACATTAAAAGAAAATTAAATTGCCCTCTCCAGCAAAAAGCAAACCACAACAAAGCAAACATCCTCCAGCAAACTATTCCCTTGAATCCATGAAAAGCTGCCAAGTCAACCTTCCAGTGCCCGCTGCCCATCCTGGGCTGCCAACAGCTCAAGTGGCACTTTGGGCTCCTGTTTGCCACCAGCTGTGGCAAGAACTGCATCACAGGCCAGAAATATTTCATATTCCAACCATGTTTCACATGCCAACAGTATTTCACATTCCTTCACAGCTGGAGTTCTGTGAAAAGCCCCCACTGGAAACGCTTCCATAAACCATAAATGTTTCAAGAGCTCCATTCCATGGTGGAATATTGGACACAACCCTGGCAGAGAGGCAGAGCATGAGCTGATGAACCCAGGGGTACAGGAAGAATTAGCCAGGTTTTAGGAGATGAGCAGGTCAGAAAAAGGAGAAAAATCAGAAAAAAAAAAAAAGGAGTCACTATTATGGCCCAGTGGGCAGGAAAAGCTGGGACCAACAGATTGGATTCTGCCTCATTTATCACTCTAAAAGAGAAGTAAAACTGAATATTATGTTTCTCTGTGTATTTTTTAGCAAAGTATTAACTAAATCAAAAGCATTAAATTAATTCCCTTTAGGATTTATAACTGCTGTAAGTAGAAGAAAAGTGCAGTCCTATAAAACACCAGTAGGATTTTAACATGTATTATCAAACAGAATTAAACTGCAAATAAAAGCCCTACTACGGGACACCTTTAGTGCAGAAATTTCATTATCTGTAAGCAACAAATAATAAAGGATCAAAATGAAAAGAACACAGGAGAACAAAGCTGATCCCTAGCCCTGCACACAAAATGTGCCTGGATGCTTCCTGGAAGCTCCAGCAAACCCCAAAGTGTTTGATGTGCTCACATCTCTGGAAAACAAAAAATTCTTACCACCATATAAATTCTACAGCAAGCCAATTTTTAATTATACCTATCAAAATAATAATAAAATCCCAGCAGTTTCATTCAAGCTGTTTGAATAAGAGACCACCTATGCAAATATCAACACAGCGTTTGAATCTCCAGGTAACTACTGCCAATTATAAATGGGGACACTTTTAAAAATAAATTACAAGGATAATTAATTATTTTCACACACAGAGGTAACAAGGTAACATCATGCAGTGGTTTTCAAAGCCTCCTACTTTCTGCATTTCTATTCTGGTTAGTTTGTGCCAAGATTAGAAAAGCAGATTTCAATTTTAAAACAGGGACAGAGGAAAGTGAAAAACTTCCAGCCTTCCCTCTGGTCATTCCATGTGGGTATTATGGGATGCAAACATGAACAAGGGAATACTCTGCTGTTAAAAACAGGCTACAACAATATGGACAAGAATGTTGCACAAACATTTTCATGACTCTGCTCTCATCTACTCTGTCAAAAGCTAAATTATTTGAAAATGCCTGCAGAAGCTTTTAGAGATATATAGTTCTACTGAGGGCACAGTTAGCTTGACAAAAAAAGGCATTATTTCTCTTTTTGCTGTCAGAAAGTCACAGAGGGTTTGAATTCTGTGGTTATAAACTGAAAATTGTAATTACAGAGAAGGAGAGCAGGAACTTCTCTCCTCCTCCTGAGGACACTGACTGAGGATGACAACATCCAAATGGGAGGAGAAAAGGAGAATTTTTGTGCAAAAATTCCAACATTTCAGAATGAAACCTGCTGCTACAGCATGGATTCTGCTGGTCTGCTCCTTGCTGAACAGAAGCTGCAGCTGACACAGGTTCACCAGCTACGAACAGGTTTAAAACCAACTTACAAACTGAGGAGTTCCAGACAGGATCAGATCTGCACAAAAGTTCTGTGTCAGAGCTGCACAGAGAGAGGCACGGGGGAGGACAGGGGCCAGGGATGCTCCACTGAGGCTCCTCACTGTTTCAGAAGTAGTAAGCTGTGTGAGTAACCCAGTTGGAACACTCCTCCTTGGGACGTTTTGCTGAGCTGTGAGTTGTAAAAATAGATTTGTAAGCCTCAGACTTGTCCTCGCTGTCTGCAATGGATCTCTTGGTGGTGGTGGAAGAAGCTTTATTGACTTTTCCTGGGACTGATGGATTTCCATTCTCTGAGGGGAAAAAGGAATAGAATGAAGCATGACAGCTTACAATGGATAAAGGTATTTAAATAAAGATGACAAACAGCGTTTGAAAATTAAAATATATAAATTTTTCAGCTCTCTCATAAATATCTCCCGTAACTGCACTCAACAGCTTTTAGAAATCACACTCAAAATACATTTAGAAATCTTGAGAGAGGAATTCTGCAAACCTCTTGCACTGCAATTCAGTACTGACAACATTTATTCCTCCAAGTAACAAATGGCTCTGAGCTCTGGTCTTCAGCAACATGAAAGCCCCCAGCAGCCTGCAGCATTGTTTGGAAATCAGCTCTCAAATTCAGCCAAAAACTGAACTTGTGCCACACCTTCCCCCAGGGAACCCCTCTGCTCCCTTTATTCTTTGCAAAGTTATGACCAACAGCAGTGGTCTGCAGCATTTTATATCTGTGGTGGGGAAATGCCCATCCTCTGTTTCTGATAGTGTTTTTCTCACTGTATTTTATCTACGGCTACATAAAAATACTTTTTTTTTTTTTTACTATTTCATCTCCCAAGTTGCAGGATGGTGTTTGAAAAAGCCAAGTCTCTGGTGCAGAGAAATGAACACAGAAACTCAACATCCTGAGTGCAACTCAGGCACAGGGGTGCCCAAGAGTTGTGTGCAACCCCAAATCCTCACAGAATTGTGCGTGCCATCCCAAATCTTCTCAGAATTGTGACTGCAACCCCAAATCCTCACAGAATTGTGAGTGGAACCCCAAATTCTCACAGAATTTTGAGTGCCATCCCAAATCCTCTCAGAATTGTGAGTGCAACCCCAAATCCACACAGAATTAGGGGTGCAACCCCAAATCCTCACAGAATTGTGACTGCAACCCCAAATCCTCACAGAACTGGGTGTGCAACCCCAAACCCTCACAGAATTGGGGGTGCAACCCCAAATCCTCACAGAATTGTGAGTGGAACCCCAAATTCTCACAGAATTTTGAGTGCCATCCCAAATCCTCTCAGAATTGTGAGTGCAACCCCAAATCCACACAGAATTAGGGGTGCAACCCCAAATCCTCACAGAATTGTGAGTGCAACCCCAAATCCTCTCAGAATTGTGAGTGCAACCCCAAATCCTCTCAGAATTGGGCGTGCAACCCCAACAGAAACAGTTTCAAAAGGCACTTTTTTTTCCTTTTACATCTTCAGAAAATAAAAAATTCATTAATATTATTAGAATTACGAGGTTGCTCGACATCCAGGAGCAATTCTCACCATCTGGGATGAAATATTTTTAAAAGTCTCTCCTGTATAAAAGCAGACAGTAGAGGGCAGGTCAGGCATTGCTGATGGAATTTCAGCTTCTCCCCGTTTATCTACAGAACACCATTCTCAGATTCTTAAATTATTCTGATTTTTTCATGTACAGGATTTAATTCTTCCCACAGAAACCTCACACTGACCTTAAAAATGTACCCATTCTGTTTGAAAATATCACTATGGGAGCATTAAATAGCAGAATAAATATTAAATAAAGAGAAGGCACCATTCTTTGGATTTAAGGGCTGACAAGTTTACTCAAAGCTTCAAGGCTGCTGTAGGTTTAGCAGTGCATCCTAAAATTCTATTCCAGTGTTCCTGAGGACACACAGCAAATTAGCAGCTAAAACAGAGGATTAAAAGTTAAATAATCTGGGTTTTTAAATAAAATTCATCCAAATAAAGTGCCATAACATAGATTTTGATCAACTGCACACCAGGAAACTGCAGATTCTCCTCCACTACCTCACAGCCAGGAAAACAGACACACCAAACCCATGACTGTGTAAATAAGAATATCCAATCTCATTAAGTCAGGTTCCCAATATAAAGCAATATTAGAATGACATAAACAAGCAAATCTGGTCCCATTTTTCACATTAGGATTAACCACCAACCTGAACTCTTGGTGAAGATAATCTGCCTGTTTTCCCCAGAGCTGGAATTGACACAATCCTTTCCACTCTTTGCTTTTGAAGGACCTGGAAGATCTAAAAAAATAAAAAAAAAAATCTAAAAAATGAAATCCTGGCAGTTCCAAGACTCAGAAGGTGACACAGAATTTGGAGCTGTATTACCTGCAGAGGGCTCCTGCTGAGCAGCTGCTGCTGCTGTTTTGCCTTTCTTTGATTTCTGAAACAACACAAGCAGAAATCTGGTCATGGACTGAAAGGAGACAAAACTCCCAACTCGTATTTGGCAGACACACAGTTGAATTCAGTACATTTTTACTTCTTACCCAGTAGAAAGAACTCTTCCTTCCACATTTTTTGTGTTATTTCTACATGGAAAAAATAATAATCTTGAGAACCCTGCAGTTACATTAATTTTGTGCAGGATAAAATTGGATTTGTCTGGATTTAATATTTTGGTTTGTGTACTTGGAAAGGGGGGGTGTGTTATTATCATTAACTGGTAATCTGAACCCACACAGCAGGACAGTAAGTTGCACAACATTAATAAGACACAATTAATTGTAATAAATAAAGATTTTTTCAATAAAAATTTCAGAAGAATCTGGAATCTTGTATCCACTTTATTTTGTTTAGTCCATAAAAAAATCCCTCCTGGGTACCTGTCAATAACTGGACCCTCTGCTGCAGGATTGCTTGGGAAGAAAAGATGCAAATAGTTAATCTAAATTTTTAAAAAGTATGTGTGCAGCAGATTTTCCAAATTAATTTATGTTTGTACAGATTAAAAAACACAGAAAAGTCAAGAAGAATCCCATTACTGGCTTTGATTACATAAAAAGAAAGATGTATAAGAACAGTCATTAGCACTATTCTCACTGGATACATTCTGAATTGTGAACATGTTTTAAGACAAAGAAAATAAATAGATTTAATTTTCAAAGAAAATGTCATGGGCAGGGACACCTTCCACAGACCAGGTCCCTTCAGGCACCTGGAAATTCTCAGTGCAGGGGATTTCCACCTCTTGCTACAGGTGGATTTCCAAGGAAAAGTGATTTCCCAGGTGTTTGTAACTCTATGGATGCATAAATTCACTGTGCAGAATACAGAGAGAGATTTCAGTATGGGCACAGTGACAGCTGAGCTGGAATCATTCTTTATTCTGGTCCCAGCTGCACCTTCCTGGTGTTTTGTCTCATGGGGATAAAGAAAAGGAGTTTGTGCTTCCTGCCCCAAACACAGCAGAGGCACTGAGCCTGCTCAGAAGGGAGGGAGGGAGGAGGAAATCTGGGCAGCAGTGCCAGGGAAGTGGGAATTGTGCTGGCACTGGGACTGGAGCTCCCAGGCCACAGCAGAGGTTGGTTCCAGCTGAAGGGACCAGCTGGGGCACCAAGGTCACCACCTGAGGCTGAGAGATTTGCAAATCCTGTCCTGTAATTCTCCACTAACCAAACAAATCCCATTTGCATGTTCCCCCAGGGCCCACAGAGCCCCAGGAGCAGGGCACTGTGTCCTTTTGTGCTGTCACCCCAAAAGCCACAGCTGCCCTGCACACTCAGGTACTTTGCTGTGCAGAAATTGTGAGCAGCACCTTCCAGATTATTCAAAATTATTTGCTCCAAAGCTACAGGTGCTTTGTTAGGGCCCTGTTTCTAAAGAAAACCAAGGGCAACCAACCACTCACTCATCTGCTGAGATCTGCAACAGTCTAGCAACAAATTATAAATTTATTTTTTCCCCAAACTTTTAACTACCAAGTACTGAGGGGGAAAAAAAAGAAAAAACCCTCTGTATAGACACCATGAGATTATCACTCTTATGCCAGAAGCTATTGGACATGAGATGCAGAGACTGTGAAAAAACAGGAAACAGAACAGCAGGATTTTTATGGAAAACCATCCTTTTGATGTATTGCTCAGGCCCAGGGATGCTGCACTGGCACAGATGAATAAAGCCCTGTGATGAGAAGGAATCATATGCTCCCCAGCAAGTAAACAAGCATTTGTTTTAAAACAAACCAGGGAAATATTTGCATGGCAAAATCAAGGGATGAAACCTCCATCTCAAGTCTCAGATGCTGAAAGCATCAGGAAATGATTTATGTTCCTGAGATGCAGCTCAGTCTGAGCACCCTGGCCTGAGTCAGCACTAAAGGTTTGCTTGCTTTGGCATCCTCCAGGGAGTTCAGGGAAAATCAGCAGTGCTGACAGAATTCCCACATGCAGAAGTGTCACCTGACAGCTCAGCAGCACAGAACACCTCCCAGCTCACAGGGCAGTGCAGCACAGCTGCAAGGATTTGATTCCCACTGCATTTTACCCAGGCAGACAGAAAAATGCAAAGGCCTCAACAGCATGGTGGGAATTAGGGGTGCAGTAACTGCTGAGGACTGAGAAGCACAAAACATGAGAAATTTCCACACTCTTACAGCACCAGCCCAGGAATGCACAGACCCCAACATCCTGTTTCTGACAGAGGCCAATAAAAGACATCTTATTTAGAAGATCAAAAAACTGATGCCGTCATCAGGAGCTGCCACAAGAAACACAGGGATGATGTAGCTCATTACTAGAACGAATTAATTTCAAGAAAACCCTGAAATATTGCTGCAAGAGTCCATTTTACCCTGTCTGAGTGCACGAGGCATTTCCTGCTGGTCAGGAGAAAGTTTAGGATGTATGACTTCAAGATGTTATTGGCCAAATACACACAAAAAATCCCATTGCTTTTCAAAGAAGTGTTTAAATACAACACAGCTCACAGAGTAAACTCCTCCATCTTTATAAAGATCAGCAAATCTAAGAGCAGATTCACTGCAGATAAGAATTCTTTTGATTTTATAATAAATAATGCATAAAAATCGTACCTTTTCTAATTTGCTTTTCAGTCTTCTTTCCTCCATCCTTTTCTTCAGAATTTCCACATCTTCTTTATTACCATTAAGGACAATCACATCTTCCTCTTGAAAGGGAACACCACACTTCATGAAAGAAAAGAAAGGACAAAATTGCACATTTATTTTTCTGTCTCCTATGAACAACACTGAACTAATTCTTTTTTTTCATTTGTGTATTTTCTGTTCATGGGTTCCTTATTTTACTAAGCACAAATTTACTTAAAAGTATTCCTAATTAGAATCTACCCAATTTTCTGAACCCCACAGCTAAAACCCAAAAGTACTTTCTGATTTTTAATTATGAAGGCATTTCATTAAGACCTTGATGCCATTTTGCTCCAGAATTTGTCTTTCAACTTAGTGAGATAAAAACCAACAACTGACAGGAGCAGTTTCCTTACACTGACCAGGGACAACACCAAAGGTGTTATTCTTGTAAGTGTGCAACAGATAGCAAATTTTTCTTTTCAACTGGTAGACAGGAAAACATGAAGGTGTTTTATTTTTTTAACTGTGGGGATAAAAAGGAGTCATAAAAGCAGAATAATTCATTACCCTTGCCTTGCTGCCTCACTGGATTGTATCACAGAGACCATACCCTTATCTGATTTATCAAACACTCCCAAGTTTCCAGCTACTTTCATAAATTAATCTGGATAATGGCTGTAATGTGCTCTGTGTACTTCCACATTCGTTTCATGGTTGAAGGCACAGATGTTTCCCTGTGCACATTTGCAATTATTTGATGTACCAGCACATTGACCATGATGTTTTCTTGTCTAAGACCTCAATTTGCTTTTTGTTTTTTTGGTTGTTTGGTTGGTTTTGGGGGTTTTTTTGGTTATTTTTGTTAAATGCAGAAGCTTTCTATTAATCTACAAGATTAATTTATAATCCTGCCTCTGCCGTTACTCTTCTTTTTCTAAACAAAGGTTTAGAAAGGTTACTCCTGTATTTGCAGTAGGAATTAAACAAATGAAAGGACATATGGGCAGGACTTTGCTCAAGTGCTGAGCACAGCTTCAAAAATGAACCTGAACCCAAGTGGTGGCAGATTGAGAGGAGAAACAGGGCTCAGAGAGAGGCACAGGACAGCAGGCAGGAAAAAGATAAGCACACAAGAAATGAGAGAACAGCCCATATTTCTCCATTTCTACTCAATGAGAAGTCCCAGCCTGGTGTGATCTCACACTTGGGAGTGAAAAGGCTCCAAAATCAAGAATTTCACTCTTCATTCTGAGGCAGGAGCTGGCAGCTGACTTGATTCTAAAGAAGCCCCACAAATTCATTTCTAGAAGCCCCACAATTTCTTTTCTAGGGTGTTTCCTAATACAGCATTTTTCAGACATATTTTGGCAGGAGACTCTAATTTCATCAAATGTTGCATTTTGAAAGAGCAAGCAAATCCAGGTTCCCATCTGGAAAACACAGGTGGAATTGTTCAAAACTGAAAAGTATTCACAAGAAACAAGGAAATGAAGACAGTGTTCTTTCCGCTCCCTGAAACAGAAAATTTTTTGCCATGACAACATTGGATTATGTCAGAGACCATACCCTTCCAAACATCTTAATGAGATAAAAAGCAGAAAGAAGATTCAGTTCTGCAAATTCAGATGTTTGGTCCTTCAGATTAGTTAAAGTCTTTGGGCAGATGCTTGTTTTATGATATCACAGGGTCTCTCTCCTCTGCTGTACCTTGTTTATCTTGGGCCTTTAAATATAGATGAAGATACTTGCTGTAGTTCTTAGCACCTTGAATAGAAGACATTCCTAAATGACATAGTTCTTATCTCTCTTAAAGTATAAAATACAGGATTTTTGAAGTAGTAATGAACTCTTAATTTGACTTCCTGAATTCTAGAGTTTACAGTTTCAGCTGCCTAAGACAAGAGTTGTACGTTATTTCTTGCTGTAAACAAGAAATTGACACATTTATTTTTTTTTATAGCATCTAAAATGTAGTTCTGTGCATGACTACTCCAGTCTTAATGTAATACAAATAAACAACAGGCAAATATGTTTTCATATCTAAATATTTACAGCAGTGTTACAGTTTAATGTCTTCAGAGAAACCCAAAGGCTCTTTCCCACATTTTAACAGTGAATTCCTGCAGCTCTCCTGAACATGACCATTACTAGGAAATGCACAATTCCCAAGGAGATGGGACATGGATGGCCAAACAGGGACATTTAGGAAGAGGACTGGACATCCATGGACCACCTCACTGTTCATCTCCCAGCCACGCAAGCTCATGTACTAGAAGATTATTCTTGCCTGCCACATTTAACTAAAACTTGTTTTAAGAGAGAGTTTTCCAGAGGTTTAGCCATTAAGAGTTCAGGAGTGTAAGATTTGCTGAACGTGTTTTTTTACATTGTCCCCCAACCCAGACATGCAATGGGTCAGAGAGTAAAGGACAACCTGGGAGCAGTAGAAATTTCCCACCTAGTTATTCACAGAACATGAACTTTCACTCAGGAGCTGCAGCATCTACTTCAAAACCAGTTCAAGAAAAAGCCTTACAGAGTTTATCTTAAAATCAGTGATAATTTTGTACCTGTTGTACCTGCAGCTATGCCTTAACTTACTTTGAGGTTTTATTTCTGACCAACATGGTATTTTTCTCTGTTTATTTCTGACCAACATGGTATTTTTATCAGAACGTTTCCTCCCAATCCCAGCACATTTAAGCTCAAGTTTCCACTTATTAAACCCCCTAAGAACCTTTAGAAGGCTGTAGCAGCACACACAGTGTGTGTGAAGGGTGATTCAAAGCAATCTGCTCCACAGCAGGTACTGTAAAGCAAAGCACCAGAGAACGTGAGGGGTTAACACCTCCTTGTGCATTTCTGCTTCTGGTTCATTTTACACAGACTTTCATAATTTTACAGTTCTGGCGTCTGCCCTTGTTTGTTTGCTTATCTAAAAGTTAGAGTTTTAAGGGCTGGGGTCTTACAGACCTTGTGGTTTCTTTATCTCAGGGTTACAAACACGGCACACGGTTCTACCACACATATTCATCACACACACCTCACTTCACTGCTGTTTATAGCTGTGATTTATTATTATGTCCTTCTGTTTACTATCCATTACCACACAATCTGTTTTTCTAGCCCTTGGTATCAGTTCTTGTTATTTTCCTGGCCCACCAGGGCTGGACCTTTGCTTACAGAAGTTTTTAGACACAGCAGGGACACTTGAGCTTCTTCCTTATCTCCTTACCCCACCAGGGCTAGACCCGATTTTGCACAAGTGGCAGCAGTTCCATTCAAACCCCTCCTTTCTTATCTCCTTGGCCCACTCAGGGCTTGACCCCTGTTTTGCAGAGGTGCTTGCATTTAGAAGAGGCACTCACATTTAATTCCTTTGCTAACTTACACCTTAATTCTTTCTAACTTACGCTAGGGCGCTTATCCCAAGTGAGGTCTGTGTTTCAAGGAGATCTTTCATTTATTCTCTTCCCAGCTTCCAGCCACTGGAAATGCCCGGCAGCAGCAGCAATTCCCTGCTGGAATTCTCGGCTCCAACTGGAAACTTTTGGCAGGCGAATGGTTAAGGGCAGGGGGAGGAGGAGGAAGAGGAGGAGGCAGGTTCCCCGCTCTCCCAGGCAGCGGGCTCAGCCGCCGCAGCCCGGGGGCACAGGTTAAAGCCTCTCGGTTATTCCATTATCCTCGGCAACATTCCCTGCACATCCACCCGCGTGGTTCCAGCGCCCTGCAGGCTGCCTCGGCCGGAGGAGTTGGCCGAGAGGCAGAGGCGAAGGCTCCGGGAAGCGAGCAGGGTACGGGCGCAGAGCGCGGCGCGGAGGCGCGATGCCAGCGCGCCCGTGTAATGGTTAACCTGGCGGCGTTGCTGAAGGACAGCGAGACCCTGCCTTGTCTTTATTATGCTGCCGTCCCCTGGCTGGCTCCGGACGAGGTAAGGCTGCAGCAATCACATCGCAGCGTTCAGTTTCTTGCTTTTTCCCTTATGTAAAGTGGTGATTTTACTTAGAAAACGCTCTAAGCTGCAGTAAGGTTATTTTTTTTTTTTCTCCCCCCCTTTCTTTGCCTTCCTACGGATGCACAAAAGGATGGAGGTCGTTGCTATTAATTGTATTATAAAAATCACAGTATTTATGCAAGTTATTTTTTTTTTTTTAACAGCTTTGTAACTTACGGGTTTAAATAGCTCTCATTGTATTTGTTTTAAATTACTCTGAGGTCAAATATACAACAAAAAAAACGTAACAACGTAACAGGAAAAATATGAACACTAAAACTTTATAAATTTGCTGTATATGTATCAGTAAATTCTAACGCAGTGTTTTTAAATAATGATTTAATTAACTGGGTTTGATGGAGAAATGTTTTTACTCAATGCATGTCAAAATCCAGCAGCAGACTCCGTATTCTGACCCCTTTTAAACAAAAAACCAAAGCAATGGAAAAAGCACTTAAAAGAACTCATTTTACCATTTTTTAAAGGATTGAATTAGTCTTTCCCTGTTTATAAAATGTCTACATTAATGCCTGCATAAATACCTTTCAAACAAAAAAAACCCCAGCTATAAAAAAGAGTTGAAATAAGTATTTAATGCTTTTACAGCATTTTATTAGAAGATGAAGCATTCCCAAGTCATCTGTCTCACTAAATTACAAGGTCATACCAAACTTTATGTAAACTTCAATATTAAGCAAAAGCAAAGAGCACAGAGAAAGCAGAATGTTTAGAGGGGCAGTGATGCAGTCCTAAATGCAATGGCAGGGAGAAACAGCAAAAAGCAAAAGTTGTTGTTACTACAAAATGCACAGCCGAGTATGTGCTAATGGGGACTCGATGAGCTGAGCTGACATTTCACAGGCTTTTTCCAGGCATCATCATAATTCCCCTTTCCTCTAGAGTTTACTTCGTTAATTGAGATGGAGTATCTTAGGCTTACAACAATTCTCTGTTAAGTAATATTCTTAAAAGCATCCACAAAGGTGCTTGAAAACCCCTACTTTTTTTTTTTTCCCAAGAATATCACACACTACTCACAGGAGTTTTAGAAATTCATACAACTTCATCCTCCAGATTTAGAAGACCTGTGCATAACGTAAGAAATGCTGAGTTTCAGAGACGTTCTGCTAACAAAAAATACCTGTCATGGCACTCTTGCATAATAAGGGCAAGATGGTCCCAGACAGGGTTGTTATGGACAGTGGACATTCCCAATGGGATCTCTTGCTCCTCAAGGGCAGGAGGAAATCTGGGATAATAATCCTGGCCAGCACACAGGGCTGAGAGGATCCTGCTGAACAACAAATTTCATGTGCAGTGGCACTGAGAGCTGCAATTCCAGCCCCAAGTCTGGTCAAACACTACCAAAAAGCCACTGCTTTCATTCCATAATGTCCTCCCGAGGCTGAAGATGTCAAATTCTGTTCTTGCAGGCCAGGCTCCATCATTCAGCCATTCCCCATAAACATGTTAACACTGGAGAGGAATTGCTGCCTCTTACCTGATTATGGGGTGTTTGTGTACTTTTATGCTGCCATAAAAATACAGTTTCTAGATGTCACACAGTCCAGTAGGAAAAAATCCATCGAAAGCACTTAACAGCCCCAAACAGCCCCAGAAGCTATTACTTGAAGGGTAATAAAAATTCAGGTGTATGAAACAAGCAGCTTACAGCTTGGCTCCCTAGAACTACACTTTGCAACCTGTCCAAAGTGTATTTAAGGAAAAAAACCTTCCAAGCACCCTCATGCTGGACAGGTTCAGAGAATATTCTGAGTTGGAAGGGACCCACAAGGATCACTGAGTTCAACCCCTAAGTAAATGATCTGTACAGGGACTGAACCCAGTCTTGGTGTTAAGATGTTTTCTATTTAATCAGGTATAAAATCCCAACTATTTCTACAGCTGCCTGCTCTTTTTAGTGTAATTCTTCTATTCAGAATGAACCTTCCCTGTGACATCCCAGAGATCTCGTGACATTCGCTGATTCAGAGGAATCCCAATGTTCTTCCTGCCAATTATTCCCCCAGAATAAAGAGTTTGTCTGAGTCCAGCTCCACAGAAATCGGTGTTTCCCCAATTCCAGCCCCTGGGTACATACATTATGCTCCTCACAGAAACCCTCTCTGGGCTCTGGCACAGGGTGAATTTCATTTTTAATGCAGAAATCCTGCTTTTCACCTTGCAGTGGCATCCCTGTTCTCCTGCTTTCTGCACAGCATCCAGAGGTTGACACGGACTTTGCTGCAGCTTTTTGTTCAGATGGATGGAACGCTCCCATCAAGGTTGTTTACCCAGTAAATGGATCCCTGAGGAGCTCCAAGGCAAAAACATTCTCCTGGGAGCTGATTTCCTCATGTTTTTCTTTGAGCTGCTGAAAGAACATCCCAGGAAAATGGACGAGCCCTCCACCTAACACACAGCTCTCCTTTCTGGAATGCTCAGGGGAAAAGAGGCACCATTCCAGCATGAAATCCAGTGCATGCCAGTAAGGACCAAAAGAGAAATACATTCTTCCCCAACAGCCTAATAAGATCTTAAAAATGTGGGAATATGGAGGATCCCTTCCCTCAGTTCAATTTGTGTTCTTAATGCTTTTTGGATTTTATGTCTCGTGTCTACTTTAACTACAATGCCCTCTTTATTTTCAAGCTTTTAAGGGAGATACTGCTTTTGTATTAAAAAGAAGTATTTTCCACTTCTTTCTAATGAAAATCTCGAGCCTTCTAACCACAGCAGCATTCCTTTAATGAAACTACCTTTACAAAAATCTTGTTGTTTCTGTGTAAAGCCAAATACTTCATGATTTTGACAGCTGCAAATTGTAAAATACTTCAAGGGGAAATGCAAATTTTGTTTAAAAAAAATCATTGAATAAAAGAAGAGAAAATTAATTACCTTTAAAATAAAATGAAAATCTTTAAAAATTTAACTGTTAAGCTTAGTGGCAGTTGATGGACCTTCTCCTTGGTATTCTTTTCTAGGAATTTTGATATCAAGTGCTTCAAGGATAAAGACTTCATGTAATTGCTGTGGGATTCAGGACTGCTGCACTCTTATTCTTCTGACTGTTCAACAAGGTAAAGGTAAGGAAAAAACCACAGTGGAAAAACTCCTGTGCTAATACTGCTGTAAATTGGTTATCTCAGAATGCCAATACTGGCAGTTGTGCCCTTATCTCAGGGTATGCACAAATACCAGAAATAAGAAACGAGTGTTGTCCCCTTGTTCAGTTTTCCAAAGCACAAATACAAAGATGTCAGAGGGAAAAAAAAAGTATCTCAAGAGTCTGAAACATTAGCTGACTTTATAAGGATAAAACCCAGTATATTTTGTGGGTTGCGTTTTAGTCTCTTCCTTCTGTTTATTTAATAAATTTTCTGTTGATTTAATTTACTGAATTCTGATCCTCTGGCAGAACTTCAAGTTTCCCAGGCCTTGAGGAAATCTCAGCAGCTGCTGTTCCTGAGCACCCAGAGCTCACTTCTTCCCTGGGCTCACCCATCACCTCTGAGCTCAGGAAACTCCCACCTGAGGGGCTGAGCCCCCTTGGTCAAGCAGTGAAGAATTCAAAGCCAAGCAGTGAAGAACTCAAAGCCATTTTGGGTTCTTTTGTATCATTCTGAGATCATTTTGTCCTGGAAAGACAAAATTCCTGCCTGGTGGCTCTGCATTCCCAGGGGCTGAGTGCACTCAGTATGGGCACACACAGTTCCTCCTGGTAGTAATCCCAGCATGTATAAATGCAGCACTAACATGGCATCTGGTTAAAAAAATAAAGAGAAAAGTTCTCTCTCTCTCTCTATCTCACTTTTCCTTTCAGATGATCTGAATGTTTAATTGGACTATGATAAGAAGACAGGATCTGGAAGTAAAAGATGAACCCACTTCATGCAAAGAAATCCAGATTTTTAGTGTGTGTTGCTGTCTGTATGTTCATCTACACCTTCATTTACCTGAAGGTTCCACTTTATGATGAGTCAAATGACCAAAAATTCCGTGTCAAAAGAGCAGAGTGTGGTTTTTACCCAGATGAACTTTGCTCAGCTCTTTTTGTGGGGAAACCTGCAGCCTTTAAAATTGGAAACTTTTGTCAGAAGTCCTACCAGCCCAAAGCACTCAGCTGCATTCACACTTCCTGCAGCTGCTCCACAGTTCCAAAGACTCTGCATTTTATCACCAGACCACTGTCAGAGGAAGAAGGGAATTTCTCCTTGGCATACATTATTACAATTCACAAGGAGCTGGAAATGTTTGTGAGGCTGCTAAGAGCTATTTATATGCCTCAGAATATTTACTGCATCCACATTGATGAAAAGTCACCCAGAGATTATAAAACTGCTGTACAGAACATCGTTAACTGCTTCGAAAATATTTTCATTTCCTCAAAAAGAGAACATGTTGTTTACGCAGGGTTTTCAAGATTACAAGCTGATATTAATTGCATGAGAGACCTCGTTAACTCCAAAGTCCAGTGGAATTATGTTATCAATCTGTGTGGTCAAGATTACCCCCTGAAAACAAATAAAGAAATCATACAATACATCAAAAGTAAATGGAATGGTAAAAACATCACTCCTGGGATAGTGCAGCCCCTTCACGTGAAGCACAGGACAGAGGTGAGCTACAGGGAGTATGTCCACTCTGGAGTGCCATACGTGTATCCAGCCAAGATCAGGAAAGCTCAGCCTCCACACAACCTGACCATCTACTTTGGCAGTGCCTACTACATCCTCACCAAGGACTTTGTGGAGTTCACACTGCGTGATGCCCGGGCAAAGGCTCTGCTGGAGTGGTCCAGGGACACCTACAGCCCTGATGAGCACTACTGGGTCACCCTCAATCGTTTACCTGGTAAGAGTTTGGTGCTTCTGCCACAAATAACCCCAGCAGGGCAGGGCTGCAGGCAGGGAGAGCCTTGGAGCTCCAGCTCGGAGCTGAACAGCTCAGAATTGCAGAAATAAAGTAATTTCTTCAGCTTTGGTGCTGCCCTTTAGAAAAGTCACATCTGGTGGCTGAGAAACAAAGCTTGATTGCAAGAAATTGCTGCTTCAGTGCAGATCAGAGTTAGAAAAATCCTGGTTACAAAGAAGTTTTTTGCTGCATGAAAGCTTTTGCTCGCAAGAAATTAAAAAAAAAAAAAAGCAGTAATACTGAGAATGATATCTGTTCTTATGACATAAATATCTGCAAATAAATACTTAATGTGACTGCAGTTAAGAAGTGTCCAGCAGTGAAAATTCACTCTGTAATAAGTAGAAAAGAATCTTATGAGAGCCTTTTGTTTTTAAAGATGCTCCAGGGGCTACACCCAATGCAGGCTGGCAAGGAGACCTAAGAGCCATTAAATGGAAAGATCAAGAAGGACTCTCACACAAAGGGTGCAAAGGTAACATGAATTTTGATCATGAACTAAAAATTGATTTGCTGATGAGCATTAATTGGTGATTACATATTATTTAAACCAGCTATTAAATGTGCCTCAGTGGTCACATATAATTTATTTTGGAAGTATTAAATAAAACAAGGCACCATATAAATTACTGCCCTATATCCAATTAAAGAGATTTTGAAATATATGTTATATTAAGATGTTAGTTACATATTTTATCTATTTTGAGATGAGCACAGTATCCATACACTGACAACCCTTCTTGCAGCCCCTAATTACCAATGCACTAATTAGACTCAAGTTCTCAGTGGAGGGGCTTTACCTTGACAAGGATGTTTGTCAGGTACTTCCATCAACATTGGCTTAAAGCCCTTCAATTTGACCAACACTAAAAAGCAACAGTGCTGACCCCATGGAAAGCAGGCAGAAATAATTAAAACCTCTAAGTGTGCAAGCTGAGCCCAGGTGTGACTGAGCAGGGAATCCCAACAGGAGATCAGAACATCTGATGCCCAACTCCCAGATTTCATTAAGCAGAGCAACCTGGCAGGGAAGCAGCAGCTGGAGGTAACAAACATCTATTTATGTAAAACATAAAGCCAAACCCTTGTCTTTATAATGTTGTAGCATGATCCTCCAGCTCCATTTCTACGCAGAAATCAAAAGGTGAAAAAACTCTTTTTAGAGAACGCTTCTGTTCATCTCCCTGCTGCTGCCACAGCTCTCCAATCTGTCTCTGCAGGTCACTACGTCAGAGACATCTGCATTTATGGCCTGGGGGATCTGCAGTGGATCATCGAGTCCCCTCATCTGTTTGCCAACAAGTTTGAGGCTGGGAGGAGCCCGCTGGCGCTGGAGTGCCTGGAGCGGCGGCTGCGGCTCAAGGCGCTGCGCCAGGCTCAGGTGCCCATCGAGCAGCACTGGCGCCTGCAGCAGCGCAGCCACTTCAACATGCAGCTGGATGGGTGAGCTCAGCCCACTCCCCAGCAAATGTGCAGCATCCTGGCAGGAAAAAAGGGATATTTACAGCCACAGGCTTCTGTGCATCGAGGGGAAAGGACAAGCCTGCAGTCGCTAAATAAACGGGTTTTATTTATTCCGGTAGCAATGGATTAATTCCCAAAGCGTGTCTGAATATCTGCTGAAGACAAGGGGGGAAGTTCATAACCATTAAGTGACTTATTTAGCTGGAAAGTCAATATTCCTCGTGTTCACAGCCAAAGCATGACTAACTGGCATGAAAATAATAAAATGGAAGCAGTGACCGAACAAAGATAAAATATGGAGAAATAACAAATTAAAGTCATGGCCACTGAATGTCTCACGAAATGTTTTGAATAATGAAGTTGATGGTAAAATTTCAGAGCTTGTGACAAGCAGTTTGTGACACAGCCCGTGCCACTGGGGGGTGTGGGTTTGTTTTTATTTCCCATGGCCAGCCACATGCCTAATTTCATTTTGTAACATGGCAACATCAATGCTGCCCTTCCCAGGCTTTGCTCCTAATAACAGAAGGATCCTGCAACACATGTTTATCTCCAAGTGTCTGTTCTGAGGCTCTGCAGGAGTTGAGGGCAAGGAGACAGGGAAGATTTGAGGCCAGGGTTTACAGGAAAACTGAGTAAAAAGCCATTTTTCAAACGTTTTTCCATCCCAGTCTACCTGACTGAGTGAAGCAAAGAGCCTACCGCAAGTGTGGGAATAGCTGGACAACTCACTTGATTAAAAACTGCAAATAATAATTAAAAAATAAAAATAAATTAATTTTAAAAGGAGCAATTTCAATGGAATCTTCAATATGCACCCAAAACATCTGAGTTTTTACAAGAAAACTGGCTACAGATTGAGCCCAAAAAAATCAAATGATCCAACAACAGGACATGAAAGTTTCTTGTTCCAAACTTACTCCTAGGTTGCTGGAACTTTACTCCTCATTTTCCCACAGAAGTTTATTGGAAACATCATTTCTTGCAAATGAACTTTAACCTAAAGAAAGGCCATCTGGTCCCTATTTATTTACAAACTCAACCCAAAGGCGTGTGCTCAGTTTCATGGATAATCCAGGATTTATCTTGTGGCTAAATATTGCTGGAGATACTTCTTTTTTATGGAGGGAAATAAAGCTAAAAAAGAAAAGGAAAATAAAAGCCAGGCACATGTTCATGCTGAGCTTGTTGAGAGTCTCTCTCCAGACCATTACTGAAGCTAATGGGTCTCTGGCATGTATTAATCATAGCAATATTCATAATTAATTTCTCTCCAGTCCACTGCAGGGCACTGCCAGCATTTATCCACTCCATGATGTCTTTTAAAACGGGAATGGGACGTTCATTATTGCCATCACTGCAGCAAATCCAGCCTCCAGCTTTCACCTCTGGCACCACCACACAGAACAATTGTACATCACTTCCAAATTGAATTAAAATGAAAAATTCAAGAGCCAGGCACTGTATATCATGGGCTCCTTTTGCAGAAATTGAAGCAGGCAAAAAATCTGCACAAAAAGGCCTCTGAAAATACAATTTTGGTATGACTTGACCCATGTCAGCCTAGGAATATCTTTGCAGCATGACATTCTTTGCTTAAAGGATTTTGTATTTGAAACAAAATTTTAGGGAAATCATCATTAAACCATTCTCAAGTAATAAGAAATAGTATTCAACTCATTATTGTGATTAACATGTCCCATCATCTCCTTTAAATACACATGAAAAGCCTTCATGAATTCTGTGTTATTATGTTCAGAGTTGATCAATCACAACTTTCAGACCTCAGCAAATATTTGTTCATTTTGGTGCCTGAGGAGCAGAAAGTGCCAAAGTGACCCTGGTTCCAGGAGCCACTGCTGCACATGCAACTCTGGATCTGACAGCCACGGGCATAAATTCTGTTTCAAAAAGCTTCATATCTAAATTAAACATGGGGTTAAGTGTTTGATATGGCACAGAGCTTAATAGTTAGGGCACTATTTCAAGTCTGTGTTTAGTTGACTCTGAAAACAAATCCAAAATAAACTTTGAAGTGATCCAAGAAAGTGCACTTCAAATGTAACCTTGTCCTGAACTTTCAGAGTGACTCCCAGAAGGACTTCCAGCACCAATTCCATAAGCTCCACACCACTTCCAGCATATTTTACATCCACAGGAACCTCTTAAGAGAGTCAGTTTCCAAATGAAAGCCTAATTTCTGTCAAATAGCAGACTTGCAATTAGCAGACACCAAAAACTTCCCATGCAAGAACCTGCAAGCCAGCTGGAACAAAAATATCAAAATACTTGGGCACACCAAAATCCACAGAGCTACCCAGATCACCACAGACCTGCAATCCCCACCAGCCCATCAGAAACACCAAGGGGGAGTAGAGAGAGTCCTGCTCGTCCTTTTCGTTTGAGGCTCCAGGAGAATTGAACACCTTGCTCCAAAGTGCAAGTTTTAAACTCAGATTCCATCAGAAATTATTCTTCCTGAGGAACAGGAAGCAGGAGGCAGCAGAAATCCCAATCTGCAGATTCCAGATTCCACATCTGGAAGCAAAGTTATTTCTCTTCCTGCTGACTGAAATGTGACTGAGTCACATTTTAGCCTGTGGCAGTGTTGAGAGTTTACATTTTTCCTTCTTACTGATCAAAAGTTCCAAAAATATGGCTCAAACCAAATCCATTTCTGTGTA
Organism: Promerops cafer; assembly: GCA_013398275.1. NCBI lineage: Eukaryota > Metazoa > Chordata > Aves > Passeriformes > Nectariniidae > Promerops > Promerops cafer. The sequence continues at coordinate 2,578,264 of VZSE01015292.1, forward strand.
AAAAGGTACTACGAGATGTTTTTGCACTCCTGATTATTTCTAGAAGAATCTTTTTGAATATTGTGAGGAATTTCCAGCTGCATGCTAAATACTCATTGCTGAAAAAAAGCCAGGGAAAAATATGTGGGATTCATTTGGTTTTTATAAAATTATCAGACTGGCCAAACTATGGACAAAACATCTCATTCCTGCATTTTATGCTCTGGTTACACCCATCAACAAAAATTTAGATGCAAACAAAAAAAAAAAACCTCATTAAAAATAAATGAGTATCTGCCAAGAGGAAACAAAGCCATTAGGACAGAACAAAATGAGCACTGAAAGCAGCAATGTGAGATTAAACCTTCCAATATCCAGCAATTTACCAAGACAAAAGTGTTTCCTTCCCAGGTCTTGTTTAATATAAATATATTCCATATTTTACCCAATATCAGGGTGCTCACAGATTTTAAATAACTGGCCAAGCGTGGCAACTCTCACCACAATTCTTGTGGATAATGAAAGTAGTGTTAGGAAAAAAGGGGATTTGCTCATTTTATCATTGTCCTTAGCTACAAAAAAAAACCTGTACAATGAGATCAGCTATGTGAAATTAAGGCAGTATTTTCTACAATAATTTATAGAACTGCTGAGAATTCTACAAAGTTGGCCCCATCCAAAAATAAAAAAAAAGCAACATGCAATGTCCTTCAAAAATACAGGGGTCAAAACATAACCTGAAAATACAACCAGTTCAACCATGGAACAGATACTGATAAAACACAAGCCATGTGCATCCAGGAAGAAAAAATTACCAATCAAACAAAACCCCCAAAACCAAATCCATCACCCTTTAAAAAACTGAAATTAGTACCAAATATTGGGAAAAAAAGTAGTTACTCCAAAATCAAACACTGAGAACAAAACCAATTATTTTTATAATTATTTAGAATAATTTCTTAATTCAAAAGGCCACGTAGAAATACTTGAGGCCATCGTAGAACAGAACTTGTTCCAAGTTGCATTTCAGTTTGCACATTCAGATGAAAAACTCCCTTTTTAGAGCAGTGAATGCAATTGCATAAACACACACAGGCCCAACTGCTTCTACAGCTGGAAAAACTCACCTTGTGACAAACTTCTGCTTTAATTTCCTTGAGAGCACGCTCAGAGAACACACAGCCACAGCTTCTCAGGAAGCAAAACCTTCAAGGAAAAGACAACAAACAAGAATTTTAAGAAAACTAAGAGAGGTCTGTGCAGTGCTGGCAGGTCACAGCCCACCTTCTTTACAAGTTTCTGCACCTAATCAAACTATCAGCATATTTAAGTAGGTAATTAATTTATTATTCATTTACACGTGTAAGAATTGAAAGAAAATTACTGGCAGCATTAAACCACAAGAGGTATTTTGGTTTTTTGAGTATCTCCTGGCTAATCCCTCTCTGGAGGAAGAAATTCTTTGCAACCTTTAAGCTGTGAACTCCTCCTCTTCTCATCCCACAGGTGACAAACAAGTTGCTGCTCTGCCCAAACCAGGCTGGGAGGAAATTGCCTGCCCCAGAGCAATAAAATACAGATATACTGCAGGGTTGGAGCAGAGAATCCACCTCCAGTCTGATCCTAACACAGGGAGAGACAGGATGCCAGGAAAGGCTGGCAGAGCTGGGATTGTTCACCTGGACAGGAGAAGCTTTGGGGTGAGCTCAGTGTGGCCTTGCAGGGCCTGAGGGAGCTGCAGGAAACATGGAGAGAGAGTTTGGACAAGGAATGGAGTGACAGGACACAAACTGCCAGAGGGCAGGGATGGATGGGATATTGGGCAGGAATTCCTGGCTGGGAGGGTGGGCAGGCCCTGGCACAGGTGCCCAGAGCAGCTGGGGCTGCCCCTGGATCCCTGGCAGTGTCCCAGGCCAGGCTGGATGGGGCTTGGAGCACCCTGGGACAGTGGAGGGTGTCCCTGCCATGGCAGGGGTGGCTCTGGATGGGCTTTAGGGTCCCTCCAACCCAAATCAATCCATGATTCCAACTGCTTGATGTGACTCAAAGGGAGGCCACATCCCATCTCCTGTGCTTCAGACCCCAAATAACATTTAAGCACATTTCTGCTGCCAACATTGCCCTCTACTCTTTCATTATATATATCAATTTATTCAGGAAAAGGTGAACTTTTATCTTTTCTCTTGAATACAACATGAAAGGACACCCAGAAGTCTCTTGAACTCTCAAAGTTCAAGCTTGAAAGCTGACAGACAGACAGATATCCCCCCCAAGCCCTGGGTTAGCACAAGATTTCCATTTTGCAGTCAGTTTGCCCTGCCCTGTGTGCAGTTCAGCCCTGAGCACTGACCTGTGCCTGCCATTCATCTCCAGCCCCACCACGGGGCAGATGAAGCGTGCACACTGCAGGTCATCATACTTGTCCCCCTTGATGCTCTCCTTGTCCCCACACCAGGCTGGGTTATCCACCAGCTGCAGTTCTGTCACATTCTGCAAAAGAAAAACACAAACCTTAAGCTCTTTTCCCCCATGATTTTTGAGCCATGATAACAATCCTTAACGTTTTTTCCATTGTGTTTTGTTGTTTAAACACTTTAATCCGTAGTGGGAGCACAAGCAAATGGAGATTTTACAGCATGACTCATGATTTTAACATTTTATTTTAACTTCTCCTATTAAACACAACCTCTTTACCTTAATGCTCTTGATATGGGATGCAGATTCCATGGGGGTTTTATCAGGGGATTTGTCCAACAAATATTCAATGATGGCATCTTTGTTGTACAGCCTGTAACATAAAAATTCCAGTGGTTATACTGCCAGAATGTTCTGTATTTATAATTTATTTTGACTCCTGAGGTGTCCATGGGAACGTTCCCACCTGCCCAGCTCACAGGCCACGATGGGCCGACGCAGCTTCTCCTGGCTCAGGGCACAGTAGAACCACCTGGCCACCAATTCAGCAACTTTGTCAACCTGGAGGGGAAAAAGCACTCATTAGTTACAAACATTTGTAACTTATTTAAGCATAAAATCAGGTCATGCTTGAAGCATTCATCAGATCCCCAGGTTTCTTACCAAACCTGTGCACTCAGAGTTAACTCTGAACGTAACTTCAGCCAACGTTTAGGCAAAATTCGTGATCAGTTCTCCAAACCCCCCTGGGCAGTTCCAGTTCCTGAGCCCCCTTTCCATGGGGAAATTCCTGCTGATTCCACCCTGCCCCTGCCCTGGCCCAGCCTGGGGCCGTTCCCTCTGCTCCTGTCCCTGTTCCCTGGAGCACAGCCCGACCCCCCCGGCTGTCCCCTCCTGGCAGGAGCTGTGCAGAGCCACAAGGGCCCCCCTGAGCCTCCTTTTCTCCAGGCTGAGCCCCTTCCCAGCTCCCTCAGGATTCTCCAGCCCCGTTCCCTGCCCTGGACACGCTCCAGCCCCTCAGTGTCCCTCTGGCCATGAGGAGCCCGAACTGGACACAGCATTCAAGGCCCCCCAGCAGTGCCAGCACAGGGACAGTGGCTGGCCCTGCTGTCACACCATGGCTGGGACAGGCCGGGTGCCAGGGGCCGCTTGTCCCGCTGGGCTCCTGTCCAGCCGCTGTCACCGCCACCCCGGCGCCGTTCCCAGCCCCTCCTTCCCCAGCCCGGAGCGCTCCGGGGGCTGTTGTGACCCCAGAGCAGGACCCGGCCCTTGGCCTTGTTGAACCTCATGTCCAACCCCCCCTACAAGACAGAGCACCCCGCCCTGCAGCCGCCATCAGCGCCACACCGCACACCGGGGCCCGCGGGCCGCCCACGGCGCTGCCCCAACGCTGCAGGGCCATGAGCGCCGTGTCCGGCTCGCAGCACCGCGGGCCGGGCCAGGCCGGGCCGGGCCGGGCCTCCCTCTGCCCGCAGCTCTCCACCCATCACGCAGCCCCCCCGGACCTTCTCGACTTTGCGGGGCCCCTTGACCAGCTCGTGCCGCTTGGGGATGGTGCCGCCATCGCATCCCATCGCGCTTCCGGGTTCTCCTTCCCGGCGCACTTCCGGATACGCACTGCCACTTCCGGCGAACTCCA
>VZSE01015292.1:2584338-2612496 GCA_013398275.1 Promerops cafer
GGAATTCCTTGTTGGAATTCTGAGGGTGAGGGGATCTTCACCTGCTAACAGCGCAGCCAGGGAATTCCTGGTGGGAATTCTGAGTGTGAGGGGATCTTCACCTGCTAACAGCACAGCCAGGGAATTCCTGGTGGGAATTCTGAGTGTGAGGGGATCTTCACCTGCTAACAGTGCAGCCAGGGAATTCCTGGTGGGAATTCTGAGTGGGGGGGATCTTCACCTGCTAACAGTGCAGCCAGGGAATTCCTGGTGGGAATTCTGAGTGGGGGGGATCTTCACCTGCTAACAGTGCAGCCAGGGAATTCCTGGTGGGAATTCTGAGTGGGGGGATCTTCACCTGCTAACAGTGCAGCCAGGGAATTCCTGGTGGGAATTCTGAGTGCCAGGTGGTGCCAAAAGGAGCAGCACCCGTGGCAGGCCCCTCAGTCCATCATGGCTCTGAACTGCTGGGTGTACTTGGCCAGCTCCTCCGTCTGCTCCCGCAGCTCCCTGGTGGCCTCTGCGTTGGGATATTTGAGCGCTGCGGTCTTGGTGGCCAGGGCCAGGTTCTTGAGGAGGCTGCAGAAGCGGCTGCTGCTGTGCAGGACGTCGCTCCGGGCCTCCCTCTCCTGGGTTTCCTGGCACAGAGAATCCACCAGCTTCTGGCCCACCATGATGATGAGTTTGCTGTGGGAGATGAAGATTTCGGGGGGCTGCTGGTTGCTGAGGCTGGCGGCGAACACGCCGAGGGCCTTGTGCAGGGCAGCGAAGCACAGCCTGCAGTGCTCTGGCAGGGGGATTTTCCTGGCAGGCTCCTGCCTGCTGGGATTTTCAGTCTTTTTTGCACATGGCAAAACCTGGAGAAAGGGTTAAAATAAAAATAGATTCAGCCTGGTGTCACACGGTGGTTGTTTCTTTGGTTGCTCTAGCCTGAATTTTTGTGGTCTCCCAATTGCCACACCCTGGAACCTTTACAGTAATTTCTCTTTCCATAAAGTGTTGGGAATTCTCCTGGTTGTTTTTTTTCTCCCCTAAATACAGTTTTAATAATGGATAGCACACAAAGTGCTGCAGTCAAACACTAATCCTTTATACAGTCTGGCCCTGAAGCTTTCAAATAGTACAAAACATTGATCTTTAATGGATTTAATCAGGGTTATGGATGATTAAAATGCACAAAACAAGAGTCAATTTTGCACCAGGGCACAACAAGATACTTTGTAATACTGATTCTCACAGCCTTATCCCAAATGATGCTGAGAGGCAATAAATAAACTGTATGACTTTAAACTGGACTTGTTTGTTTGAGGAAAATAAGTGTTTTTCACAGGTTTTCAGCAGTAATTCTGGGAAAATTATTTCTGAGAAGCAAATATGTCTCTACGTATAGAGATGTGTGTCTAAATGCAAATTACTCTGAGTTTTAGCGAGCACAGAAATCAGGAACTACATGCCCTCATAAATAATATTTTCAAAGTCAGAAATACCTTTAGGTCTGACTCTGTACTCTTCTTTGCTACTTCTTTACCTGAAATGACTTTCTGTGCCTGTTACAAATTAAAATGAAAGCAAAGTTGAAACAACTACATGAAGTATTTAAATCTAAATGTGGTTTTCTCTTATTTCATGGGGAAACAACTACTTGTTCTCTAGCCTTCATGTTACAAATAGAAATGGGGAATTTATTAGAAGGAGCTGTAGGTTTTTTCCTCCTAAAAATGTGGTACCTGATCCTGCAAGATCTGAGAATGAAAGCAAAATCAACAAAACATTTCAACAAAACATTCCCTAAGTTTCAAGGACAATCAGCATTTCTTTGGGAAACTAAGGGAGATATTCTTAGTAATTCTAAGGAGATTCTAACAATCATCCAGAATTATTCTAACAAATGAATGTGATAATTCACAGAGTTTAATTTCTATGCAAACAGGATTTCCATGACATCTCACGTTAGGAAGGAGCATCTCCTGTCATGCCAAACTCAATGTAGTGGCAGGAAGAGAACTGTGAGGGAAAAGAGAAGTAAGGAATTGCTAACTCCCAAAGAAATCTCGCTTCCCAAATGAATTTAAGCTGGCAAGAATTATAGAAGTGTTTTATTTTGTCTGTTGATTAAAATTACTGCTCATTGTACACGTGCCATCCAGCACTGTCACAAAATCCTGGATCTGTGTCAAGTCTGGAAAATGGGACGTAGTGCAAAATGAATGTGGCACTGGTGCAAAGGAAAATAGTGCTGGTAGTTGATAGCCTGATATCTGCGAAGGGTGAAGAATACAGAGAGCAAACCCCAGCGCCACTGACCTGTAACTGGACATAATCACAATCCTCGGGGGAATTTTCTTCTGGTTTCTCCACAGGAACCCGGCTTTGGCTGCATTTCTCAGGAGCATTTCTCTGGAGTGACTCAATTTCTACTCTTCTTGGCACTGGGATTTGTTTGGCCATTTTGCATTCCGGGTTCACTTTTGGTTGCTTCTTTTCTTGCTCCTTCTTGTTCCTCCTGAAGAGCAGCTTCCCGTTGGCAATGATGATGGACACAAACCTCTTGATGTCGTCTGGAATTGTCCTGGCCACCATAACGAAGCGATCCAGGTCGTCAGGGTTGTTCTGGGGCTTCCTAAGCACCAAAGCCTCCAGGGACCAGCTGCAGCTGTTGAGAGCTCCCCTCGTTTCTGTCAATATTTTGTAGGAGTTCATGAGGATTTCCAGCTGTTTCTTAATTCTGGCCTGCAGGTTGTTATCCGTGAGGTTGGAGGCATTTCCCTTCAGGGCTTGAGCAAAGGCCAGGAACTCTCCCAGTGACACCTTGATGTGGTCCACTGCTCTGTGGATCTCCTCCAGGCTTTTCTCCAGGTGCTCCTGCAATCTCCACTTGCTGCTCACGAAGATCATTAAACTGGCGATGGAGCTGGACACGCCGTGCTGCAGCCGAGTCAGGGTCTCGATGGCTGCTTCCAGCTCCAGTTTGATTTCTTGGACAGGCTCTGGTGGTGGTGACAGCGTAGAAAACGACTCAGCAGAAGAGCTGGAGGATGAGGAGAGAGTGCTGCTTCTGCTGTCCACACTGGAGACACACAAACTGTCATTTTCTGACTTGGCATCCATAGAGAGCTGTGCAGAAGCACCCTGTGCTTGGTCTCCAGAGCCATCACCGTTGTTTTCCATCTCTTTCTTGGAGTGCCCAGCACTGGGCAAACCTTTGGGGATATCATAAACGTTCTCCTCAGAGATCTGATTCTCAGCCTTGGCAGCCAGGAGACTCGGGGGCACCTCAGAGCTGCCGTTCTGTGGCAGGAGGAGCACGTCCCGTGAGGACGGAACGTCGTAAAGGGGGATTTCTGGAAGCGTTAATTTCCGCTGCGCCGGTGGAATGTCGTACAGCTGTGGATTTCCAGCCTTGGCTTCGGTGGCCGTGGCTGGAGCCTTGTACCTGGCTGGGGGAATGTCATACAGCACCTGCTGCTCAACAGACTGCCCAGGAGGGTTTGGTTTGAATCCGGAATTTTCAGGGGATACTGGAATATCGTAAATCCATTCGGACTTCCGAGGGTTTGGCAGAGTGTTGTAATGGCCCCACCACTTCTTCTGAGATTTATTTTCTGAGTCATCGAGTTCTCTTTTGGGAGGGACATCATATAACTGCAAGAGAGCACGGAGGGTTCATAAACCATCTTTCTAAACAAGAATGAGAAACAGAAGTGAATTCTCAGAGCACAGAAACGTGTGCCACTCCACCGATGTCCATGGAACGGCGCCATGGAAAGGCCACCTGTACTTTTTATTTTCTAACATGCACAAGCTGCACGTACAAAAGGTAAAATATTTGGAGCACAGGTGATTCGATCCTCCAGCAGAGTCCCCAGCCAGTGAAATCTGTCGACACTTGATTTTTTTCCCACTCACATGTACACCCTCACAAGCAGTAAAGCACCAACAGACATCACTGACTCAGCTCAAACATCTTCAGTGAATTTAAATTTTGCTTGATACAGATATATGTGTGTACAGCTGGAGTCGAAGCTGGAAAAGGGACATTCAGGACCATTTGTTGTGTAAGAAACAGTGGGAAAGAGATGGGAAACCTGTCCCTGCTCCAAGCCAGGCATCCCAGGAGTGACAGATTATTCTGTGCCCACCAAGCCTTACTTACATTGCCTGCTGGGGAGTCCTGGCTGCCAGCTCCTGCTTTTTCTGGCTTGGATGGGATGTTGTAAAGCTGCTTCTGCTCTGCCTGGAAGCTCTCAGTGGATCTGCCCAGCACGGAGCCCTTCCTTGTGCTGGGGGGAGTAGCACCGCTCTGCTCAAAGGGAAAAAAAAAGGTTTATTTTGATCCTTTTTAGAACCTACTGGGGCTGTGAGTGGGATCTAAGGCTTTGGGCCATAAATGAGTAGGTTTGGGTCTGAGCAGGGATCACCCAGGAAATCTGTGGATAATAATGGACTGGGCTCAAGCCTGCCCTGCCAGGGAGCAGCAGGGTGTGGGGAGGCCCCCTGGACGTGCTCCAGTGCCACTCACACTTTGTGTGGGAGGTGACAGGATGGGGCTGGGGGCTGGTGCACAGACTCAGAGGTGGAGGAAATGTGCCATTCACTGACCCCAGGGGAGCAGGACAGCCCCAAGGACAGGATTGTGTAACAAGACACATCACAGTGACGTGACCAAATCCAGGGTGTGTTCTTCCCAGGAGGAGCATGGTGGGGCTGACATTTAATTTCTTGAGCATGTGCTTGTGACTCTTCTCTGAATATCCCCAAATCACCCTGACCAAATGACACCACCACGTTTCCTCATGGATTCCGAGGCAGAGAGGTTGCACTGATACAGAGAATTCAGTCAGGCATCAGTAGTGTCAACCTCTCTGCCTCAGAATCCCTGGGGAGATGCCTTACTGATGGAAAAAATTAAAGTGTTTATTAGAAACGCACCAGATTTAAGACACATTGCTCTAAATTTCTAAGACCCTCAGGAGAACTGAGGTTTTGAGCTAAAGATAGATGGTTTTCTTCCCGATTTTGCAAAAAGCAAACAGGGTGACAGAAGGAGTGACCTGGAGATCTACTCCTGCTGCGGGGAGGGAGCGGGCAGGACTCACCTGTGGGAGCAGGGACCCGCGGTGCTGTGTGGAGGGGACGTCGTACACCTCAGCCCTGATGTTTGGGGCTGAAGCCCGGCAGGCTCTCGGGAGGGTAAACAGGTGCTTGGAGGGGAGAAAAAAATCATAACAACAAAACTGCGTTGGCAGGAAGCTCAGGACAGCTTTGAAAAGTCATTTAGCTGAAAAACCCACAGCTGGACTAATCACTCTCAAGTGATAAAAATCTTTAGCTCTTCACTGAAGGTGAGACAGGAACTGGCCTTACAAGCAATAGGATGTTTGTTCTCAAATAATTCTCCTTTGCCAGCATTTCTGGTACATTTTAAATAAGATCGGAACTGGCACATATATATCAAAGACAATCTGCCTTACTAACTACAGGACAGAAAAATTTGGAGAAAATCCAGCTGCAGTTATCACTTAAACCTTTAAACTGCCCAAAAGCAGAACCACTTAAAAAAGGAAATGGGGAAATTTCTACTTCTCCAAGGCCACAGTCATTGAGTCAAGCCAATTTAATGTGAGAGCACCAAAAAAGTGCAGACTGAGCATTATTCTGTACTTAGGAAAGTCTGACTCATTTGGAAGGAGTAAACCTTGATGTCCTGTCCAGCTCCATAAGCAGGCAAGTCCAGTATGGGAATTATATCTTTGCAGTCTGATTCTCCTGTTTGATTAAAACATAATTTGAGCAGCCATGACCAGATCTGTGGGACAATTAATGCCACAAAATATGAATGCTGGGTTAGGACTTTTCTTTTTTAAAATCAACCACCACATGGAATTTTGTCCATCAAGCCTGCCTTTAGCCTGGCTGCCCTCAGCTAATTTATAAATGGGCCATTGCAAACCCCTGACCTCCAGAAACACTGCTGGGGTGAGATATTGCAGTAAATTCTAAACTTGAGACTGGTTTTAAACTGGAGGGAGTGATCTCCATCGTGCAAGTCCTGCAGCAACTAAATGTAGGGGAAATTTGGTAGAGAAAGAAGAGTGCAGCTTCCCTCTGCCTGGTTCAGCTCTCATCTGAAAACAGGGAATGAGGGGTGAAGACAAATCCCCTTGGTGCTCTTGACAGAGAATCACAGAATCACAAAATGGTTCAGGTTGGGAGGGATCTTAAAGACCATCTCTTCCACCCCCTGCAGAGGGCAGGGACACCTTCCACTCCCCCAGCTTGCTCCAAACCTCCTCCAGTCTGGCCTGGAACTCTTCCAGGGATGGGGAATCCTGGGTAACCTGTGCCTGAATATGAGCATCTTCCCTGCAGAGGCACAACTTCCCCGAGTGAAAGGGTAAAAGGGAAGAGGTGTCAGGAAAGCCATCCTTAGCCCAGGTCTGCTTCCAGACAGGCAAATCTGAGAATCCAGCAGAAAGGAAACTCACTGGATGTCACATCTTGGTACTTTTTGAAGTCCTGTCAGTGGCAGTAGAACCAGAAGGTGCCCTGTGTGTGAGGCAGAAGCAATGAGGTTTCTCTGCGGGGTGAAAACCTCCAGGCTCTGAGGGATTTCTGTTTTGTTTCATTGCTTTCAGTCAGCTCCCTCAAAGACTCACAGTGGCTTTTCCCAGCTGCTCAGAGGACAGCTGAGCATGCCAGGAGCTTTGCCAGCTGTGCCACAGGATCTCTGTGGGATGGTCTGGGTCCTCCTGTGCTCCCTGAGCTCCCCTGCCTTGGGGACAACTTGTGACCACCAGGGTGCAGCTGGTGTGGGGACAGCTGGGACACTGTGCCACAGGCAGCCCCACTCCCAACTTCTGGGTAATCATCAGAGGCTGGGACATTTCTTTTTAATTCTTCGTTCTTCTTCATTCTTAGACTAGGCACAGCTTCAGTGGATAAATTCATGAAATGAGACAGGGAGAGCCAAGGAGCTCTTCTGCCAGACCATTCATCCACATAATGAATAGATGACATTTTCCACCTGATTTGCTGGCACAACATGGGAAATTGGTGCCAATCTCTGATACAGTTTGCAAATGGCTCCTTTAGGGTCAGGAATGTGAAGAAATCAGATGACAGCAAGCGCAGAAGAGTCTCTTGTAGATGTACTCAGCTTGAGTTTGAGTTATGGTTGTGCACTGCAGCTGCAGAGCTGAAAATGAGGTTTTGGTCACCAGGGATGCCCTGTGTTTCTTGTTTTCCAGCACCCACCTGCCACCCAGCAGGAAGCAGCAATGAGGTTTCCATGACTGGCCTTCTACACAGCAGGAGGAGAGGTGGCTGAATGAGCCCCATAAATCAAACGATCATTAAATCAGCCAAAACCACTATATAGCTGAATTTTCTTCCTTTTCCTTTTCCAATTAGAATTTCTACTGTGATTTCCATACACAGAATAAAGAGCCACCCAGGGCTGGAGAGCTCACAGAACTGAACAAAACCTTGCACTTTAGCTCTATCCCCACCTGCTCTATTTCCCTCTCATTATGAAACATTCCCCAGTCCTTTTTTTCCTGAAGAAAGCACAAGGTTTTGATCTCAAAAACCAGTGACATGTAATCAAATTGCATGTTTCATATATGTGTTTTGTTTGAATGTCAAACACGAGGAGCTGGGAGAAAGAAGAGCCAGGTCAGGGAGCTGTAATGAAACCCTGGAAAACCAGTTTGTTCTCCTCTATAACTGGGGGGGAACTGGTGGCAGCTCTCCTCCTGCACACCTTGCTCAATGTCTCAGCAGCAGCAAAAACAGGCTGGGAGAGAAACTGGTTGAGAGCACACAACAAAACTTTGAGTCCTTCTGCGTGTCTGGCAGGGGCTGCTGCTTTGTGCAAGCCTAGTGACAGCACAAGAGAGAGGCAGCAGCATTCTGAGCTTGCTGAGCTGCTGGAGACAGTAAAAACCAGCCCAAACCCAGCAATCACACCCCAAATGGTGATATTTTTAAAAATTATGCACCATGTTTCTGTGCAGATGGATGCAAAGACCCCACATGTGCCCAGAGGGCTCTGGATGGCTGCGTCCCATCAGAGGAGAAAGTTCTGTGTCTTGTTATTTTAACTCTGGCAATCGTTTATAGATTCTCCCAAACAAATGGTATGTTCTGTACTTCCTGCCCTATTTTACAGCTGTTTTAAACTGTCAGAAAGGTGAGGGAATACAGAATAGAGAGACTCTCATCTGTTCTCCAGAGCAGCATTTCTCACACGACGCTATAAATTGATGGCAGTTTCCTAAACACCATCATTCTTCTGCTGCAAACTCCACAGAAAATCTCAGGCTTTCTCATTTCCCCGCTCCCAGCGATTGTTCTAACAATAACATCTGTTTTTTTAGAGCTGCCTTTATTCTCACCTGGTGCGTGGAGCGCTTGGTCCTCTCGCTGAGCAGCTGCGCCGCCAGCGCCGGCACCTGGTACACGGCCTGGGCAGGGACGGCCGGGGGCTGAACCCAGCCCTCCATCTTCTCGTAGGTGGCCGACAGCACCGTGGCCTTGGGCACGGAGGGCACGGAGGGCACGGAGGGCACGGAGGGCACCTGGTAGATGCTGTGTGCCGCTGGCGGCTCCGTGGGCCGGCGGCCGTGGGCCGCGGCGGGCGGCAGGAGCTGCAGGCGGTTGGCGGGGGCCAGCCCGTGGTGGCCGTGCAGGGAGCACCGCCACCAGCCCTCGCTGCCCGGCACGTGCTGCTCCAGCACCGTCACGATGTCCCCCCTGCGGAACGCCAGCTCGTCCGAGCACTCGGCCTTGTTGTCGTACAGCGCCTTGGCCAGGCTGTGCTGGGGACACGGAGCACAGCGACATCGTCACACAAACTTCCCCGCCTGCTGCTTCCCCCTCGCTGGCATCCACTTTCCACCTCGGTCTCCGTTCGATTCACCCGCCCCTTCTCGCCCTGAACCTCTCTCGAGCACTGGTTTCTGAGTTAAGCTGTGGTGTTTTGTGTCTGCTACATCCAGTGCAATAAACAAATAGATAATAATAAGATTACTGTGATGTATTTCTTCATCACCTTTTCCCGCCCGAGGATCCTGAAGAGCACTGCTAATCTTCATTATTTAGATTTATTGTATTAGACTTACATATATTGGACTTGTAAGCTAAAACACAAGAAGTTCCAGCTTAAAATGAGGAAGAACCTCTGCCCCTGAGAGCCCTGGAACAGCTGCCCAGGGAGGTGTGGATCTCCCTCTCTGGAGACACCCCGAACCCACCTGGATGCATTCCTGTGTCACCTGCTCCAGGTGGCCCTGCCTTGGCAGCGGGGTTGGACTCAGTGATCTCCAGAGGTCCTTTTCAACCCTAATGATTCTGTGATCCCTATATGAAAAATAGGTGGTTTTCCCATTGTCCTTCTGTGAACTCCTCATCTCACACTTACTCATTACAAGATCATAGAATCATGGAAGGCTTTGGGTGGGAAGGGACATTAAAGCTCATCTCATCCCACCCCTTGCCATGGGCAGGGACACCTTCCACTATCCCAGGCTGCTCTAAGTCCTGTCCAGCCTGGCCTTGGACACTTCCAGGGATGGGGCAGCCAGAGCCAGCAGGTAGCTTGAGTCACCTGAGGCATTTTTACAAAGGGTAGAGAAAGCTGTGGGTGTCATTTTTTAGGTTTTTTAGGTCTGCTCCCCAGTCAGTGGGACACTGGCTGTGTCTCAGCATGAATTCCTTATCAGAAAGTGCAAGTAATGTCCAGCACCCAAATAGGAAACGTGATGCCTTGTATTTTTGTCCTGAGCATTTGCTGTGAGGCAGCAGCTGCCTTGAAGCTGCAGCAGAAGAACTCAAATTTGTCAGCTCAGCTGGCGACGCGGGCCCGCTGCTGGCTGCAGGCGTTTCGTGGCCAGGGTGGCCGTGAACAATGGCTTTTCTGTGGGACAAGGGCAGCTGCCAGGGGTGGACAACAGCCCCTTTGGCCTCATGGTCCAGCCTGGCTTTTGCCTCGAACATGGGAGTCCACTTTGATCGGGTCAATGCCAAATGTTGGAGTCAGGCCCCCAGGAATCCCCCCCTGGGGTGGGCCTGGGCTCCGCACTTAGAAAAAAAAAGGAGGACAGCCAACTTTTCCTGTTACTCATCAGCACCGCTCGATCCTTGGGTTTGGGTGCTGCACAGACACACTTCTGAAGGACAGACCCTCTTCTTCAGCCCCGAGGAGGGTGGGCAGAGGAAACTCTCCCCGTTTTCCAACAGGGAGAGCCTTATCCAGGCACACGCAGGACATGGGTGAAGGGCCAGGAAGGCTGGGTCAGGATCTGAGCCTGACCGGGGCACACACACCAAGGCTGCCCTTCCTACTCGCACCCACACAGCTGAGAGGAACATCTGGTTCACACTGTGGTTTTAAAAGGCATCTAAATATTGATGTTTCCCCTTTCCTGTGGAAACAGCACAGTCAAGATGCTGCTGAGCCTAATTTTATAACCAGAGACACAAACCTTTCCATCAGAGGGGTCCCTGCTCCCATTCCTTTGCACAGCACACATTCCTTTGGTTTGGCCAATGAAGATGTGCAAACATCCCAGGGCCAGCAGCCCCAGCCAGAGGCCGGGCTGAGGCAGGACACGGTGGCTCAGATTTTGCATTTCTGGAGCTCACACTGGGGTGTGTGGACTCACATCTGTAATCAACACAAACCCAGGAACCTCTGCAATCATCCCAAATCAAGCCAAGCGGGAGATTAATTAATGAATCAATTAAATCATAGGGTGGGGAAGCTGACCTAGCTAGAAAACAGATTTGTTTGTGGATCATCTCAGATCCCATCCAGAGAGCTGGAATGGAAAAATGAAGACTTTGACAAGAGAAGTGATGGAGACAAGCCCTAAACTCCAGTCTGTAGAACATGACTGAACCGAGAGATTGTCAGACCTTGGACAAGCAGGGTCAGCAGAGCTCTTAAAAAGAAGAGATTAAAAAAGAAGAAAACAAAAATAAACAAACCCCAAAGGTTTTCCAGCTAAGGCAGGGCTTAATTAAATTCCAAGTTTCGAGACAAACACTCAGTGCTGTGCAGTTGGAGAGCACGTCTGCCATCCACTCCGTATTTCAGTATTTCAGTATTTCAGTACTTCAGCAAGTGCCCAGCGCCACAGGCAGAAGCTGCAGAGGTGGGGGCTGGCTCTGTCTGCGGGATGGGGTGATCTGCAGAGCAGGCTCTGCCTCTCCCCCGAGGGCCCCGGCCCTGCTGCCCCAGCTCCCGGCACACGTGAGAGGCGTCGCTGTGTCACACGTGTCACACGTGAGAGGCATTGCTGAGTGCCACAGGTGTGACACGTGTGAGGCGTCGCTGTGTCACACGTGTGNGTCACACGTAACGTGTGAGGCGTCACTGTGTGTCATAGGTGTGACACATGAGAGGCATCACTGTGTCACACGTGTGACGTGTGAGGCATCGCTGTGTGTCACACGTGTGACATGTGTGAGGCGTTGCTGTGTCACACGTGTGAGGCATCGCTGTGTGTCACACGTTTGAGGCATCTGTGTCACAGGTGTGACGTGTGTGAAGCGTCGCTGTGTCACACGTGTGTGAGGTGTCGCTGTGTGTCACACGTGTGAGGCGTCGCTGTCACACGTGTGACATGTGTGAAGCGTCGCTGAGTCTCACGTGTGTGAGGTGTCGCGGTGTGTCACACGTGTGAGGCGTCGCTGTGTCACGCGTGTGACACGCGTGGCAGCCCCTTGCTCTCCGTGGCGCAGGCACCGCTGGCCTGCCCGTGCCTGTGAGCAGCCCCGGGCTCCCGGGCCCCTCGGGATGCTCAGCGAGGAGGGGGCGCTGCGGGGCGGCCCCCGGAGCTGCATTTTCCCGGTGAGCCGGCAGAGCTCTGCCCGTGCCGTGCGTCCTCCCTGCCCTTAAATAACGAACGCGTGAAAAGCACCAGAGCAACACAGCTGAGGTCCGAGTGATTTTCTTCCTTCGCCTGCTGCTTCATCCCCACAGCAGCCTTGTCAAACCTCTCCTAAGACAAAGAACATCCTAAAAGCCCCACAAAAAGCACCTTGAGAGGCGGTGCTGGGACTCTGCTCTCGCTGAGTGGGTTTAAACGAGCTGGTGACAGCACAGACCGGGACAAGAGGAAAAACGCGTCCCCTGCAGCTCCTCCCCGAGGCACTGGGACCCCCAGAGCCCACAGCCACCCGAGGGCCAGGCAGGGGGCTCACACACTGAAGGGATTCACAGTGCAGGGTCTCTGGAACACTTCAAAAGTTCTCTTGTAGCTGGAAGTGCAGCTCCTTTATTGCAGCGTGGCTCAGATGTGGAGAGAGTAATTCCCCTCCCAAATTGGACTTTTCACAGCTTTGTTCTTTGCAGGTCCTTATCCAGCACTGGTCCCTCCATAAAGCCTGGGCAGCCCTTGGGAGTCATAGGAATGAAAGCTGCTGCCTCATGTTTATTAATGGGGAAATTGTAATTAAGAGCAGTAAAGCTGATCCGTGCACAGTTCTATAATGTAAAATGTTATACCCTCAGACTGACATCTGTGCTCTGTGTACACAATAGATATTTATGCTAAGGAAAAAGCATCCCACTGTTACTGAAATCTCCTGATGCCTCTCCTATCCCAAGCCTGATCTTCAGCGTCTGGGACCACGTAACAGAAAAAAATATCATTATAAAATATATACAAACAGTGCTAGAAAAATCCAAGTGAACACAGTGATGTACAGCATGTGGTAATTTGAGCATCTTGCCCACAAGCCTCACGAAATAATTTGTCTATGCCCCCGTCCCACTCAGTTTGTATTTGGAAATCTCAATTTGCTACCCTGTATTATTTCATGTGAACAGGTACTGGACTATTTCACAGCATTTCAGATAAAAAAAGATATTTTTCATTTATTATCTTCAATTTGCTTCTTAAAACCCCCTGCTGAGATCATGTAAATAAAGAGACAGTTTAATCCTGGGAGCTTCTGTGGATCGAGAGAAATATTTCTCGTGTTGCACATCAATATATGTGTGAGCTCTTTTACTGCAGGAAAGTGGGACTTAAAATATTTGAGGAGGAAGAGATCCAGCAGTGAGTTGTGTTTGCTAAACAGTTCTGCTCATGCATCAGTGACACCTCTGACATGTTTACAGAGCAGCTTCCAGTTAATCTCTTCACCTCCCAACAAAGCTGCAGAAATAAACATTCTCCATCATCCATTAGCTGGGAACAGCCTTCCCTGAGAATTCCCTTTTAAACCCCAGACCACGCTGAGTCACTTAGATTTTGCTCGGTTAATTGTAGAGAGTTCACATCAACATCCACAGGAAAGAAAAGGAGAATTTACCTTAAAAGCTCAGATCATTCTCTCCCTGCATGTGCAGCATTTCCTGTGACTTGCAGAAGGTCCTTCTGCATTTGTTTGTTTTGGAAAAGAAATGTTCAGCTTATACAAAATTTTGTGTGAGCTTCAAGGAGGAATGAACATCAGGACTTTCTTTTATTGCTTTAATTGATTTTGTGGGGGTGGAAGCAGGTTTATTCAGCAGGTTTTGAATTCTAAATTCGATCAAACACAGAACCACCACTTAAAAAATTCAAGCTTAGAAACCCTGTGGCTTCACACAGGGCAGTGCTGCAGAGGTAGGAATTACAAGCTGAAGTTCTGTTAATTTCCCCCAAACTCTCTTTTCTCCACAAATAAAGTCAATCAAATCCTCGCTGTGTTAAAACCACCAGAACGGGCAAGTGCAGCCAGGATTTCCCCCCACTCACAGCATTTTTCTGTGAGTGCTCTCATGCCCAAGTTCAGGGGAAAATAAACTGGGAAAAATTTCAAGGGAAAATAAACTGCCACTTCCTGCTGCTCCCAACACTCCCTGTGTGAGTATTCCTGGCGTTTGGGTCCTCAAACTGGTTGGTTTTTTTCCCATATGCACCCAATCACTTTAGGTTTTTTTACTTTTTTGAACCTTTTAGTATCTTTATTACACCTGACTACATTTATTTCTAAATGTGGCTGAAAGTACAAGTGTCCTCCTCAGAGCAGGGTCCTCACCCTCCTTGCTCTCCCTCCCTATGCATCAGGCAAAACATTCCCTGAAGGCTCGGCAGGAGCAAATGGCACGTTTTCCATTGAAAAATGAAGTTCTCCATTGAAAAATGAAGTTTTTCAGGAATTGCTGCTGCTGGAGGTGCCAGGCTGCTGTCCCTGCATGCTGTGCCCTTTTTCCCTGGTGTGGCAGCAGTGGAGAGGCCGAGGTCAGGGTGGGGCTTTCTGCTGCACAAAGAACCAGCAGCAGCACAACTCCCAAAGCTGCAGCTCCCTGGGGCTCTCTGGCTGCACTCCCCAGCCCCCAAAATGTTGAGTGCACGCTGCCCTCTGCACAGCCCTGCAAAGGTCGTGTTTCTCAGCAAATGAGTTAAGTGCATTGAAGAATTGAGGAAGGGATGGTTTCTGAGTCAGTCTCACTGAAATTGCAATGTTTCTCGGGGCACGGTGGGTTTGCCAGCTGGGCGAATCTCTGTGTGAATCCCCGTGTCCAGGCAGCAGCTGGACTCTGCTCCTTGCCTGTCACTAGCCCAGGACACGCGGTGACAGCCCAGCCCAGCCCTGCCCAGCTGCCAGGGATCAGCTGGACCCGCTGAGCCACTCACTCCCGCTCAGCACAAAGCCCAGCCTGGGGCTGGGGGCAACAACGGTGACAAACGACTGCAAAGCGGGTTTGATCCATCACTTATCCCCCACACCAGGAGAAAACAGCATTTCCTAAAAACGAGCACTCCTTCCCTCTTCGGAGCTCCCGCTCTCCCTGCAGACAGCTCTGCAGGATGTGGCCAGTCCTCACCCTCCAGTGCAAAGGCTTTCCCAGGCTCACACTGAAATTACTTGGCATTTTCCTCATCACACAGTGACCTCAATTCTTGACACATTTCCATTACCCATTTTCTAGGAATCAGTGCAAAAACATCATCTTTTTTTGAGGTAATACACAGCTCAACTCTTAACCTCATTTTTTCCAAGAGAATGTGGAAGTGACCAGTGTGAGTAATTCATGATGATTTTTAATAAACTTGTTATTACTCAACGTACACAGGACAAACCCTCACCCTCCTCGGCCACGCTGCTGTTCCTGAGAAAGGGTTAATTTGGATTATATTTGAGAAATTAAGACCATGTGCTCTGCTAGTGATGTGCAAATCAGCTGAACACACACATTGCAAAGAGACCCTGCCAGATGCAGATTTTACCCTCTATCCACTACAAATGAAATCAGGAAATTCTTTAAATTAACTGCAGCAGAAAGAAAAGAACCCAGTACTTACATTGACCTTCATTTTGCTGCGTTTCCCTCTTAGTCCATCACCTGAGGAGGAGGAGGAGGAGGAGGGGAGGAGGATTCCCCAGCGCTGTCAGTGGGTCAGGCAGCACTGCAGGCTCTGGCTGGAAGCCTGGAGAGGGAAAGCTCAGCCTCTGCCACCTCCTGCTCGCTGGGAGCCCCAGGAAAGCAGCGCTGGGAATGGGGGGAGCTCATTACGTAGCAGAATTCTCTCCAGGGAGCCACTGGGCTGCAGCTGGTGATGTGCAGGACACACAGGGAGTGCCTGCCCTGCTCTGAACAGAAAACCCAGGGCAGCACCAGGAAAAGGACTGGATTTGGAAGCATTTTTGCAGCAGCAGTTTTTACTCCTGGTTTGTTGTGTTTGGATTTTTTTGTTTGTTTTGGTGTTTGTTTTTTTTTTTTTAATTTTTTTTTAACTTCAAAGTGGTGTGAGGTTTGATAGACTTTTAAGCTGTCTCTAGAAAACTGAACAGATCCCCTTAATGGTTATAAACCCCCTGCAAAACAGCCTCACCCTGCAGAGGCAGAAAACCCAAGGAGGAAAGCTAAACATGACCTGCAGTTGAAGGGTTTTGTTTCTTGGACTATTCTAAAAAATCCTTGAATATTATTAAGGTATAATGTTATTTAAATTATTAATGGTTGCTATTTGCTTGGCAACAGCTGAGTCTGAGTCATGCTGGTGCACAGGTTTTACCACTTTGGGATCAGGAGGTCTTGGGGTTTGCAAATTTTTACTGGTTTTGCCTTTGTGCACACTGGCTTTTCTCTGGTAAAAGCCTCTTCCTTCCTCTTTCCACAGTAGCTTCAAGATTAAATTAGACATTGGCTCCCAAAGCTACAATCCTGTAGCTAGAAAAACTTTAATATCTTGAATGGAAAATGCTGAATTGAAATCTTCATCAACAAAATCTACACCTCTGGGCTGGGAGCAAACCAGCTGCTGTCCAGAGGAGAAAGAATTCCTGGCACAAAGCAGCCCATTTCAGTGCCTTTGTGGTTTTTCTCTTATTTCTGGTTTTTTGGGTGGTTTTTTTTTTGGTTTTTTTTTGTTTTTTTTTAGTACCAGAAGCAGCAGTTTGACCCCTTCAGACACTTCATGCAGCTGATTAGGAGCCATTCATTTGCCACCCTGGAGTTTTTCAGGTGCTCCAGCATTTGAAATGATGGAGAAATATCAATTACAATCCCACAACCTGTGGCCACAGAATTGCTTTCAAATGCAATTAAATGTTCCCATGAATGACCCCCAGAGGGAATTCCTGCTGTGGCAGGGACACCTCCCCCTGTCCCAGGCTGCTCCAGCCTGGCCTTGGGCACTGCCAGGGATCCAGGGGCAGCCCCAGCTGCTCTGGGCACCTGTGCCAGGCCCTGCCCACCCTCCCAGCCAGGAATTCCTGCCCAATATCCCACCTAAAGCTACTCTTTCCCAGTGGGAAGCCATTCCCTGTGTCCTGTCCCTCCATCCTTGGAAATCCTCTCTCTCCATCTTCCCTGCAGCTCCTTCAGGCCCTGCAGGGCCACACTGAGCTCACCCCAAAACTTCTCCTGTCCAGGTGAGCAATCCCAGCTGTGCCAGCAGAGCTGCTCCAGCCCTCTGCCCACCCTGGAGCCTCCTCTGGGCTCCCTCCAGCAGCTCCAGCTCCTCCCAGACCCCGGGGCTGGGGCAGCTCTGCGGGTGGGGTCTCACCCGAGCACGGGGGCACAATCTCTGTCATTCCCCACACCCGCACCCGTGGGCGAGGCGGGAAGATGTGAACGGGGCATTTTAGGAGCGATAACCCCCAGATGCACTTCATGCAGATGCCAACACCCTCCCCTTTTCCCTCTGGCAGCAGCTCCGCCAGCGCTGCCCCTCTGCAGGAGCCCGCGGGGTCTGACACTGCAGCGAGGGCTGCAGCGCTTCCTGTGCCGCCGCTGGACACGCAGCGACGAGCGACCAGCAGCATCTGCTGGCTCAGCTCGCACTGAAGGCGTTTCCAGAGGTGTTTTCCCCGTGCAGGTGCAATAGTTGGGGCACAGGGATAATTAATTGCAGAGCATTTCCTGTCACAGCAACGCTGCTGAGGGTTGGTGCTTCAAGGAGTCCAGAGAGTAGGGAAAAAAAAAACCTTTGTGTTTTTAGATAATTCAGATGTTATAATAAACAGCGCTGCCAGGGTGGTAGGGGCCTTATAAACAGTTCATAAATGATGTTGCGGAAATAATTTTGGTTTTTAATTATTCAGCTGAAGTTGACTGGGTGGGCTCTGGCTGTGTCTAAAATGCTCAAAGCAGAACAGTTAATCAGTTTGCTACCATTACATTGATTTAATGACAATCCACTCAAGAGAACTGGAAATATATGTAGAAATAGAAAATTCTTCTATATAGAAGTGAAAAATTACTGATGACTCAATGTGAAAAGTAGCCCCCTAATTTTACAAGTCTTGATGGAAAATTTTGAGTGTAAAAGAAATAACTCACTGAGCTCCTACTAAGCTTTTCCTCCCCACTAAATCTTCTATTAAATTTCCAGGAGGCAGTTTATTTACAGTAAACACTGAGATCATAATCCAAGATGAAAATCTTAATTCTATTACACTAATTAGACTTGCAGACAGCAGGACAGCAAGGCATTGACTTTGAATCAAGATTTCAGCATTCTCCAGCCCTTACAGCTGCAGCAGGGCCTCTGATCTATATAAAATTAATCTAGATGGAATATGGATACTGAAATACATGTAACAAACCTTATACACTGGGTCCAGTCTTTCAAAATAGGAACACAGAGTTTCAAAATGTTTTCTGGTTTGCATGTAACATAAATTATGTCATGCAAGAGGGAACCAGGGCTGTCACTGAGTGTCTGGCAAAGGATCTGTCTCCAATGTCACTGCAGCACAGCAGTAAGGTGGAACCTTGGCATTGTATCTTTATAATTTCACAAATGAGCTTATTCCCTATGTGTTGGTTTTCAATCCTGCTTTATCCAGGATCCTCCCCAAGAAGACATTTCTCCCAGTCAGTGGTTTTGTCACCATGAGAAGCACAGGGGGACATCAGGTACAGCTTTCTGTCCCCCCGAGACGGGGAACCCAAACACCTCCCAGAACCACAGAACCACTGAGCTTGGAGGAGACCTCTGAGACCACCGAGTCCAAGCTGTGCCTGATCCCCAGCCCAGAGCACCCAGTGCCACCTCCAGGAATTCCTGGGACACCTCCAGGATGGGCACTCCAAACCCCCCTGGGCAGTTCCAGTTCCTGATCCCCCTTTCCATGGGGAAATTCCTGCTGATTCCACCCTGAGCCTGCCCTGGCCCAGCCTGGGGCCGTTCCCTCTGCTCCTGTCCCTGTTCCCTGGAGCACAGCCCGACCCCCCCGGCTGTCCCCTCCTGGCAGGGAGTTGTGCAGAGCCACAAGGGCCCCCTGAGCCTCCTTTTCTCCAGGCTGAGCCCCTTCCCAGCTCCCCCAGTCTCTCCAGGTGTTCCAGCCCCTTCCCAGCTCTGTTCCCTGCCCTGGACACGCTCCAGCCCCTCCGTGTCCCTCTGGCCACGAAGGACCCAGAACTGGAAGGGTCTCACCAGTGCTACCTCCAGCATCACCGAGAATCCCACTGAATTCAACCACCAAACCCTTCCCTACCCAAAAAGCCAGACCTACCTTGGCAGCTGTGGTGCTCCTCGGGCTGTCATCCATTGCTGTCATTCCCCACGTGGAGCAATACCGGGAATTCCGGGGGGATGGGGACGCTGGAGCCCTGCCCAGGCGCTGCCTGTGGGGAACTCCCCCTCAGCAAAGTCCATCTGACACCTCTGCCCCTAGCAGCACTCGCAGCTTGTAAAGCAGGTCCTCGTGTAAGATAACATCTGAGGCAACAGAAGATAAAAGGAGGGCAGAATAAAACCCCCCAAAAGCCCTTTTGGCGACTAGAAGTGAGAAAATGATGTGTGCAAGTGGGATTTTCCTTGGTCTGCCACCAACTTGTTGCAATTGAGCCGTGGGAAGTGAAGTCTGAGCCCTCTGCCCCTGCCCCTGCGTTTCCTCTTTTGCAGCAGCGAGCGCAGGGCTGTGGCACAACGAGGAGCTGCACAGCCTTGGTAAGACACCCCTGCCACAGCCCCAGCAGTGCAGGATCTCCCAGCCAGGTTCTCCTGGCTTCCACAGCAGCAGGAAGCAGGAGCCCACCAGGAACAGGCATTCAAGGCACCTCCAGACTTCACAGTGCTCCCACCCAGTCGGGGAATGCTGTGGGTCGGAAGGGACCTCACTGCATGGGCAGGGTCAGCTCCCACCAGAACAGGTCCTTCCAAGCCCCTTCCAACCTGGCCTTGCACACTGAATTTCACCCCGGGTTGCATTTTCTCCCTCAATAGGATGAGTTCAGTTTTTCCCAGCTCTTCTTGCTCCAACAGAAGCCCACCACCCTTGTGGCCTCAGGAGGATGTCCAGGATATGGAAAGGCAGCAGGGTGCCAGTGGCAGGATGGTTTGGTGTTAAAAAAATTTTTTGCTCTTGCAGTGCAAGTTCAAGCCCCCAGAACCACAGAAGGTTGAGGTGAGAGCTCCCAGTGTTCACAACCACAGCAGTGTTTTGACACATAAACCACAAAAAGAGGGTTTTAAGACCAGATTCCAAGCACCAGTAACGAGTGCATGAATTATGGACAGGTGCTTTAGCAGAATTTAAAAAAAAAGGCATCACTCCAAAAATAAAAAAGCCACTGCTGTCACCCATCCCACATCACGCCTCAGTGACTGTGTCAGGACTTCCTTTTCCCTCCCCCAGCTCTGCTTCTCCTTGTTTCCCCACCAGCACCCCTATCTCTTACCACCACTGCTTCTGAAGGGTCACAAACTCCGAGGCAGAGGAGGAGCACAGAGGATTAAGCCTCAGAAATGTTTTGCACAGAGGGAGCTTTTCAGGAGCAAATGAAATATCATTCTTTAAAAAGAAATCTCCCACATTCTAGATTTTGAGTCTGGAACTGTACCTGATTCAAGTGGAACACAACAAATTCATCATTTCTAAGTCCCCAAGCCCCAGCCTCCCATATTTGACCATTTCTCCTTTGTTATACAGAAAACAAATACAACTCCTTCTTTATGTATCAAAGAGCTTTTTAAAAGGCAATCTTTATTTAAATACAGACAAAACCTGTACTCTCACCAGCCCTTGGCAATTCCTCAGTGTAATGGAAGTTAATCCAGCAGCAAGAACCACCTCACATTTAAAAACCCTCACAAAGGCAAGCGCTGAGCTCTGACCAGCTGAGCCTCCCAGCTGTGGTGCCCAAGAGCTCTGCACCAGGAGGCCTCAAAAAACAAGTTTAAGACTGCTCAGGCAGATGTCTGGGAGAATAAGTAGTGAATTTTCCAACGTAGAGAAGTTTTAAGCAGTTTCTTAAGGATGGGCACTGGGTTTGCAACAGATTAAAAAAGAATGTAATTGAAGTGCTGTGTAACAGACATAATGAAGATTTCTCAGTCCAATGAAACAGTGACATTTCTGAGGTACACGTACAAAAATTCAGATGCACAAGTTTCTTTCTTTGAGAGGATACTAAAGGTCTCTAAGGCAAAATTATTCTCATTTTCACCTGCAGCAGCACTGTCACATTTTAGTTGCAATGTGGATATTCCTTAAAACTATTAGGAATTCATTTTGAGGTCCCACTTGTTAAGATAAATTCAAAAGAGGATGAGATGAAGTCTGAGTTTTAACACCAGAACTAGAAGACCATTCCTTGAATTCATCTAAACAATTTTAAATCCTGTTTGAATTCGTATGGCACAACTCAGAACTGAAGGCCTACTCGGCCAACAAACAAAAAACACACAAAAGAATTCACCAAAACCCCAGACTGAAAGATACAAACCAGAGCTTTACAAATAATGAATTGTGGCTGAAGGCAGCTTAAGGCTTCATTAAAGTATCTACACCAAGTTCTGCTGCTCTTTGTGTGATCTATTCTCTGCCAGAGTTCAGTGGGATTGCACAGACACAGCACAGAGCAGAACTGGCTCCTCCTGCCCACTCTGAGCAGGACACAGTCCCCTTATCTTGTGTGTGATTCAGACAGGCAGGGGAACAAGCGTAGCCCTTCCTGCCAGGATCATTTTATTCTGCACCCCCTCCTCCCTCCAGTACAATTAGAGATGACTTACAAAAATGAAACCACGCACACTAATAAAAAACATTAGTGTGGGGTGAGAAGTCTCAATATTGGTTATTTTCCTGGCACGTCTGACAGAATCCAGACCGGCCCCAGCGCGGCTTCCCCGGAGGCAGCTGCTGGCAGCAGCATCCCGCAGGCTGCAGGAGCTGGGAAATCCTGCTTGGAAAGCTCTCCTCAGTCTGTGGTGGACCTCCTGTACCAGAACCTGGCCCTGTAGTCGTCGCTGCAGGTCATGAAGCCGGGGTTGGTGGGCGAGTGCACGATGCAGCGCACGATGCTGTTGTGGCCCAGGGACAGGAGGTTCCTGCGCTCCGCAGTCCTCGAGTCCCAGCAGCACAGGCTTATGGTCCTTTCATCTGGCAGCAGCACGTAATCTTCTGTGTGGTTGAACACAGCCTGAGTCCTGTGCACCTGGCGGCCGCTCAAACCAGCACCTAAATACAGGCAGCAGAACTGTCACTTTTGCAAGTTTTCAGTACCTGAAATCATTTTCTGTAAGTATCCATTTTCTACAAAGGAGCTCTATTTTCTCTGCTGCTCAACCACTTCCACGAGCAACAGGTGATGCAATAATCAATATTCTTTTGTAGCTGTATCACAGGACCAGAAAGATTTGAGTGCAGCCTGTGCCCCATCCCCACCTTGTCACCAGCCCAGAGGTCTGAGTGCCACGTCCAGGTGTTCCCTGGACACCTCCAGGGATGGGCACTCCAAACCTCCCTGGGCAGCCCCTGCCAAGGCCTGAGCCTGCTCTCCATGGGGAAATTCCTCCTGCTGTCCATGTATATGTTTTACAATTCCTTAGGGACAGAAGGAATACCTACTCCAGCTGTGCCACGTCCAATCCTTTACCTTCAAGAGTGCTTCTGCCTTTTATTTTTGCATGAGGCTTTCAGCTGTGACCAAGAAAAACACAGAGAGGAGAGCCCCCAAAGTCTGATGATCCCTGAGGACTTTTCAGTGTATTTATCACACAGCACATGCTGCATGACCTCCCTTGGCCATGGCTCAGATAAACTGTGTTTCCTACAGATCCTCCCCGGGATCCCGCACAGGATTCCCGGCAAAGTGCTGCTCCCTGCTGGCCCGGAGCAGGACAGCTGCACTGCAGAAAGGGACCTACAAACCCCACAAGCTGACACACACCATGGTCAGCATCTTTTGTGCTCCTACTGCTTGAGCACATCAGTGCTTGGCCCCAAAGCCTCTCACACAGCTGCTGTCACATGCAAAGCTTCCACAGCCTTCATTATTCCCTAAATGCTGCTGAGATCCAGGCATGGCACTGTCAGCACGCTCCAAGGATGACTACCTTGCACACATCATGCATCCTTGGGAAAAATACACAAAAAAGGGAACAAACTAGCTGTAGGTACATTTCAGAGTATTGCCATGGCTACAGAGCCACAGAGTTAATGCTTAAATCAACTGCCCTGAAGTAGCTTCAGTGTTTCTTCTTACTTTTCCCCAATTCAGTGATAACTTCCCTGCAGAACAATGGATTGAGTAACGATGTCAGAAAATTCTCCAGAATCTACTCATAGACTAAAATATGTCTACACCGACACACAGAATCACAGCTTCTCTTCTGGAATTGGTCTAATGGAAATGTTTTCAAAAATCTTGGGCAATTTATGCTCAAAGCAGCAGTTTCTCCATTGCTTTTAGGAATTATTATTTTCTGACAGTATTTCCAGCCCCTGCCATGGCTCAGCACCTGGAAAAGAAGGTCACCTGCCACATACCTGTGTATTTCACCAGCGTCCGCCCGGTGGATATCTCCCAGAGTTTAGCCACAGAGTCTTTCCCACTGGACAAGATATACTTGGAGTTTTTGGAAAAAATAGCAGAACAGACTTCAGCTCCATCATGTGCCTTCTCAAAGGTGGTGATGCAGCGGTTGGAGACCCCGTCCCAGAGTTTGATGCAGCCATCCTTGCTGCCTGTCACGTACATGTTGGCGCTGGCGTTGTAGTTGACGGAGCAGATGGCATCCGTGTGCTGGTCCTGGGGGTTGCAGGACACGAAGCACTGGAAGGTGTTGATGTCGTACAGACGAAGGGTTGGGTGCTGGGTCCCCACCAGGATGAAATCCCCAGAAGGGTGGAAAGAAATGGAGCGTAACATCTCTGCTTCCTGTTGGATTAAAAACACACGGCGGGGTGAGCAAGGGAAAAAGCTGAACTGGAAGGGTCAGTGCTGGTGGTGTTGAAGTGCTGAAAAACTACTTGAATTATCAGCACAAAATGGAACATGTTTCCTGTGGCATTGAAATGACAGGCTGCCTGTGGCTGCACTGTAGTTGTTGTCCTAGAGCAGGCTGCAGTGCCCCCTTATTTTGGGATATCACACCCCCCAAGCCCACCACCACCTAATCCCAAACGCTCCTCCAAGCCAAAGGTAACGGAATTGACTTCCCAGTTAATTCAGATTAGAGTTGGTCTAACAAATAAAAAGCTGACAGGCTCTAGATTGAAATACAAGTGTCCATGATGCACAGAATTAAGACACAATCTCTGTAATGTCTGCAAACGTTGTACCTGTGTGCTCCTGCACCCCTAACCCCTGATCACCAGAGGCACAGCTCAGCTCACACCACCTCGGCACTCAAACACCTGAGCTTTGGCTGCTCTGAGCAGTATCTCACCTGGATGTATTTGAAGGCTCTTTTGGCAGAAGGTTTTGAATAATCAAACAATTTAAGTGTGTAGTCCCTGGAGCCAGATGCCAGGATCTGCTCTGTTGGGTGGAAGGCTAAACACGTCACTTCATCCACGTGATCGTACAGAGTCCGGATCACCGGGTGGTTCTCCATGTTCTGCTGTGCAGTCTCATTCATCATGACCTACAAAGAACATTCAACATGTTGCTGTTGGAAAATAAAGCAGGTTTTTGACAGGAGAAGTAGGTTTTAGGCTTCAGAGTGGCTGAACAGCAGCTCCTTTCTGACACGACCAGGCACACAATCTGTTCCCTTGGTTATTTGAAGGCCCTTTGTATGTCAACAAATAGGATCCCTGTGTCTTTATGAAGGTCAAAACAACTTGGCTCAAGGACAAACTACTTCAGTAGCAGAGAACTGGTGCAAGAAAACATCACCTTCATAAACAGCCCAAAGCAAAACACTGACTGCTGGAAGAATCCACAGAAGCTGCACTGAAACTGCAGCTCTTGCTGAGAATTTGGTGTGTGCTCTGTGCAAAAAAATCCCACTTTTCACTGCCACCTGCTAACTGCCTTGGAGAAAGATAAAGCAAATCAGTGTGTAACACAGTTCTGAAACAGCCAGTGAAAACATGGGTGGCCATGGGGGCTGCAGAGGCCACAAGTGGGTTTAACATGAACTGTGCTCAGACAGTACAGCCACGATCAGCAACCAGCAGAAGCCACTTCTGGCTCAGTTCTCTCCCTGCTGCCAGGGGTGACACCAGTGTCCTTGCCCTGGTTCTTCTTCCTTCAAAGGGACTTTATGAGCAGCTGCTGGAGTAGGGAATATGTTGAGACAGGTATTTAGTCCAACCCACTGAGGCAGCCACAAGGTACAGACATGACATGGACAGAACTCCCAGAGGAGTTACAACCCCTTACCCCCATGGGTATGGCATGGACAGGATTCCCAGAGTGGTGACATTATCCCAGAGTACTACCATTATCCCAATGGGCATGGAATGGACAGGATTCCCGGAGTGGTTATAATTCATTATCCCAATGGGTATGGCATGGACAGGATTCCCAGACAATTCATTATCCCAATGGGTATGGCATGGACAGGATTCCCAGAGTGATTACAATTCATTATCCCAATGGGTATGGCATGGACAGGATTCCTGGTGTGGTTACAATTCATTATCTCCAGAGGCATAGCATGGACAGGATTCCCAGACTGGTTACAACTCATTATCTCCACGGGCATGGCACAGATAGGAGTCCCAAAGTGGTTGCAATCCCTTACCCCAATGGATATGGCATGGACAGGATTCCCAGAGTGGCTACAACCCCTCACCCCGATGGGCATGGCACAGACAGGGTTCCCAGAGTGGTTACAACCCCTTACCCCGATGGGCATGGCACAGACAGGATTCCCAGAGTGGTTACAACCCCTTATCCCAATGGGCATGGCACAGACAGGATTCCCAGAGTGGCTACAACCCCTCACCCCAATGGGCATGGCACAGACAGGGTTCCCAGAGTGGTTACAACCCCTTACCCCAATGGGCATGGCACAGACAGGGTTCCCAGAGTGGTTACAACCCCTTATCCCAATGGGCATGGCACAGACAGGGTTCCCAGAGTGGTTACAACCCCTTACCCCAATGGGCATGGCACAGACAGGGTTCCCAGAGTGGTTACAATCCCTTACCCCAATGGGCATGGCACAGACAGGATTCCCAGAGTGGTTACAACCCCTTACCTCGATGGGCATGGCACTCTTGGCCAGCATCCTCTCGGTGTCCAGGATTTTGATGGAGGCATCGGCCGAGCCCGTGGCTATCAGCTGCCCGTCCCTGCTGTAGGTGGCCACGCGGCAGGGCCCTTTGTGGGACGTCACGTAGCAGGTCTCGTACTCGGACGCCTCGGGGGACATGGTCTGCACGTCGGCGTCGAACTCCAGGTCGATGCCGGTGCCCGGCGCCACGGTGTCGGAGCGGCCGATGGCGTACTGCACGGCGCTGTCGTCGTTCTCCATGCCTGCGACACACGCGGCACTCAGGGCGGGCACCTGCTCCCCGCAGCCTGCCAGGCTCCAGGGAAGGCTTTGGGAAAGGCAGCCCCGAGGGCAGAGCTGAGCTGGCAGAGCAGGTTTGGTCGCGGAGAGCTGGGCTGCTCTGGAGCAGGCACGCTGAATATTCCAGTGTTCACTGGAATAGCCCCCGTGAAGATTGGAAAGTGCTGATAAATGCACTGAGAATCAGTCACTGACCATGGAGAGGCCTCTGGTCAGCTTTTCACAGGGGAGCAACAAGCCCCAACGCTACTACATGAGTTTTAAAGTAAATGACCCAAAGCATTTACTGATTCTTTTCCTATTTTATTGCACTGAAGCTGAACTATCCCAGCATTGCAAGGGAAAAAATTTGCTGGTCTTCAAGCCCACTTCACAGACTTTTTTATCTTTATTTCCAAGATGCAGCTACAGACCAGAGAATTCAGCACTGGAAGTGGCAACAGGGCAGACACAGGAGTTTTCAGCCCAGTGGTGATTTTTTGCTGCCTTTCATCTGCTCAGTTCAAGTCTAGAATTTGTATTTCAAACAGACACAAAGCTTCACAGATTTATACCCTCAGAACTCAGCTAGCTCAGGCAGCAGAACCAGCTGAGTTACACATGGTGTCATGGCCAGAGCTCCTCCAGGACTTGGCCAGCTTGTTCCAACAGCAGCTCAGGGGTTTCCCTGTTCTCCCTACACTGTGGCACCTCCAGAAAGAAGTACAGGGAGAGCAGAGTGTGCAGCTGTTTCCTGGGGACTAATATATAAAAGCCAGCAAAGATTGCCAATGGAAGGACTTGCTCCCTCTCCAACACTGTCAGGAACAACTAAATAGGAATTATTTATTTCTAAAGTCAGCAGAACTATGAGGGTGAGATTTTCCCTCAGATCTGTGGGCTCAGTGATCCTGCTCACTGAGATGTTCTGAGAAACACTGGCTTGCCACTCACCCAGAACCCTGAGTGTCCTCAGAGGAGTTCACACAGAACTGGGCAACACTCAGGGATCTGGTTTGTTGGTAATGAAACAGGAATGCCCTTCAAAAACCCTGCAGAGGCAAAGGCTGTACCCAAATGAGCAAGTGTTGTGCTATTACCAGACACCACCTTTGCATCAAAGGTGTCTTTCCAGTGACACCAACCTCTTAATTCACTGGGGAACTAGAAACTAGACTTTTATGTCAGCTTTTGATTCCAGCTTACCTAACTTAATTAGGTGCAGCAGTTGTTCAGAGGGTGCACAGACAGACTGTGGTTTGATCTCATTTATCAAGCCATTGGCAATGTTGATGTATCCATCATAGAGCAGCTGACTAATTATCAGTTTGTAAAGTTGCTGACGATCTTTCAAACTGACTTTTGTCCTATACATTGTGAGCAGGGACTGCCTTGGGGGGGCCTGGAATGAAGAACAAAAATCACATACAAGAGAGTTGCATGAAACCACCAGAACGTTGGAACAAATCTCAGGGCAGGCACCAAATATTGCAGTGGTTTTGGTGAAAAGCAGAGATGGGGAGAGGAAAGCCCGGGGAAAGAGACGAAAACAGGAAGAGAAAGAAGAGGAAGGGGGAAGAAAAGGAGGGAGAAATGGAAGGAAAAGGGGAGGGAAAGACAGGAGAAAGGGAATGAAAAGGGAGAAAGGGGGGAAGAGACAGGAGAAAAGGGAGGAAAAAGGAAGGAAGAAAGAGGAGAAAGGGGAGGAAAACGGGAGGAAAAGAGAAGGGAAATGGGGAAGTAAGTGGGAGGAAAAGAGGGGGAAAAGGGAAGGAAAAGGGGAGGAAAAACCTGTTGCGCTTATTTTCTGTGTAAATGAAAATCTCGGCCACAAACCGACCCGGACCGTGCTCAGCAGCACCAGAGCCGGCAGCAGAGCTGCGGCGTGAGCCAAGCGACCCAGCCGGTGCTGCCGGCGGGCCCGGGCTCCGATGGATGGATGCACGGGGCGCGCAGGACAGCGCCGCGCCGGCCCCGCCGCCCGCCCTGCGGGGCC
>VZSE01015293.1:0-141145 GCA_013398275.1 Promerops cafer
TTTTTTCTTTTTTTTTAAATATAAGCGGCGGGTTTGCTTTCCCCGCATGAGGAAAAAACCAAAAGAGGGGATCCCACCCCATCCCACCAGCCCGGCTCACATGAAGAAGTCAGCGGTGGCTTTCGGGGCGGCGGATGGAGAGGGCTCCCTCGGGAAGCCCCGGCCGGCCAACTTCTCATATTTTTCTTTGTACAGATCCCTTTCCTTGGCCAAGCGGGTCACCTCCTGCTTGAGCTGCTCCACCTGGCTCTGCAGTTGGCATTTCTCGTTCTCCAAGATGTGCCGTTGCTGGACCCGCTTGTAGCGGCAGGATTGAGCGTAGCCCCGGTTCTTCAAGGTCCTCCTCTTCTGCTTGAGGCGGATCACCTCCTCCTTGCTGAAGCCCCGCAGCTGCCGGTTCAGCTCCCGCACGGACATACTCACCAGCTGATCGTCGGAGAACCGGTCCTCCAGGCGTAGGTGGTGATGATGATGATGGTGATGGCCGGGATGGTGATGGGCGGCCGGCGGCAGCTCCTCACCCCCGAAGGGCTGAGGTCGGAAGGGCTCGTACCCTTGGTGGTGATGATGATGATGGTGAGGGGCACCGATCAACGCCTCCACCGCGTCCTCCGGCGTCAGGTTGAGAGCTTCGGGGTTGAGGTGATGCTGGTAACCCGACATCCAGTACAGCTCCTCCAGCTGCTGTTTGGAGCCCAGGGAAGCGGCGGTGGTAGCCGGGGGGCCGGGGGCCGGTTGCCCACCGGGGCTGGGAGCGCAGAAGCTGGGCGAGGAAGGCACGGAGGAGCAGGGCGTGCTGAGCGGGGTGGACGACAGGGACCCGGCGGGCAGACGGTGGCACAGCCGCTCCGCCTCCGCCGGCTCCTTCTTCACCTCGAACTTCATCAGGTCGAAATCGTTCACGTACTCGATGGCGAGGGGACTCGTGGGCAGCTCCGCGCTCATGGCCAGCTCCGAGGCCATCTCAGTCCATGGAGGGACCGGGGGGGAAGCCCCCGGGCACCGCCGCTCACCGAGGGTCCCGCGGGCTCCGGGAGCCTCCTTCGAGCGGGCTCCGGCGCAAGCGGCTGCCCAGATAGGGCTCCGGGACCCTCCGATGGGGCTTTGCCGCGGGGTTCAGCGGGCTCCGGGACTCTCGGACGGGGATCTGCTGCCGGGCTCCGGGACCCTCCGGCGGGGCTCCGCTGCGGGGCTCAGCCGGGCTCCGGGAACTCCCGACGGGACTTTGCGGTGGGATTCAGCCGGGCTATGGGACCTTCTGACGGAGCTCTGCGGTGGCGTACAGCGGAGCTCCGGGACGCTCCAACCGCGATCCGCTGCGGGGCTCAGCCGGGCTCCGGGACGCTCCGATGGGACTTTGCGGGGAGGTTCAGCGGCGTCCGAGATGGGGCTCTGCTGCGGGGCTCAGCCGGGCTCCGGGACCCTCCGCCGGGGCTCTGCTGCGGGGCTCAGCCGGGCGCCGGTGCTCGCCTCCGACGGGACTTTGCGGTGCGGTTCAGCCGGGCTCCGGCACGGGGCTCCGGGACACCCCGCCGGTGCTGCGCTG
Organism: Promerops cafer; assembly: GCA_013398275.1. Lineage (NCBI taxonomy): Eukaryota > Metazoa > Chordata > Aves > Passeriformes > Nectariniidae > Promerops > Promerops cafer. The sequence continues at coordinate 1,547 of VZSE01015293.1, forward strand.
CGGGGCAGCCACCTCTCTCCGTCGGGACTCGGCTCCGCTGCTGCGCTCCGCTCCGCAGCCGGGCTCCGGGACCCTTCTCCGGCCGCCACGGCTCTGCGCTCGGGCCGGGCGGGCTCCGCCGCTGCCTGCGGCCGGTTCCCAATGGCGAGGAGCGGGCAGCGCCCTGCCCGCCCCTTCCTGCCTCCCCTGGCACCTGCCCCGGCCCCACCTCCCCGGGCTCCGAGCCTTCTCCTGCCTCCTCCTCCCGCCGGGACACGGCGCCCTGGGGGCGGGGGCCGCTCCCCTGCCCGCCCCTGCCCGCGACCGGCGCCGCCGCCGCCGGGAGCTCAATGGAACTCGCCGCCTTTTATATGGGGAAAACGAGGCACGGCCCCTCCTACTGAGGCGAGGCTAAGCTCTTCCAGCCTATCAGCACCCCGAGAGACCGCTTGGATTTGCATATCCCCATGGCAACGCCCCCGGGGCAGCTGTCAATCTCCGGTGGCGGGGGGAATGCTCCGGGTACCCTCTGGACCCTCTCGGCTCCCGCATCCCAACATGGGGCTTCATCTCCCACCCTCCGCCCTGAACTGAGCGTGGAGTGAGGAGATACATCCTAGAAATTCTAATTTCCTACTCCCCCAAAATGAGAAATATCCAAAAAGGAGTTATTGAGCCTAAATCGGGTTTGGTGCCACCTCGCTGAGGGACCACAGCATCGGAATGCAGCCCCTTCCCCACCTCAGGAACAGCCCAGGATCCTTCCCGGAGCACTTCCATCCTTGCAGAAAGTCAATAAATATAATTTTGGGGATTTTACGGGATTTTCCATAAGCTATTGGTGGTCAGGCAGCAGCCACCTGCACCTCTGTGCTTCAGTGCTGCCTCTGGTTTTGGAAGTGGCATCGCAGCTAGCACAGGTGACATCCACACCTGACACATGAACGGGAGTGTCACCAGATGGAGGACCAGGACTGTCATCCCAGCACCTGCAAAAGGTGTCACTGGCACCCAGAGGCAGCTGGTCTGGGGGTTTTGGGTGTGCTCATGCCACCCCTGCATGAGGCCCTGGCTGGGATGTGGCTGTGCTGCTCCATCTGCAACCTCATGGCTGCTGCAGCCTGGGAGGAACAGGACTGGGAAACTGAGGCACGGGGCCATTGCCATGGAGTGGTCCCATCTAATCCCAAGGGATAAGGAGCTTCATCCCACAGAGGCTGGCAACACCCACCCACTCATCCCCTCAGGGTCCAGGATTGTCTCTGTCACCCGCAGGATGAATCCTGGGTCTCACTGCATCCCAATCCGGCTGCATCCCACCCTACTGCATCCCACACACAGCTCCTCGGGATGTGGGGGGTGACATTCCCCTCATCCAGCCAAAGGCTGCCTGGGGACTTGGGGACAGGGGACACTGCTCTCCATGGCTGCTAACTGACTCTTTAGATGTAGGGTCAAATTAACGCAAAAAAGGTGGGGTTTGAGGATGAAAACCTTTATCCCGCTGCAATTAAAATCCCCCATTATTGCTTTTGCTGGATCTGGCCTCTGGGGAGGGTCCATCTTTCTGCTGCTAATTGGGTCAGGGCAGGGGGGGCATTTATTCCCCTTGGGAAGGGTCACGGTTGCAGGCAAAGCCCTAAACATGACCCCATTCTCTGGTGATCCCAGATGTTATCCCATATTGGACACATGTCCCATTTTGGAGACCCCAAACTTGGGCATGACTTGAGGGAGGGGGCAGAGAAATGGACAACAAAAAACCTTTCTCATGGGGTGGTTTTAACCCTTTTTGCTTCATCGTGTCACCCTAAATCCATCATCATCCCACCTGTGTAGCGGGATACTGGGATCCTGCACTGGGAGAAGATGGGGTGCCACCTCCTTCCCCCTGGCACCACGTTCCTCCCCAGAGCTGCTCCACCTTGGGCGCACTTTGGCCCCCACCAGCAGCTGCCACCCACGCTGGGACAGGAGCCACCAAGGGATTAGGACTGGGCCAGGCTCCAATGGGGCCGTGGCTCCCCAGCGACACCCCCGGGGGTATTTTTAGGAAATGCCCATGGCATGTCCCCAACACTCCCTGCTGCGCCAGGCCCACCAGCTAAGTTTACTCACAGGCGGTCAAGTGACATAACCAGGTTGGTGGCCTCGGGATGGTGGTGGGATGGCGTCACCTTTCACTTTTAGAGCTTGTGTGCCCCATCACCCCTTGGAGCAGGGCCGGGTGCCCACCTGGGGCTGCCTCAGTTTCCCTGGATGGCACACGGCTCCCAGTTGGGGTGTTGTTGGCTTGAGGACAGTGACCTCACCCCATGGGAGGGTGGCGTCCACCACGATGCACCCCATGGAGAGAGGGTGGGACCATCTTGGTGATGCTCCACCAGCATCTGCCCCACAAACCAGTGTTGCTGCAGGGTCAGGAATTTTGGGGTGGGGGGGGGAGGGAAGTCATATGGAGAGGCTGGAAGGAGGATGAGGATGAGGCTGAGGAAGAGAAGGTGGAGAAGGAGGAGGGCAGGGAACAGCCACCCCGATGGCAGGCAGAAAACTGATCCCGGCGGGTGACGTTCACCCGGCACCTGCTTCCCCGGCAGGGGACCAAGAGCGGTGCCAGCAGCACCCGCCGCAGGAAGGTTTTTCCGGGAAATGTTTACGGAGCCCTCCAGAAACTCCACCCTGTGCCAACCTCGCAGTCGTGGCACCCCCAGGGAATGTCCTTGCCGGGTCCCCGAGCCCAACAGTGCACCCCGGCTTCACAGCGAGGATGGATAAATCCCATCGGAGCCCACTGCGGAGGAATTGAGGATGTTGGAGACAGAGGGAGAACCCACTGGAGTTCAGTGACACCTCTCCAGGGGCCGCTTTTATCCCTGCTTGGAAATTAATCACCCCCAAGCAGAGCTTTAACGACAGCCGGCTGGAAATTCCAATCGTCCCCGGGAAGGGAGCAGCGGTGCCGGTGGGCGGCGGAGCCACGGATCGGAGCGGAGCTGCTCATTGCCTCGTTTAATTAGTGCAGCACGAGGATTATCCTCGTTAGGGATCCACGGAAAACCAAAGCTCCCGGCCACCACTAGCCATCCCTGAGGATTCACAACAGCACCGTCTCCTCCAGGGTGGTTTTTAGGGAATTCAGTTGCGGGCTTTTTTTTAGGAAACCACCATGTGAAGAAATATCGTTTCTGGGTGAAAAGTTTTAATAATTAAAAGAAACAAGGATTTAGGGATCAGAGTGACTCCTCTACTGGATTTGGATGGGTATTTGATAGGATGTTCATGCACTGCTGAAAAAAGAGGAAAGCCACAGAGAGGCTCCTCCATCCCAGGGGAGGAAACTCTTTTATTTACATATCAAAACACAGGAATTAACAAAAGACATTTTCATATCAACAAAAACCACAATGTTTTTATTAAAAATCAACTCGCTGGACACACCCTGGGGCACAAGTGACATCCCAGGGTGGGGATCTGTTGGTCCTCCAGCGCCTGGGGGATGTTGCGGATTTCGGATGGTGACAAAATCCTTCCATGGGGTTCACCTGGGGAAGGGAACCCCCCTGTGGGAGACCTGTTTGGGGGGCAAAGCCACTGCCCATTGGCATTTCCTACCCCATCTCTGATCACACCTGGATACTGCATCCCCAGGGAGCCCCAGTTCTTCCCAAATCCCTCTGAAGCCTTTTCCCCACAGGATTTTGCTGAGAGGCTGTGGATGAGCAAATCCCACAGATCGCATCTGTGCGGGGGAACAGCACCTGCCACCCCAAAATCCCTTGGAAATTGTACCTATGGATGCAAAACCCCATTGTTCCAGTGGCATAATGCTTTCCCTTCACTCTGCTCCTGCTTGGATTTGGAGAGTCCCAAAAAACCCCAAACCCTGGAGAGTTGGCTTGGCTTTCCCAATGGAGCCCCAACTCCTGCTGGGATAGGGACAGGTGGGGGTTGGGTGCAACTGGGCCATGGGAGACCCCGAAATGCAAACTGTGATCTCAGCACCACTCCCAGCACATTTCCATGAGGGATGTTCTCAGCTCCAGGAAATCTCCTCCTAAAAGCAAGGGGATGAAGTGGGATGGGCTCTTGGAATGGTGGGATCACGGCTGTGGGGGCTTTACACCCATTACACCCCAGCACGGTGACTTGTCCCCAGTACATCCCAACCTGGATGTGGGAACGTCACCCGATGGCATTAAACCACCCCAGGTCCCCCTGTCACCTTGTGGCCGGGACAACACCGGAGGATGGATGGGGGTGGGAAGCTCTTCCCAGCCCCACAAGCATCCAAGGAGGTGGCAGGACTTGCCTTCAACAAACCAGCTGAAAAGGTCATTTATTGGTCAATTTGAGGATTCCGAACAAAGCTGCCTCCCTGCAGGAACGAGCGGTGTAGTCCCACGCTGCCACACGGCTCCGTGTCCAAGTGACATCCCAGAAAAGCAAGAGGAGGAGGGGGGTGCCATGTCTGGACATGGCATCCTGAGGTAGGTGCCAGGTCGTTCCCCGGCTCTCCGGTTCCTGAGCTGCTCGGCTGCCACAGGATTGGGATGGACTCACAGCCTGGGCTTGATCTGCAGGCGTTTCCCTGGAGGGAGGGAAGGGAATGGTGATGGTGGGAAGGGGGCGAACACAGCTGGATATTCGCAGGCTTCTCCTTGCCTGGTCATGGGAGGGGGTTAAAGCACTGGGAAATCGGGAATGTGGGTGGTTCTCCGCCCTGGCAGCACCCACTGGACTCACCTCTGCCACCCACAAGGGAGTTCTCAGAATCCTGCAAGGATGTCCTTGGCAAAATTCTCTTCCTTTTGGTGTTGCCTGGGAAGGAAAGGAAGAAAAGAGGAGAAAGTCATTGAGGTTGGCTCAGGTCACCTTGGGAATCCCTTGGAATGCAGGTGTAGGAGTGTCCTAAGGTCCTCTTCTGCTTCACATCCCCCTTGGCCATGTCAAGGATGGAGGTGGCTCATTGCCCAAATCCCTGAGCATCCTCAGCTCCCTACAAGTGGCACTCGGAGGTCGCTTCCCACCACAGAGCAGCGAATCTGCTGCAAAATTCCCAAGTTATGGGTGAAAAAGAGAATTAAAAAGGATCCAAACCTTCCCGCTGGTGAACATCAGGACCTGCTTTGGTGCAGGGATGGAGCCGTAAAGAGCTGAGCACCAGCAATCATCCCCCCAGGCAATCCCAGCATCCATTTAGGATGCTCCAGGTGATGTCTTCTGCTTGCTGGAACACAGTGCTTCCTCCAAAGAGGGTTCTGGATGCTCATGTAGAGACAAAACACCATGAAGTGCCTCTGGGAGGTGACCTCCTTGTAGGACAAGTCCAGCATCATCCCATGGACCATGGTGGACAGAGTGAAATCCTGCTCCACTTCAACCACAATGTTGGGAGTACCTTTCTGCAGGTTCTCCTATTTTCCCTCTCCAAAGGCTTTGGAGAGGTGTTTATGGGGTTCCACATACCAGAGTGATGGGTGGGAAGGAAAGTCGTGGCCACTTGGCCACCAAGATGAATGAGGATGGAAAAAAGTGGAGGTTTCCCAGGAAAAAAGATCACACAGGTTTAGTGGGAAAAGTTCCCCTTCACTTGGGATTAATGGAGATAGAGAAGGTCATGGAGAAGATGGAGGGAATCCAGCCCAAATCCCCTCCAGATGTTCTGCTGCCCACGTTCCTGCAAAATTCTGCATGGCACTTTCCAAAAGATGAACCCAATGTGGAGATGGGACCAAGGACACCTTCGAGCAGCCTTGAGAGCCCAAAGGAGAAAGTTTTTGGGGCAGGGGAGGCAGGACAGGTGAGGACCTAACAATGGGGAGTCTCCAAGAGTTTTCCTTCGCTTTCCAACTTGGATAAACAAACTTGCTGGGAGTCGAAGCCACGCTGGCAGTGATTCATCGCTCCAGAGTTAATTTATGGAAAATAAAGAGGGCTCATTTAGCACCTTTCCACCCTTAATATAACTCCCATACATCAGCGGGATGCACGGCAGACACGGCAGATCTGGATATTCCTCACCGGCAATGCAGCCAAATCCGGCTTTTGGGAACGGTGACACGGAGCGAAACACCCTTCCATCCCCACCCTCCCAATTTTTCCCTTTGGCATCCAGCCAGGTGGTTTTTCCAGGCTGGGATCTGCGAATCCCAGCCTGGTTGCTGGAATGAGGGTCCGGAGCTGCTGGTTGTCACCTCAAGGGGTCAAAATCAGCATCTCCACATTCCTGCCCCATGGTGTGAGTTCAAGAAGAATGGTGGGAATGGCTCAGTTCCTTTTGGATGAGCCAGGGAAAACTCCCTTAGCCAATATTTGTGAGGCAGCTCAAAGCAGGCATGATTACAGAAGTAGAAATATGGAGTTTTTTGGGGGGGGGAGAAAGAGAAAAAAGGTGATTTTTAAATTGACCGTAATTAACTTCCTGACTTTGGTACAGAGCACATGGAGCCAAGATACTTCCAGAGCATCCATACTTAATTTCCAACAGATTCCTCAAAAAAATCAAGGCAGGAATGAGAAAATAAACCCAAAACAGGTCGTGAGAGGGCTAAACTGGTTCCGTTTCTCCCCTTGGATGGAAGGAAATGGAGGAAGGATGGTGCAGCCAAGGGGTGAACACTGCATCCCAAAAAAACCCCAGGAGGGAAAACCTGGACCAAATGGGGGTGTCACTCTACCCAACCCTGGCAAAGGAAAAGATATTTTTCCAGTTTTGTGCTTGGGAGATCCTGCAAATGGCGTGATCAATCTTGGGTCGCATCTCCAGCTCCTTCACTCTCTCCCCCCTCCGCCTTTCCCGGCATTCCGGGAGCGGCGCAATCCATCTTCCAAGGAACCAGGTATATAATTTCTAGTTAGCAAAAGCAACCCCTTTTTCATTCCGAAGATTGAACAGCTTCCAAAGGAGAAGAACCGAGGCCGGATCACGAGTTTTCCATCGAAACCCAGGCGGTTTTCGCTGAGCTTGTCAGGCTTGTCGGAGAATTAGGACTTCCAGCGCTCTTCCTCCTGATGGAAATCAACATTTATTTTGCCTAAGCCTAAGAAGGTGTCAGGCAGACGGAGAAACTTGCCACTCTTCTCCAGGAAAAGAGAGGGAAAAAAAGGAAATCTAATAGAAATATATTATCAAGTCTGAGGAGTGGACAGTGCAGTAAATCACACTTCAGGTGGCACCATTAGATTTTTCAATAAAACCTGGTTTTCCCCCAGCCAGAGCCGAGCGGCTCCAGCTGCATCCAACAGGGAAGTTAAAACCAAATTTGTTTCATCCAGATGCTGATCCGAGAGGGACTGAAAGGGATTTCAAGGTGGGGAATCCTGTCGGATAAAGGGTGAAAGGAGGTGGGTCTGGGCCTGGTCCCCAAATCCTCTCCCTGCTCATCATTCCTGATCCCCAAAGGATTAAAAAATTGGGTTTCTCCGCAAGGTGGGGAGGTGGAAGGCAGCTGGAGATGCCCCACATCAGGGGTGAAGATTCCCAAGCCCCAAAGCAGCAGGATGCAGGGAAACACAACTCCCTTGCAGCTTTCCAAACTTTATCATCCAGCAGGAGAAAAGCCAGAATTTTGTTGGTTTCCTTTCCTCAAGAACCTCCGGCCTGATACAATGTTTGGTCTCCATCGTTCTCCTGATACCACCAAAGGGTTTCATCCTGTCCTGCATCTTCATCCAGGAAGGCTCAGAGCACCGAGATGCATCCCAGAATTTCCCTGCCGGATGCTCAAGATTTAACGCCACAAGGAGAAATTCCCTCCAAACACACTTTTCCTCCTCGTTCCCAAAACAAAAATATCCCTTAACCCTTTCCAGGACACCTCAGGGGAGTCCAGAGGCTGAATCTGCCTTGGAAAGGTCTTTTCCTTTTGTTGCCAAAGTGCTCCTGGAGAAACTTGAGCTGGGAAATGCCTTTTTTATTATATTTAAATAATAATAATAATAATAATTATTATTATTATTANAAAAAATAAAACTTGACAACAAAAGATGGGGGGGAAATCCCAGCAGCCAGATGGGCTAGATCCCAGAATTTTACACAAATGGTTTTTCATATGGAAAAAACATATGGGGAGAGTTGGATCTCCTTGGCTCCATCCTGCACTAAATCCATGTGGTGACAACCTGCACTGTAAACTCATCCTGCTGCTCTTCCACCCAAACCTCTGCCACAGGTGGATGAGACCCTAAAAACTGAGTCTAAATGAACCCATCCCTCAAGCAGGACAACATGGATCCATCGAACTGGTGAGGTCCAAGCTGAACATCAGGAAAAATTTCTTCATGGAAAGGGCTGTCAGGCATTGGAAGGGGCTGCCCAGGGAGGTTTGGAGTCCCCATCCCTGGAGGCGTCCAAGGAATGATTGGATGTGCCACTCAGGGCCCTGGTCTGGTGACAAGGTGGGGATTGGTCACCAGTTGGACTTGATGATCATAGAGGTCTTTTAATGATTCTGTGATCCTTCCATCTCCATCCCCTACATCCACCAGACACCTGCAGGCTTGGAATACCTTCAGTATTTGGGGTGCCACAGATAACCCAGGTGTTGTTGGAGGCTGGGGGTGGATCACCTCATGTCTTGGTGGCTCTGAGAAGCTCCAAAAGTCAGAAATTTCACTGTGATTTAATTTCCTCATTGCAAAGTGTCCAATTTAGGACCTGCCAAGTCTCACTCCTTTGCCAGGATTCAAATATTTTTCTTCTTTTATTAATTTTTTGCCCATTTTTTCATGGAATCCTAAAATGGTTTGTGTTGGAGGGGACCTTAAGGACAAGCTCCCACGGGCAGGGATATCTTCCAAGATATTCCCGGGTTGCTCCAAGCCTCATCCAAACTGGCCTTGAACACTTCCAGGGATGGGGCATCCACAACTTCTCTGGAATACCTGTGCCAGGGCCTCACCACCCTGGAGATGTTTGTGACCACACAGAGAAATCAATTCCTTGTATTTTATCCCTATTTCTTCCTCCCAAGAGGAACAAACTGCACCAAGTCCTGCTGGGGTCAAAGCTGACAGTGATGCCAGCTCCTGTTACCCCAGGACAACCCCCTTGTGTCCAAGCCCTCCATCCTCAACCATGCAGATGCTTGGTGGAAAGCTCCAGGGCATCGTCTTCCGCCGATTGGACTGATCAAAGGCTTGGTTGCCTCACCTGGCAGCCAAAAAAAGTTCTGGAGCAAAGATCTGCTTGCAGAAGAAGCACTGAAGGAGATGCTGAAGGTGATGAAGACCCAAGGGGGACTGGCCACATCCACATGGAGGGCAGCAGCACTGGATATCTCCTAAATTAAACTGGGGTTGTCCTGTGCAGGACCAGGAGTTGGACTTGAGAGTCCCTTCTAAATTGGGATATTCTCTAACTCTCAGATTCCTGGAGCCGGGAATGGTTGGATCAAGACCCGGCACCAAGGGGGCGGTGACAGTGACAATTCCATGCACCGCTGGGGTCATCTCTCAACCGCGGTGAGAAAAGAGGCAAAAATCCACATTCCCAAACTTATCCCTCCAGAAGTAGAAGCCGTAAACAAACCGAGAAGCCGCCGCCGCACCTCCTCAAATTCCTCGGAAGCTGAGGCGGTTGAGCGTGCTCAGCGGAGCCGTTAAAAAAGACTGGAGCGAGCATCTTCCATTAACGTTACGACCGTGAAATATGACAATAAAATGACGGCCGTATGGTCCCAAATTTGCAGCCCGCCGAGCTGCTCGGGGTTTATCGTCACTCAAACGTGCAGAGAGCTGTAAAATGTTTACAGAAAGGGTCGTTTGCGGCTATAAAATCCTCTTTTCTCTCCTAAACAAGGCTGAGCGGAGCCATTTACAAAGCCCGGAATGTTCATCGGGGGAGAGGGGAACATCTGTTCTCTCCAGGAGTTTGCAGTGATCTTCTCGAACAAATTAACTAAAATGGGTGCTTTCTAATTAAATTAGCACTCGATTGGAATGGTTTGCATTGGTGCAATTAGCGCGGGGAGGCCAGTTAGGCTCCAGCACAGGCGATTTAACTGGAAGGTGAAATATGGAAAAGCCCATTACCTGGAAAACAGGAGTCAGAGGGGTAGGGAAGCCTGTTCTCCCTCCGGCTCCGTGCTCCTGGGTGGATAACACAAGGTGAAGGATGGGATGCCACCAAACCCACTCTCCCCATCTGGGATGCTTGGCTGGGAGCAGTTGGCTGTCCCCGTGCTGCACGGATTGGCTTTTTGAAGGATGCTTGGAAAGCACGAGCGCTTTCAAATTACAGAATCCCATAATCATTTAGGTTGGAAAAGACCTCCAAGATCAACCTTTACCCAATCACCACCCTGTCAAAAAATCGCTCTTCCAACCCCAATTTCCAGGCAGCTCTGGAGTGTTGGGAACACGACAGTGGCTCCGCTTCACACACACAGACCACATCCCGCCTTTCCAGTCCCCTTTCCCTATATCCTGAGCCCAGACCCCCACTGAGACCCTGCAAGCTCATGCTGTTGCCCGTGCTGGTCCTTAAAGGTCATCTCCAAACTCCCTCCCTGCCCCTCCCGTGTTTTTTCCTCGTTCCTCTTGCATTTCCCAGGATTAAAAGGGCATTTTCTCCGATTGTGACCGTTTAACCAAGGAATTCATCTCATTCCTTAATAACAACCTGTCCTCCTCCTTATTTACAATCCCAATAATTTGTGTGTCAACTTCAGGCTTCACAAGCACAAATACAACGTTATCGCTGGCACAGCTCCCCAGATCCCAGCCTCAAATCCCACCACAGACTCCAGCTACTTCCTCGAGCTACATGTGGACTCATCCTGACCACCCGCTCAGCTCCAAACTCAATCTCAGGATCACCGAATATTCTGAAGGGATACAGGAATATTGGAAGGGATTCACAAGGGTCATGGAGTCCAGTCCAAGCGATGTGGCCTCCAAGAAGCATTTGGTCCTTTAGAAGCATCTATCCCATGTCCTCTCAGAATGGTGGCCAGGGCTCCTCTTATCCAATTGGATTTGGGGGTTCCCGGGTGCTGCTGTGCCCTCAAACCCCTTGGCTGGGATTAAGATGAGACCCAAGGATGGGCAAACCCATGGATAAACATTCCCATGTCCAGAGTCGGCACACCATCGCTTTGGCAGGGAAATTGCTTCACCATCAGATGATTTTACAGCGATCTGCGATTCCTGCCTGGTTTTCCTCTCCTATGGATCCTCCAGCATCTGTTTTCCCAATGCCATGAGCCTCCCTGGGCAAAGAAGCACAGAGGGATGAGTGCCCTGATCTCGTACCTGCCAGCTTCACCCAGCCTTCCTGCCAGCATTCCCAAATGAACCAGCTCCTCCTCCTCATCCTACCACCCAAAATGCCTGGAAATCATCCTCCCTTGGATGCACACACTAGAATTGAGAGGAAAAAGACGACCTTGCTCCAGAGTTACTCCTGGCTGCCAAGTGTATTCCAAGGCATTTCAACAGTCTTCTTGTCCATGAATTAATTGTTCCAACTTCGTGGAGATAAAAATCCCGGTCAAGTCGCTGCTTTGGGAACACTTCCCGAGATCAAAAGGCAGTTGAACCAGGGCCAAGGAAAAGGAAGAAGGGGAGAAGAAATCCCTGGAAAGGGAAGCTGAGTGTTTCACTCCGTGTTGTGGAGAGGAGCACTCCCAGCCAGAATGGTCCCCTCGCTGTGTCCACCACACCGTGGTTCAACAGCACTCGCGCTCGTCTGTGACTTCGGGAATATGTTGCTAATCCTGGGAATTCTCTTTCCGACAGTGTTAAGGCATCTCAGCCCTCCCTGGCTTGAAGCGGCTGAGCCAGGCACAGCCTTGCAGATCCTTATGCATCATCCTGTAAATGCTTCAGCCTGGCTTTTGCAACGGAATTCATCCCTTACCCCACTGGGATCCTGCTCCCGCTGCATGGAAAGCGGGGATCAAAGATGGGAAGGGCTCACAGTGAGCCAAATCTTGTGCAAGCAGAGCTGGCAACGGGAATTTCATCATCACTCCCACAAAATATTGTGATTTCTGAGCCCATTCCTGGATGGTGCTCCAGAGATGAGACTGCACATCCCTCTGGAGAAGGATGGGAGAGGAAAAGGGAACTGTGGAGCATCATCCAGCCAAAAACCTCCCACTCAGAGCTGGGAAGAACCAGGCACAATCCCGGCCTTGCCCTCTCCATCACCTCTGCTCCTGGGGGTACATCCCTGGAGCACCCCAAAATCCCATCCCTTTAGGGATTTTCCCATGGAGAAGCTGAAAGAGGAGAGGCGGGACCAAGGAGAACACTGGAGAAGCAGAAGCCGCTTGCTGTCACGTGTCAGAATTCCTAAAAAGTTCTGCTCATCCTAAACTGCATTTTCCAAAACTTTTACTCACTTCCAAAGTAGATAATCCCAGACTAACAGCTCTTCCTTCAAACTTCCAACCTGCAAACACTCCACCCCACCTCTCACCGGAATGTTTTTATTGGAAAACTTCCAAGCTATTTCCTGCTGGGAAACAGGTGTGATGGATGGTTCAGAGGTCCTCCAGAGGCAGAGCATCCTTGCATCCCACTAAACACCTTCCCTATAGGGCAGTGCTGTGATTCCATCATGGAAATGCGACTGGATTCATCACTGAGTAATTTACAGGATAAGGAAGGAGTTGATAAAACAAGGGGACAAAGTCCTCACACACAGTTTTGGGAACAGACACAAGGATTTGTGCCCAGATGGGAATCCCAACTGCCATCCCAGTTTGGACTCCCAGTTGTAACTGGTTTGGTGACTCACAAGGAACGTGGATCCCACCAAAACCCATGGAGTACAGCAGAGAATTACTCTTTTTCTTGGAAAACCAGAGCAGCTCCAAGCAGAGTATGTGATTCCTACCTGGTTCATCCTCTGGCTCGTCCTCATCCCTCTCCTCTTTGCAGCCCAGGGAACCAGGAGATTCTGGGGATCGGAGGGAGATGAAGGATGGCAGCTTTTGCAGGCAGCTGCTTGGCTTGGGGTCCTCCTCTTTCCAAAACTTCACCTCTTGCTCCGCACCGGAGGGTCCAGGAATTTCCCCATCGTCCTGGAGCTGAGCTGGATCATTCCTGCAAGAATGGAAAAATAATAAGTAAAACAATCCCACTTGGCAACACTGGACATGGCACTGTAAGCAATGGAAGAGGCTTGGAGCTCCCAGGTCTCCATCCAAAGCCATGCTGCATCCCTGATTTCCCTGGAGCCAGCACAGATTCAGCTGGAGTTTCTCCCTCCCCAGCTGGATTCCCTGTCCTGCACTCCCCTGTAAGGTTCCCAGCTCCTCAGGCTCTTGTGGAGGTGCTGGGCTCCTGTTTGTGATCGAGCAGAGGGAAGGGGAGATGGAAGGCATGGGGAGTTGGGATGGCTTGGAGGTGTCCTGCTGGACTTGGCTCATTCCCAGCCCTGCCACTCTCTTCCAAGCTAACTTGACACTCCAGCTCCTTTGACATCTCCCATGACGGTGCCAATAAAGGAAAAAAAACCCTCTGGAGCAGCTTCCAAGCTGGGGCGTGCTCCCTTCCCAGCGGAGGACGCCAGGAGCCTCCCGACCAGCCAGGCCTGCACTCATTCCTCCTTCCCTAAAAAGAGCAAGGAGCTATTTTACACCTCGTTCACACCGGGAACGTGAGCTGGGTGTCATTCCAAGGCTCTTCTGTCACCCAGGATAAGTTCGGAGAACCCGCGGAGCTGCTCGTCCCCCTCTGCTACCTTACAAGGCAGGGCCAGGATGAGGCCCAGGCCCAGACCAAGGAGGATTCCAGGAGCATGGACCAGCTTGGCAAAGCTCCCAGGTCCCTCCCTTTCCATCCCACCTTCACTCCCACCTCCCGCTGCAAAAAGCCACAGAGAAGCCAAGCACCCAAACTGATCCTTCCTCCCCCCACTGAGCAGGACTTGGGAGATTTTGGCTTTAGTTTTAATTCCATTGGGATGTTGTTGTCCTGCATGCAGGACTTGAGAGTGAGGGCAGAGGATGTACCAAGCTCAGGAAAATCCATCTCCCTGTGAGGATGAGGATTGACACATCCATCATCAGCCTGTAGCTCCATTCCAGCACCCAAAAATATCAGGGAGAGCTCGGAGAGCTTCCAAGGATTAACCAAGGGCCCAGCCTGGCATCAAACTTTTCCAAAGCCCCTTATCTCTTTGTCCATCCCCATTTCTGATTCTCCAGCTCCTCCGTGCCACGGAGAGGGCTCAGCTCTGCTCTCCAACATGGACATAAGGAACAGGGATGATGTTTTCCAGCTTCCCATATAACTATGGATAACCTGGACCCACTTCCAGCAGTGGAATCTCCATCAGGGCTGCTCCATCTCCAAGAGAAAGGTCTACAAAAGCCTCGAAGATACCTGGAGGTACTAAAGCCCTGGAAGGCACATTCCTAAGGGGGAACCCACTCTTTCCTCTCCATCAGCTCTTCCTCAAGCATGGACACTGCCCATCCCACAGGTGGCCCCATCAGGAAAAACCACAGAGACCCACATCAACAACATCTTAAAATAAACCAGGATACAGATGGAACATGCCTGGAAGAGGAAAAATCTGGAGCAGGTTGGGAAGAAAACTGTTAAATGAAGCAAAATGAGCTCCTTCCCACCTGCCTGACGCCTCCTGGATCCGTCTCCACTTGGAAGGGGGGTTGTTGTGGTCTCCATCGCCTCCAACCTGCTGTGGGTGACGTCTCTTCTGGGGGTGCAGGAGTTTGCACCGGGCACCCTTGGGACAGACGCCTTTTTTGGCAAAGTCAGGACAAACCAGCGTGTGCTTCTTCTTGCACTGCCAGGGAAAGAGGGAGCCGAGTTGGAAAAGGCAGGGAAAACCCTGTGGGAGCACAGGAATCCACAGCTGAGCTCCTTCAGGTGGCACCAACACCTTGCTAAAGTGAGAGAGGGATGTGTTAGCGCTTCCTTCCCTGCATCAAAACAATATTCCAAGAAAAAATACTACTAAAAATAATATTCTAGTCTGGTACACTCCACACTTGCCCACGGTTTTCCAAGTGCTTGATTTTATGGATTCAAACCACCAAAGCCTTAACAGCAGTGATTTACCCCCGAAGAAGCCCCAAGGAGGTTATTTGGGCTGGAGAAGCTGGTTTTGGAGACGACACAGGGTTTTGTTGTCCCAGACATGCTTGGGACTTAGGAAAAAGCAGGGAAGAGCCAGAACAAAATCCTTTTAGGACTTATTTTGGGATTGCTGCCTGGACCAGCCTTCTGAGGAAGATGGATGAGGGCTGGAGCTCAACCTGCTCTTCCCAAGGCTTGGTTGATGCTCTCCCATCCAGGGAAGCTCTGTGTGGCCAAAGAATGGAGCTGTTAAAACAACAGCATTGAGATGTTAATCCCTAAAAATGCTCCTGCACTCCCAGCTCTAGATTTTGGCAGCTCCCAGTGTCCCAGAGCTTCCCTACAAGGCTTTCTGCTGGGAAATGGCACTTTTTGGCAGTGGGAAAGGCAGGAAGAGATACAGGCAGGGAAGAGGAGATGCCTTCAGCTGGGATTTCTATCTGGGTTCTGGGGAGTGAAGGTGGGAGGAAAGAAAAAGAACAGCCTCTCTCTAATCTCTGTTCCCAGCAATCCAGAGAGCTCATCCCAGCATATCCCAAGGGATGAAGGGTGGGAGCAAGTCCTAGACCCCTTTTAATCCTATGTGGACCCACTCCCACCCAGGATGCTCCATCCCAACCAGTTTGGCTTTTGCATCACATCGTGACATCCCTGGAGAGACAACCCAACACACGTGCCACAACCAAAAATTCCCAACTCCAACATCAATTCCCTTGTTGACCTTCTCCACGAGAAATGTGGGTCCTTCCACACTCAGATGCCCACGCATCCCATTCCTCCATGCTACAGACGCTCAAATTTTGGGGAAAACGAGATAAGTCCATGGGGAAAGAAACACAGGGAGAGTTTCAGCACCGCCATTCTGGCCTGTTTATAAAAATCCATCTTGCCGACAATGTTGGATGGAGGTCAGTTCCTGCCCTTTTAATGTAACTTTACTTTGGGGACACGGGAGCAGCTCCCCGTGCTGACCTTTGGGATTAAGCGGGATCCCTGCCGAGCTCTCTCCCTGGAAAGCAGAAGGATTTGGCAGCTCCGTCGCCTGGGGCTGAGCGCTGAAGTCGGCAGCGGAGCAAGGAGCTTGTGTGGGGATGGTGCTGAGCAGCAGGAGGGCTGGGATCCACATGGACACACGGATATGGGCTTGATGGGGGGGAAAGCTCAGTGATAGTGCTGCTTTTCCACAAAAAAACCCCAAACATTTAAAACCCCCATTCCTACGATTTTCCACCTCTTATTTCAGGGAGCTGGAATGGGAAGTAACTGCACAACCAACGGGTAACCTGGAATAGAGTCAGGTCTGAACAGTGCCTGGCTTTGCCATTACTCCCAAATCTTGTGTTTTATAGGAATATGGAATCATGGAATGCTTTGGGTTGGAAGGGACTTGGAAATCATCTCGTTCCAACCTCCTGCCATGGGCAGAGACACCTTCCACTATCCTAGGCTGATCCAAGCCCCACCCAACCTGGCCTTGGACACTTCCAGGGATGGAGCAACCACAGCTTCTCTGGTCAACCTATGCCAGGGCCTCCCCACCCTCACAGAGAAGGATTTCTTCCCAATATCCCATCTGTCCCTGCCCTCTGGCAGTGGGAAACCATTCCCCCTTTTCCTGTCCCTCCATCCCTTGTCCAAAGTCCCTCTCCAGCTCTCTTGGAGCCCCTTTAGACACTGGGAGAGCTTCTAAGGTCTCCCTGGAACCTTCTTGTCTCTAGGCTGGACATTCCCAGCTCTCCCTGCCTGGCTCCACAGGATATTTTCTTCATTTTCTCACTTTACCTGCAGACAGGATACATCCTGGACCAAAGAGAAACACTTGGAAAAGGTGGTGACCAGACGAATTCAAACGCAGGAGTTTCTCCCAAAATATTAGCAAGGAGAAAAGCAAATCCCTCAACCTGATAACTTGTTTTAAAATAAATGGGATGAAGTTAGGGAAGAGGAAAAAAAAAAGGAACAGCCCATTAGGGACTGAAGACTGGGATGAATGCATGGGCAGACCTTTCAAGCCCACCTGGAAGGGACAATCCCAGTGGAGCACAAGATTGTGGGGATGGGCCTTGGTGCCAGGTCCTGGTCTGACCACCCCCAGCTCCTGGAATCATAGAATATCCTGCATTGAAAGGGACTCCCAAGGATCATCAAGTCCAAATTCTGTCTCTGCTCTGGATAATCCCTGAAAAGGATGTGAAATCCTCTTCTGTAAAGGGGTTTCCAGCATAAAATGGACTTGGAAAGGCGACGAGAAGAAAAAAAGAACCCTGATCTCAAAAAGCCAATGGATGCATCACTGCTACATCGAGGAATTATGCTATTTTGGGAAAAGGCCAAGCAACGTGGCTGCTCCTTCCCAGTGGGGCACTGATTATGGGGTGGGACAGTGCCACGATCCCAGCTGGGCACTGGGATCGGGATGTGCCACCTCCCCAGTGCTCCACCCAGCCCCAACCTCCAAGTGAATCCTTGGAGCAGCCCATGTTTATTGGCTCCATGGTAAAAAGATACTTAATAAAGAAAACAAACCATGTGCGACTAATCCCGGGGCCGTGTCCCCAGCTCGGGTTTCTAATGGCTTTTCCACACCGTTCCCAGCGCTCCGGCCCCTCTTCCGCAATGCCCCGTCCATCCTTGTTGTCCCATGGCTGGGATGGTGAGGCTGGAATTGCCTCTGGAGGCTGGAAAAGCCCCTTCTGTTTATTTACAGTAGCTCTCCTGCTCCTGCCAGATCCAGCGTGCTGGGGCTGGGTTTCCACAGGGAATTTTGCCGCCTGCCACGCGTCAGCTGGGGTGAAGCCGAGCGGGGCTGTGGGGTGGTGCTGGGGGCCATCCGATCCCTGCCACCTGTCGGGGTGGCTCTAATTATACCCCCCCGGGACCCCCGCCAGACCACAGGTTGGGCCATAAAAAGGGAAAAAAGTCTGGTCCCTTCCACCAGAGAGATGAGAAAACCCCAGAGAATCCCTAAAAAGCCACAGGGAGAAATCTCACCCCACTCCAGCACCAAGCCAACATCCCCATGGATATGTCCCAAACCCAGTCTCCCTGCTGTGGGGTTCCCCCCACAGCCTGTCCAGCAACGGTGCCCAGGGTTGGGATGGTCCCCAGCTGGCAGATCCTGTGTCCAGGACTCCTCCTTGGCTGCCAGGGCAGCTTTGGGTGAAATTCCAGGTGCTGTCAAGGATCCACAAGGCCTTAAATGGTCCAACGTGGCCCAACATGCTCCAGGAGTGAGATAGGGATGAGGAGGTTTGCAGGGCCCAGCCTTCTTTGGCACGGAGCTGGCAAAGGAGGAGGCAGCAACTGGTGGAAAGTCCTGGCTCAGTCTTGGGAATGATGTCAATGAACATTTTCCACGAACAAGCTTGGCAGGAGGGGATGGAGGAGGAAGGTGAAGCTGGGTCACTGGGCCAACCAACAACCAACCCACTGACCGTATGGGGTGGGGAGGAGAGATCCCACCCAGCCTGGCATTCCTGGCTCCTGGGCAGCAGTTTGACCAGGCTGAACTTCTCAAGTATCTCCAGGCTTAATCTCACCCCCCGCTCCTTTCCCAGCGCTGGGGGACAGTAGGTGACAAGGGCTGGACTTTGATGATCCTTGTGGGTCCCTTCCAACTCAGAATATTCTGTGATTCTGTGAAGACATGACAAAGTGCTGGAGCATCTTCCCATCTCCTCAGGATCCATGCCTATCCCTCCATCCATCATGATGGACACAAATACCACTAACCAGACCTTCAGGGGAAGGGGAGCATTAAAATCCCCAAAACTCAACTACAGTGTTCTCTACTTTTTAAAGCCCTCTTGAGCATCCATGCAGCTTTTGCCAAAGCTGTTCCAGGTATCCCCATGGCCAAGCAGCAGGATTAATGGACTGGATGGATGTCAGGCTGTTTTAATGTCCTTCTAAGTGGCTGTTGGGAAGTGATGGCTGGAGGTGCTGGAGCCGTTTTGATGCCGCTCTGAAGTGACAGCCAGTAAATGGCTTTTTTCCGGTGGCTTTTTTATAATTGGGTACCGATGGGAGCAGCCTTTAAAAAAAAAAAAAAAAATCCCAGCTCCCTGTCATTAAAACCTGGAGGACAATACATCCAAACATCATCCAGACTGGAATAATGATGGAGAAATTTAACCAATGTGGTTATCCGAAGGAATTTGCTCCAAAACAAGTTTCTGCCCTCAAAACAGTTTGCCCAGCAAAATGCCTACAGCAAAGGGATGACTCCTGATGGTCATCTCCAAATGATCAGAGGGATTTGGGATCTAAAAGCTCTCCAAGATCCACTGAAAATCCATAAACCCTCCCCTTTGGCATTTCCAGGAAATAAAACAACATTTGAGCTAAAATACCTCTGGAGCTGGAGCAAGACCAGGATGGTGTTTTGAAAATCATTGGGAAAATCATATTTAAGAGGGAGCAAAGCAGCTGGGAGGGAATCCCTGCTCATGGCAGGGGGTTGGAACTGGATGGTCTTTAAGGTCTCTTCCAACCCAAACCAGTCTGCGATCCCAGGATTCTGTGGAACAATGGCACCACCCAGTTGGTGTCATCTGCAAACTTGCCAAGGGGGCACCCAGTCCCATCATGCCATTAATTACCATTGGTCCCAGCACAGACCTTTGAGGGACACCACCTGTCACTGGTTTCGACTGGTTATCGAGTCATTGGCTGTAACTTTTTGGACATCGAGAAGGTGAATTCTGAACCCGGAATTCATCCTTTTGTGGCAATGCCCATGGAATTCAACCATCCCCTGCACTGCTTTGAGGAACCCCGTTTCCATCAGGGACCTCCTCGATCCCATCCATCCCACTCGAAAGCCACAACGGAGCCACTTTCACATGGCCCACTCATCAATGGTAATTCCCAACCCCAAATCATCACCGCTGGGTGTGGAGCGAGGCAGACACCCACTGGACACCCTTAACGGCGTCATTTCCATCAGGGATGATGGGGCTCCACCACGTGCCTGGTTCCACGTGGCTCAGGGAAGGAGCCCAATGGGATCCTGGGGTGCATTAGGAAGAGCAAGTTGAGGGAGGTGCCAGCAAGTTGAGGGAGGTGATGCTTCCCCTCTCCTCAGCACAGATGGGGCACATCTGGAGTGCTCTGTCCAGTGCTGGAGATATGGAGCTCCTGGAGCAGGTCCAGAGGAGGACAACAAGGATGATGAAGGGACTGGAGCATCTCTGCCAAGGAAAGGCTGAGGGAGCTGGAGCTGTTCAGCCTCGAGAGGAGACACAGCTGAAAGGGGATCTCATCCCTGTCTGTTCCTGTCTGCAGGGAGGGCTCTGAGCAGGGCCCAGGCTCTGCTCTGTGGGGCCCAGCAGTGGCACAAGAGGATCAGGCAGGAACTGATGTCCAGGAGGTTCCACCTGGACATGAGGCAGAACTTCTTCCCTGTGCAGTGACCAAGCCCTGAACAGAGACCAGAGAGGTGTGGAGTCTCCCTCACTGGACACCTTCCAGAGCCATCTGGACACAATCCTGTGCTGGGTGCTCTGGGATGACCCTGCTTGAGCAGGGAGCTTGGACCAGATGCCCCATTGTGGTCCCTTCCCTGCCCTTCTGTGATCCTGGGAATCACCCACTGCTCACAGGATGTGGGGATTTTCCGACAGAGAACAGATCAGATCAAAGGGAGATTCCAGACAAGAAGCAAAAACCCAGCCTGCTGGGTTTTGTGTTCATCTCTACGTAAGTTCAGGTTGAAATCAGGAAGTCTCTGCCTCATCACTACATTCCCACTTTAGAGCTGTGATTCCGTGGCTGCTCTTCTCCCAAACTTCTCAATTTTCACATTTTATGCTCCACCTCCTACGAAGATATTAAAGTCTAAGAAAGAGAAAATCTCAGATAAATCTCTGGGATTTATCTTGGTGCTGTTATCAACAATCCCAGGCTATTAAGCAGTTCCAGTGTGTCCTGATAAGCCCCATCTTTAACATAAGGATCAGAATTCCATTGGAGATGCTACAGTTAAAGGAGCAATAAGAACCCTCATTATCCCATTACAAACTACGAGATACAACTGGAAACCCACAAGATTTCCATAGAGATACACGGATAGGATTGGCCATGGAAGAATCCTGATTGGTTTGAAACCTCTTCTGAAGGCTACAAAGTGCTTCCAATGGGAAGATCCCATTGCCACGACTGGGATTTATCATTTATTATCAGCAGCATTCGTTGCTCAGAGGACATGGACAAGGACTCAACATTTCCAGCAAACCAACGGGATGAACCCGAAGAGATTTCAGCCGGCTCAAATCCACCCTGTACACTACTGATGACCTTAAAAACAGCCCCATTACCAATCCTACACATTCTTTATTTTAAACAAACATTTCACTTACTCATCAGTTTGGTGACTCAAGATTTCTGCTACACATTATGGTGGAAAAAAATCCCAAATCAAGCTCCCAGAAAACATCTGTCAACCAGAGCCAAAATTAAGGATAAATGAAATGAAGTTGCTTTTGTAGTTGATTTTCATACAGCTGCAGTGGACTATAAAAGAGCTATCAAAGGCAGAGCTCTCCATCAGCTATTTCCAAATTATTATAGAATCAGGGAATCGTTTAGGTTGGAAAATCCCGTTCCCCCTGCACTACCAATGCCACCACTAAGTCATGTCCACAAGTGCCACATCCACAGGGCTGTTAAATCCCTCCGGGAATGAGTATTCCGCAACTTGCCCGGTCAGCCTGTGCCAGGGCTGGACAACCTTTTGTTCAAGAGTTCCTCAAGGAAAAGCCAAATTGGTTGGGAGTCAACCTGGGATCAAAGGAGGGGGAAAAAACACCTAGAAACACCAAGATCTGATGGCTGTGAGGAAAGAAAAATGCTGGTTGAACCAGAAAAAACAGCTGAGATCAGAAAGCATGAACAGTGTTGAACTTCACCTTTTCGTGATAAAAGATTAAGGAAAACAAGGATCCGAGGCTGCTGCTCTCCGTCATTGGATAATTCAGAGAAAACCCCACAGACATTTAATATTTACTGTTGTAACACAGTTCATGTGGCCTTTTCTAAAGAAATGTGTTAAACTGAGTGTATCATACACACAAGATACGTTTCTGGTGGGAAATTGTTGGACTTCCACCAGAAAAGGAAAAAATAACCAACCAAACACACAAAAACCCACACAAGAACGATGTTTCAGCTGAGAAAAAAATCCCCACATTTGGATTTTCTACAGCAAAATCAAGCAGCTGCCACTGCAAAAAAACACCAAGCTCCACATGGGGGAGGAAAATGATTCCTCCCAAGGAAGCAGCACTTCCTCAGGCAGTGCTGCCCCTGTCCCATATTTTTAAATGGATAAGGCAGAAATTAGAGCTTTGGTGAGAGCTGTTGGTCCAATAAAAAGATGGATTTTAGGAATAAGATGAGCTGGGATGAGCGGCCCCAGCACAGCTCAACCCTCCTGCCATGGCAGGTCTCCAAGTCAAACTTCACCATTGCAAGGCTGGTTGTGCCAGTCGGGATTCCAGAGGGATGGGAACAGATTCTCCTCTTATCCATGATTTATTCCAGTACATCTCTCCCTGCCTTTCCAGGGAAGCCTCGTTGTTTAATCTCACTGTGTCTTACTGTTTAACAGCTCCCACGAGGGAACAATTTACCCACAGGCTCCAAGGCAGCCAATGGAAACAATCCGGAGAGAGGGATTTAATGCGGCTCCGGCGCTAATGGGCACGGAGGGGGGAAGATTATTTAATACAAAACAATTTTCCAGATGCAGCAACAGAATCGTTGAGTGGTTTGAGTCAGAAGGGACCTTAATGATCTCATTCCAAACCCCCTGCCATGGGCAGGGACACCTTCCACTATCCCAGGTTTCTCCAAGCCCTGTCCAACCTGGCCTTGGACACTTCCAGGGATGGGGCAGCCACAGCTTCTCTGGGCAGCCTGTGCCAGGGCCTCACCACCCTCACAGGAAGGAATTTCTTCTCAATATCCCATCTAAATCTACCCTCCTTCATCTTTTGTGCCTGGAAAGCAAATCCCAAGGCAAGTGCTCCTTGGGATCATCTATGGATGAGCTCCCAGCTCCAGGCTCTCGGCCACACAGAGATCCCAGCCCATGGTTTGCCATCAAATTTGGTTTGGGTTGGAAAGGTCCTTAAAGCCCATCCTGTTCCAACCCCCTGCCATAGGCAGGGACACTTTCCACTATCCCTGGTTGCTCCAAGCCCCATCCAACCTGGCCTTGAACACTTCCAGGGATGGGGCATCCACAGTGCTGCCATCCAATGTCTCCTCCTGCTTGTCCCTTCCTCTGGGGTTACATCACCACAGACACTTCACTCACTGGTGCTGCTGGAGAATTCCTCCTCAAAGGCCCTGCACAAGGCCCCATATGGGAGGAGGGATGTGAAACCACAGAGGAGCTCTGACCGTAGAGCAGCTCATGAAAACATTTCCGGAAAACCCTGGGAAGAACCTGCAAGAGGCCCCATTTCTCCCTCGCTTCCCACTTCCCTCTTGGGGCTTCCTCCAGTGCAGGTGGCCAGCCCAGAGGGACCTCCAAGCATGACCAGGTCAGGGTGCCAGGGAAGGGCAGGGAGCTCCAGGAAAATTGGGACAGAGATCTCCAAGGTGGGAATCACTCCGTGGCTTTAAGGGACACATATGATGTTGTGTTTAGGGATGATCCCTTTAGGGAAGCAAAAATGATGCAGGAACTTCCCAGCCCATGACCAAGGAACCTGTAGGAATGCCGGAAATCAAGGTCCTAGCTCTGCCACCAGCTCCCTTCTGGAAACAGAATCCTGGAATAATTTAGGTTGGAAAAGCTCTCCAAAATCAACAGGTCCAACTTTTCACCAATTAATTAATATTGGGGGTAACATTCCCTTTACGAAGGATGTGATCGTGGTGTTGTACAGGAGCTGTCCCCTGTCCCCAAGGGTGGATTTAGACCCTCTACAGTCCACATTGCTGAAAAAAGGACTTGGCAATGCAAAATTAAAGCTTTCTCACTTAATTCTAAACTTCTGGTGAAGCCAGAGCAGGTCAGTCCTGGCGTCATTTGTACAAAAAGCAGCTGGAATGACAGTCCATGGAATGGGTCAAAGGTGGATCAAGTTGTCCTGAGAATCCTGCAACACATCCTAGGAAGTACTTAAGAGACAACACTGCCAACGACACGTCATAAATTATGGATAATAACGGACATTTCCGATGGAGGTCTGCTAAAAATCAGGAATTGTGTTTGTCTGTGAGAGCACAAAGAGGAAAACGCCACTGGGAGGAGAGCCCAGTGTGCCAAATATCAGCATAAAACAACCTAAATTCCTAATTATGGACCATCCCCGTCGGAGTTTATCCACCCAGGATGCTCCACTGGAGTCGCACACCTTTGCATTCCGTGCTCTTTGTGCTTCAAACCAACATTGCCCGGACAGGGAAAGGCAGAACGAGGGAAGATTTACTCCCATCCTAAATAATTCACAAGAAAAGGGACTGCGCATCTTTAACAAGCCATCGTTTTATGAAGCAAGGTTAACATTTTTCCTTGATTCAGTAGAATATTATAAACTCTCCGGGGTCCATTTGAGGACTTTCTACTTGGAGCAAAGGCACGGACTCAGCACTTTTTATATTATTTAGAGAATAAAATTAACCCTTAATGGCCCAAGCTGGAATTTCTCCTCCCCAGCTAAATATGGCCCGCTCAGCAATTTCTCCCCATATATAATTACAGGCTGCTATCCATCATCTGGAGGAGAATGCTTTCCCGACATTCCAAAAGTGACGCCGTAAGCACTTTTCCTAATAGAATAAATATTCTAAATATCTCTTTTATATTTTCATTTAAATTGGAATATTTTAAAAATAATTGTCGGGACCCTGCCTGCGTGGTTGGCGCTGCGCTGGAGGGAGGTGGCAGGATGCCTGTGTTTTCCTTCTGAGGGAATGTTTTTCCTGCATCAAGTCCCCCTCCACGCGCTGCCACAAAAAGTAATTAAGCCTAGACTAATTTATTAGAGCTTCCCTCCACTGCTGCTGATGTCCTGCTTTCCTTAGAACTCTCACATTTGGCTTTTTTCCCTGGTTTTTCCCTGGTTTTTGCTCTTTGGTGGTTTCTTCCCGGGAAAGGATGGGGAAAACACCAGACGGGGTTTAGTGGGACTTGACAGTGCTGGGTTCAAAGCTGGGCTTAATGATCTTAGAGGTCTTTTCCAGCCTAAATGATCCTAGGATTCCATCTGACATTGTGTTTGGATTCTGGGACAGGCTGGTGGCCACGCTGGTGGGATCTGAGCACCTACAGCTTCTCTTGATGGGTTATACCTCTGCAAACGAGCACTACCAGCATGGAGAAAAGGAGGAGAAGAGCCCTCTGAGGCACCCACAACTCCCCTGGACAACCTTTGCCAGGGCCTTGCCACCTTCACAGGGAAGAATTTCTTCCCAATATTCCATGTATCCCTGCCCTCTGGCAGTGGGAAGCCGCTCCCTGTGTCCTGTCACTCCATCCCTTGTCCAAAGTCCCTCTCCAGCTCTCCTGGAGCCCCTTCTAAGGTCTCTAAGGTCTCCTCAGAGCCTTCCCTTTTCCAGGCTGGACATTCCCAGCTCTCCCAGCCTGGCTCCAGAGCAGAGGGGCTCCAGCCCTTGGACCATCTCCATGGCCTCCTCTGCACTCACTCCAGCAGCTCCGCATCTTCCTTCTTCTGTTGGATCCAGAGCTGGAGGCAGCTCTGCAGGTGGGGTCCCACCTGAGTGGGGCAGAGGGGCAGAATTTTCCCCTTTCCTGCTGGTCACAATTGTCCAAGGATGAGCAGAAAGCCCATACCATAACCCATAACCCATTTGGAAAACAGCAAAGAGGAGAAGAGGAGTCAGGACAGTCACCTGGATTCCCAAGGGAACACCATCATGGCCAATCCTCTACCTTAGCCACAACACAGAAAGGTGAGATCCTGTGTGTTCCAAATTCCTTTGGAACAGCAAATGGCAGCTGGCTCCAAGTCCTGCTCCAGGAAAGCTGCTCCCACAATTTCCACGTTACATGGATACCAAAAGCTCATGGATGAGGTTGCAACTCTCAGCAGGGTGCACCCAAAGTCCATGCAGGACTTCACTGCACAGATCCAGACCATCCCCAGGACCTGGAGGTGGCTCCATGAATCCCCCAGGCACAGCCAGATGCTGAGCTGGCTGAGCAAGGCTGGTCTTGCTCCTAAAACTAAGCCACAGGATTTAAGGCCCAAGTTTTAACCCATCACAGAGCCAGTGTGGAAAATAAGCATTAATGCCTATGGATTTTCTAGGTAAAACAGGGAATCCTAAATATCTTCCTACATTTTTCATCAGTTTCAGTGAGGGGTGTTCAGGGCAGGTGCTTCCAGCTCAGACATTGATAACACGAACACCCCATGGAGGCTCTTACCAGGGAAACACCAGCATGCTGATGAGCTGAAGCCTTTGATTTCTTTCCTTTTCTTTACCCATCAAACCACTTTGCCAAAACTCTTTGGAAAAGCACAGGACTGTTGTTCATCACATCCAGGTGCTGAGCAGCTTCCAGCTCTTCCCTGTGGTGCTGTAGCTGGTGCAGGATGCTGCTCAGGGCTTTGGCTTCGGCCCACAACAGCTGGGATAAAT
The DNA here is from genome assembly GCA_013398275.1 of Promerops cafer. Classification (NCBI taxonomy): domain Eukaryota; kingdom Metazoa; phylum Chordata; class Aves; order Passeriformes; family Nectariniidae; genus Promerops; species Promerops cafer. The sequence goes on from VZSE01015293.1 coordinate 28,202, forward strand.
CCCTCTTTACCTTTTCTCCCATGGGACAATATCCTTTGAGGAAATCCTGGCACACTTCCGCCTTCCTGGACACGTAGACGTGGCTGTAGGGGCAATTGCTGTTGCTGCAGATCCCCTTCAAGTAGTAGGAACACACTGGCATCTGCAAGAGGAGGAGAAATCCATCAGCATTCCCTAAACCCATGACTCGGAATCACTGCAACCCCCAGACCTGAAATAAACGCGTGACAAGCGTGAAATAAATAGAAATCTTTTGCCAGCCACCGATCCCAGAGGTGTTTTTAGCTCTTCCATTGGTCTCCTGCAAGGCAGCTCTCTGGTATTACGTGTTCCCAGGGTTTGGATACACAGGGAACGAAGGCACTTCCCTGAGCATCCTTCAGGATGCTGGAGAGAGGCTGAAAAGCTGCAAACTGCCACCAGGAAGAAAATTCCCTCTGGACAGCGTAGGGAAGGGACAGGGAAATGGCATAAATTCTGGGAACACCTTCTGCAAGAGATGATGTAGTGATGGAGATGGGAACAGCGGCACAGGGATCACTCACAGCCCAGCTGTAACATCCCACAGGGAATTCTGGCCATCACAAAGGCCAAAACAGCATCCTGGGGGTGCTTCCCATTTGGCTCTTCTGTGGATATGGAGCTGGCTGGAAGGGGGTTTGATAAAGGCTCCAAAAGGTGGTTCCTAGAAAGGGGAAATAAGCACCTCTGCTGGGGAGGCTGCATCATTCCAAGGCATTCTCCTGGAATTCCCCAGGACTGTGATGCCTGTCCCTGAGCACTGGGGCAGGCAGGGATGCTCCAGGAGGGAGCAAAAGGAGGACGAGAGCCCGGGCTCCTGCCATGAGCATTGGAGAAGGAGAGCAGCGGGATACATGGAGCAGACCCCTGATCCTGCGCTCCCGCGCTCCCAAGTTTCCGCAGCATGACAGCCAGCGGGGAAAACCGACGGAGCAAAGATTCTCCTCATCGTCCTCAAAGCACAAACTTCACCTTCTGCCAGCTGTTATCATTAAAAACAAATTACCAGCCTGCTGCCATATTTCAGCATCCTTAACTCACCGGCTACCGCCGGCAGCTTCCCGATTCCCACCCCGACCAGGCAGCTGCTGCCGGGAACACGCGCTTCCCGAAGGTCCGGCTCCTCCTGCTCCTACATCCCGAATTTCCTCACTGCTCGGCGTGGTATTGATCTCCCCATTCACCAGTAGCATCCTGGTCCCACCAGTTCAAGCAACCCCAAGTAATATTTACAATCCTGCAATAACCATGGCCGGGGCTATCCAGAAAAATCCCTTATCCCTGAAGGGCACATTAAGGGTTGAACTAAATTGCCTCGCTGGAGGCCGAGAGGAAAGAAAACAAAGGGTGCTTTAAAAGAGGAGAGTTTATTTTTAATTGTCTTTTAACTGCAGACATTAACATAAAGGACAGGGCTCTGGGGCGATCTTTGGCAGTGCTGGTGGTGTGACCGTAAACGATTCCCTTAATGTAGTTTTTGATATAGAGCCCAAATTAGCTCTAATAAAAAGGGATAATAAAGGCAGCTCTCCGACAAAAATAAACTCCTCCTCGCTGTCAAGCCCGAGCCATTATCAAGAGGAAGCAGCGCTCTCATTTCAATTAACCTTGTTTGCACCCCAGCACGTCCACACAAATAACAATAACATTAATTCAAGGCACTGGGGCGCTGCGGCCGCCTTAGACAGCTTTGACTCTCTACAAGCTCTGGAGGCAGCAGCTAAATGAACCCGAAACTCCACGTGAGCCTCCAAATTGCTCACAACTGAGTTTTGAAGCTCTATTAGGGAGAAAAATGCTGATTCTTTCTGAGTTCCTCAAGGGGAAAAGCTGTTGGAACAGCAGCGGGCGGCTTCTCGAGTCCCGGCCTCTCGCAACCTTCGCTTCCTTCAGATTTCCTGGTTTCTCCCCATTGCTGGGATGTGTCAGTGGCTCTGATCCATTGTGGAAAAATTCCCTAAGTGTCACTTCAGTGGGTGCTTCTCACCAAAGTCTCTGCCTGAGTCTCCTGTGGAGCAAAATTCTTTAGATTGTGAGGCCCTGGTTGCTCAGAGAAGCTGTGGCTGCCCCATCCCTGGAAGTGCCCAAGGTTGGACAGGGCTTGGAGCAACCTGGGATGGTGAAAGGTGTCCTTGCCCATGGCAGAACAAGAAGAGCTTTCCCTCTTCTCCAGGCTCTTTTTTCCATCACCAGAGGGTGATGTAAACCCCTGGAGTTTGGATCTGCAAAGCTCTGTGACAGTCTGGAGACTATTCCCTGCTTGGAGCAAGGGGTTTGCTGCTCTAGGATGGGGAAAAGCTCCCTGCTGCTGTGACAGCTGAATCTATGCAGTTTTCCATAGAAAACAGTGATTTTTCCCACAGAAAATAGTGATTATTCCCATTTTTCAGTGGGGAAACCGAGGCACGGGAGTGCACAAAGGCTGAGAAACGGTTTTGTCCTGAAACCAAGAGCCAAGCCCTGCCAGCCTTTGATCCTTCCTCTCCTGGATTGGACATCCCATCCCAGTACAATCCCACCAAGGTGAGATACACAACCACCTGAACTTTCTCTGATGAGGAGGTTTCGGGGTGTCCCTCTCCAATAACCGCACAGTGAAATCGACAGGACCAACGAAATCAGGAATCCCCAAACCACCAGATCATCCCAAACAGAAAAAAACATGGATTGCATTAAAACCTCAACGCAAACAGCCAAAAACCAACCATGCACAATCCTTCACCTGAGGAAAAGGTGGGATTTACTCCAAAAACTCCAGGAGCAGGAGGAACACTGCTTCCTTCCTCTGCTGAGTGCCTTCACCTGCTTTTCCCAGCCCTGATAAATGAGGGAAAAGCCACCTTTGCCTCATTAATGGTTAACAGGGAGCTCCAGGACCTGGAAAGTGAAGTTGCCTCTTGCTTTGGGAAGCAGCATTCCCGTGGCAATAAATCACCCTAGAACAAGTTTGAACTCCATGGAGGAGGTTGTTTCTCTTCCAGCCCTCACTGATGACAAGGTGGCAAACAAGGAGACCTTTGAACCACCCTCAGGGTGGTTAATCCTGTGAAAAATAATTCCCCTTCCCAACAGAGCACGGCAGGAAAAACGTGCTCCGAAAGCTTTTCAGAGCTGGCACTGCCTGCTTTGATTTTGGTTTGTTAATTAATGATTCATCTTGAGTTTAGGTGATTCTTCGTTAGCTCAGGATAAAGGTGAGATGGGCTGAGGTCACTGCATCCCATGGGATCCCACGCCAAGGATTCTGTCCCCAAAATGCTATTGGCAGAGAGCTCCTTGACATGGTCACTCCTTTTTAATTCAGTTTTATTACCACAATATCGCTATTACTCTTCTCAAACTGGTGAGCTGCTGCTAAAGATGGAGTTTTCCATCATTTATTGACCCATTTATTTCCATCATTTATTGACCCAAAACAAAGCCCAGAAACCAAATCTGGAGGTCTTCCTTGAGGAACCAAGTGTTCTTGGAGGGGAAACTGAGGCCACATCTCCACCAGGAATTTAAACATGCTGAGGAATATTCCTGGGTAGAGAGACCACAAATTCATCCACATCTAACCATCACATTCTTTGGTGCATAAACCACCAACTGCAACAGCTCCTTGGGCGTGTTCAGTTCCCAAATTCCATCTATGTTTTCTGCCCTGGGACCAAAAATGACTTCACCACCTTCTGAAATTCCATTTAATTTGGAGTTTATGGTTCTGTGGATGAATTTCAATCCTTCACCTCAGACATGCAGGGTTGCACTTCGTTTACTTGGATGACAAGTAGTAGTTGGCCTCACTAATTACAATAATTTTGGATAAACCAACAGCCAGTCCCAGTGCAAAGCTTCCTTCATTCTTGGCTTCTTTATTGCTGAAGTCTGACGCTGTCACAGGATGAAAAAAAAAACCCAAACTGTCCTTTTCTCCATCTATCAATCCTCATCCCCATTCCTGCTCTGACACACCACGAGCCAGGGAATGCAGCTGTCCCTGTCCCTGTTTTATGTACTCGTGATTAAGTGACTCTGAAGAGAAATCCATGTAAAAAACATCTGGTGCTCCATGTCTCATTCGGAGCGACTTCCCAGATAACTTATGAGCTCCCCACAGACAAGGAACGTGCCTCAGGCACCTCAGCTTCCGTGCTGGAGTCTCCAAAGCTACATCCAAGTGGAGATCCCAGCCACTAAACACAGGCTGAGGTGCTAAATAATCACAGATAAACCCAAAATAAAAATCCTGGATTATTTTTCCACCTTGTGTAATAAAACCACAGACCTCCAAAAATACATCAAAAAGGTGGAAAACAATGAATTCCAAAGTTGTTTCACCACGGTTTCAACCTGATTTTGCTGCTTGGTGTTTTAGAATTGATTTTTATTGATTTATACCTCCAAGTTATGTTTGTTAAAACATCCTCTGACCCCAGCATAGAGGGATTTCCAGGGAAATGTGATGGAAGTAGGGAAGGATTAGATGCAACTAAATGGACCTGATGATCTTGGAGGTTTTTTAAGACCTCTAAGACCTCACAGGTCTTATCTAGACCTCAACCACAGGGTGGTGAGGCCCTGGCACAGGTTGCCCAGAGAAGCTGTGGATGCCCCATCCCTGTTAAAACTCAAGGTCAGGTTGGATGGGGCTTGGAGCAACCTGGGATAGTGGAAGGTGTTCCTGACCATGGCAGAGGGGCTGGAATGAGATGATCCTGAAGGTCCCATCCATCCCAAACCATTCCATGCCTCTGTCATGATTCAGGAGCCTGAACAGCTCAGCAAGGAACCTCCAAACTCAGTTGGAAGCACTCAGTGAGGAAGAACCTTCCTACAACCACCCCTTTGCACACAGAGTCACATTCCCATTGGGAAGTCACACAGACCTTGTCCTTGGACACCTTGTGGGAAAACGGACAGGTCCCATCTGTCTTCTTGCACGTGCCACGGAGAAACCTGGAGATAAAGCAGATGGAGAGGGTTGGACAGGAGGTGGGTCACAAAATGCATGGTTTTATACAAAACCACACAATTGCCGCCGAGCTCATCCGTAAACCCATTTCACACCCTAAATTAGTACAGATTCCCCTTGTTGGAAGAGCAGCTGATGATTCCTGATAGGTTTTATTCTTTCATCACATTTGGCTGCTCATCAGTAGGTAGAGCAAGGCTTGTATCCCAAAATTCAGACACGATGCTCCCAGAAGGAGAAAGGTCCTTCCTAGAGCCCTGATTACTCCAAGTTGCCAAGAAAAGTTGTGGATTCCCCATCCCTGGAAGTGCTCAAGGCCAGGCTGGACAAGGCTTGGAGCAACCTGGGATAGTGGAAGGTGTCCCTGCCCATGGCAGGGGGGTGGACTGGATGATCTTGAAGGTCCTTTCCAATCCAAACCATGCCAAGATTCTGTGATCCCATTCTATGAGATGACGGATGAAACTCCAGGTGGGAGTGGCCAATCACCAGGAGGAGCAAAGACAGGCCCAGAACAGGAACCAAGATCCCAAAGCACATGAGAATGTCAAGAGTTTTCCTTGGAGTGACCACTGTGACAGCAGATTACCAAAATTAAAAAATGATATGGGAAAGCTAAAGAATGGGACTAGAGATAAAGGAACCAGGAAAAGAAGACACAAAACTGGGAGAAATCAGTGATGTGCTCCAATGATCCATGGAAATGAGACAGGATGGAGAGCCAAAAGACTTCAAGGAGTACAATTCCTAAAGCAGGCAGGGAGTTGTAGGATTTGTTACGGCAGAATGAGTGAGAAGGAGTAAAATCAGTTAAAAAACCAATAAATCACCTTCCCCTCCTCTATTTGTCTCCCATCGAGCTTTGAGCAACTTCCAAGTGATTCCAGCACAGCAGCAATTCTATGGAGAAATTACTCCAGGAGTTCATCAGTGGAGTTGGCTTTTCTGCACTTTTTAAATGACTCATAATAGAGTTTAATCAACTCTTGGGCAAGTCTAATGAGCTGCCAACATGGATCAGTTCTCCTGGAATAAATCACCGAGTCTCAGAGCTGTATGACGTCACAGGCTGAGGGATTCAAACCTGTTGGACTGATCCAAATGGATCTGAGGAATGCTCCTGAAGGAATAACCTGGAGTGTGGTCAGGGCAGGGGCTCAAGCCACCCAGCTCAGAAAAGAAGGCTCCAACAGGACCTTAGAGCCCCTTCCAGTGCCTGAAGAGGCTCCAAGAGAGCCAAAGAGGGACTTGGGACAAGGGATGGAGTGATAGGACAAGGGGAATGGCTTCCCACTGCCAGAGGGATAGATAGGATATTAGGGAGATACTTTTCCCTGTGAGGCTGGTGAGGCCCTGGAATGGAATTCCCAGAGAAGCTGTGGCTGTCTCATCCCTTAAAGTGTGCCAGGCCAGGCTGCACAGGGCTTGGAGCAACCTGGGATAGTGGACGGTGTCCCTGCCCATGGCAGTGGTTTGGAATTCAATGATCTTTGATGTCCCTTCCAACCAAAACAATTCCATGATTCTCTGGCCTCTTCTTGTCCTCTTCCTTCCAACCCAACAGCGCAGAACCTACACCTGACCCAGAACTCCCATCCTTGTTGTCCTACATCTCTGTTATGTGTTTGTTTCCCTTAGGAATATCCCACAAGGAAGCACCAAAGCCGCCCAATGTCCCAATTTACCGTGATTCCGTGCCCATCCCTACCTGGTGCAGACGGCCACTTTCTCTGGATCATGGATGTAGGGACAGCTCTCGCCCCGATTGCACTTCCCGAAGCGGTTGTAGTACATACAATATTCCTTCTTTTTCTTCTTCTGCTTGGCTTGACGGATGATGGCCAAGCTCCTCTGCACAGCACGGCTGAAGGAGAAAGAGGGACAAGGTCAGGGGAAAGCTCCAGCTCCAACACCACAATGACACGGAGAAGACACCTCAACAATACCTGAAACCACAGAGGAGCCCATCTTTGGAGAGTGAAATATTTAGGAAGTTCGTGCTCATAAGCCCTTAAGTATTTTCAATTTTTGACTGATTTTACCCCAAATCATTAAAAATCCGCAAGATAACACCAAAGTCACCAGTGAGATCCCTTCCCACCCTCATAACTCTGATTTTCTCCTCATATTTTATGAGCGTGGAGAGGATTTCCCACACTTTTGGGGAATATGGTGAGGAAGGAAACATCCTCTCCTTGTGAAGCACAGGATGCTTAGGCTGAATGACTTGGAGGGCTCTTCAGCACATGTCCCACCAGCTGGGCCTGATGCTATTCATGGCCTTCAAGTGGGCACCTGCTCATGAACCTCAAAGAACGAGGACCTACGTGATGGCCACAGGAACAAAAGGTACCACCAAAGAGCAGAAAAGCTCCTTTTTAATTGCCTGGTCCCACTAGGAGCTACTTAAGGAACTCAGAAGTTGCTTCGCACATGTTTTCCATGAGCTTCAAGCTGGAGAGGGAATTATCCAGCAGCTCTTGTGATGTGTGGGACCAGGTGGAAGAGGGGGGGAAGTGTTGAGATCCAGGTGAACACAAACCATGCGGGGGCACATCAGATCTCTCCGAGCAGATAATTCAGTGGTAGGGCACAGTCAGCTCCAGTTTGCTGAGGACGTAGTGCATTATCCATGAAAAACACATGGATAATGTGTTCAGGTAACTTATTTTCAGAGGAAATGCACATTTCTACCTCTGCAATTGTTGGTTGTCTGAAGCTCCTGGATTAAAAGGAGGTGCAAGGCCAAGTGTAAGGTCCTGGATGTATGGTGGGTAATCCTAAGCACACACCCAGGCTGGGTGGAGAATGGATTGAGAGCAGCCCTGAGGAGAAGGACTCGGGGGAGTTGGTGGATGAGAAGCTCCACATGATCCAGCATGGGAGCCCAGAATGTCCTGGGCTCGTCCCACAGCGTGGGCAGCAGGCAAGGAGGAATTTCTGCCCCTCTGCCCTGCTCAGGTGAGACCCCACCTGCAGAGCTGCCTCCAGCTCTGGAGTCCAACGGCAGAAGGACATGGAGCTGCTAGAGCAGATCCAGAAGAGGTCACGGAGATACTCCAAGGGCTGGAGCCCCTCTGCTCTAGAGCCAGGCTGGGAGAGCTGGGAATGTCCAGCCTGGAGAAGGGAAGGCTCCAGGGAGACCTCAGAGCCCCTTCCAGTGCCTGAAGGAGCTCCAGGAGAGCTGGAGAGGGACTTTGGACAAGGGATGGAGTGCCAGAAAAAGGCAGAATGGTTTCCCACTGCCAGAGGGCAGGGATAGATGGGATGTTGGGAATTCTTCCCTGGGTGGGTGGAGAGGCTCTGGCTGAGCTTTCAGCCACCTTGAAGTAGCTGTGGAAAAGCAGGAGCCAGAGCTTCACCAAATCATCCTCCAGTTCAACAGCTGCTCCTGAAGCTCCTGATTCCCTCCTGAGCATAATTCCGAAGACGGAGCAGGTCATTCCTGCTTCCCATGAGTACAGACCTGGCGATGTATCGGCACGTTGTGGATCTGCTCAGGCAGGGTGAAGAGACTCCAGGGCTGGGTGTGGAGTGCAATCTCAGTGCTGGAGAGAGAGAAAAACATGGATCATTGCTTGGAATCGAGAAATTTTGCAGGAATTCACACAGCCCTCAGTACCTTAGGTCCACAGAAATGATCGGAGGGATGGAGACCCTTTGCTATGAGGAAAAACTATGAGATTTGGAGTTGTTCAGCCTGGAAACGAAAAGGCTCCAGGGAGAACTTGGAGCCCTCTCCAGTGCCTAAAGGGGCTCCAGGAGAGCTGCAGAGGGACTTTGGACAAGAACCTGGAGTGGCAAAACAGAGGGAAAGGCTTCCCACTGCCAGAGGGCAGGGAGAGATGGGATATGGGGAAGATATCCTTCCCTGTGAGGGTGGTGAGACCCTGACACAAGTTGCCCAGAGCAGCTGTGGCTGCCCCATTCCTGGAATTGTCCAAGGCGAGGTTGGACAGGTCTTGGAGCAACCTGGGATAGTGGAAGATGTCCCTGCCCCTGCCAGAGGACTGGATAATCTTCAAGCTCCCTCCCAACCCAAACCATTCAATAATTCCATGACCTTATTTAACCCAAAGAACGGACCTCCAAGAGAACAAATGGACAAAGATGTCCTTCAGGGACTTCCCACCTCTGGAGCAGCTCCGGCAGAAGCGCTCCTTGCCAGCCCCAAACACAGCAGGAATTTTTCCCCTCAGCACCCAAACGTGCCAGAACACTTCTGTAAGCAAATCCCATGCTTCCACCATCAATCCAACAAATTTCCACGCTTGGCTTGGCTGCTCCCTGCAGCCGGACAGGGAAGCCCAGCGCCCGCTCCCATCCATGCGCGCACGGAATTAAATCATCCTTGACTGGTGCAGGGAAGAATGAATGGGAAAGAAAGGCTGGATTTCAGTTTTCCAGGTGGGATGAGAGCGGCTCAGTCACTCACCTGCCAGCCCGGGCGTGTTGGGAAGTTGAGCGAGTGGAATTTGATTGCGCGGCACCGCGAGCTGTCACTCGGCTGCCGGCGTCGGCAAAGCCCCATCTGTTCCCTCTGCACATCAAATTCCATCAGCGGGGCATTTGAGCCACCACTGAGATGGGGTTTTTTTCCCCTATTTTTTTTAATTCCTTCTCGTCCCAAGCTGTAGGAGCATCTTTTTTATAGCTACAATAAACATTCGTCAACTTTGGGATGCTCCGAAGATGTGGCTGAAGGGTCTCCTTTAGAGCAAGGTCGACTTCCCAAATGATGTGGAGATAAAGCCCCAAATTAAAACCTATTAGGACAGGGCTGGAGCAACCTCAGCCCTCTGGAATTCTGTATAATATTCCTTAAAGCTACACCAGGAATCAGCTCCTGAGGGCGGCAGACAATCCCTCTAAATATTTAATATTTGGGGATAAAAGCAGATACACAGGGATGAACAAGTTTGGAATCACAGAATCATGGAACGGTTAGGGCTGGAAGGGCCCTCAAAGGTCATCTTGGCCAGAAAGGAGGAATCACTAAAGAGATAAACAGAGGACAAATAAAGGGGTCAACAGCCTCCTACCAGTGGGTTGGAATTTTTATGCAGCAAAAATACATCAATGGAATTTTTTGGGGGGGCTTTTTTTCCCCAGTTTTCATCTGCCAGCAAGAAGCCATGCAGTAGCATGATGTGCATCTCCCATTCCAGGAATTAACTCGCATCCCAAAGGCAATTTAACTACCCAAGAGCTTGTCCCATCCATGACAAAATCCATGTGAGATCCATCCAGGTCTGGCAAAGCACCTGGAAGCTGGCAAAGAAACCCCCCATCCACATTTTCCCACTTCCTAATTATTCATCCCGTGTGCAAATCCTCCCCAAACTATTAGAAAACCACCCAATTATTTCTCCAGGAGGAGCCAAGCCAAGAAAGCTCTGCAATTAAACATTTCACCATCTATTGGGATTTATGGAGAAAACTCAGGCTCTGTCATGAGGGTATTTTTGGAAGTTCTTGCATCGTGGAAAAAAAAGTTTAAATAAAAGTAAAAGCTTTGTGTACATCCAAGTAACAAGACGGGGGTGCAGGAGAGGGGATTGGATGTTCCCAACTTTTCAGGAGGTCCAAGGAGCCTAAATTTGGATTTTTAGGGTGGCTGTCAACTCCGAATTCCCAACTGGTCACTACAAGAGATTTTCATTAATAAATACATTAATAAATAAATATTCCTGGCATTGGAGGGCGTATTATTGAAATTGGGGTGAAATTGGGACATCAAAAGACACTGGAAAATGGGATAAGGGTTAAATTCCAACATCAGGAGCCAAAATTTGCTAGAGTCCGGCCTAAATTAAACAAAAAGCTGAAACGATGTCCCCAGGGCTCGACTTTGGGAGTCTTGTTTGGTCCAGACAAAACACTGGGCACATCCCAGTCCCAGAGCTGTCCCATTTTTCTCCTCAATCGCTTCCCAGCTGGGGAGAACATGGGGACACAGCGGTGCTGTTGCATCAGGAGAGTGACTCCCACATCCTTGGCATTGCTGAAGTCCCTCGCTGTGGAAATTTAAAGAGGTGCCACGGCAAATTCCTCCCATGTCAACGCTCCAAGGCAGCGGGAACGGAATGGAGAGGGGAAAAAAAGCAGGAAAGTAAGAAAAGCTGCCACAGAGAGCATCAAGAAGTGCACACTGAGGGCTTTTGAAGTGATTACACCCAGCACAGCGGTGTCAGCCAGGATATTTTCCACCCTGTGGAAAGGACAGGTGGATTTCTCTCCCCCTTTCCTGATGATTCAGTCACTTGGAAGAGCATCATCCGTAAGGAAACCCACAGTCCGTGCAAACAGGGTTGTTTCTCTTAATGCATCATCCCAGCCTGACGCTGGCAGCTCCGGCGGCTCCGGTGGCTCGCGGTGAGAAGTGATTGTTGTTCCCAATCCAGCCGGGAGACTCCGCGCGTCTCTCCGGAGGGAGCGGGAGCTGTCATGTTCATTAAATGCATGATTACAGCTATGATTAATAGCGGGGGCTACAGCCTAACTCCTTCTTTTCTTTCCCTGCTCCTAGGAAGGAATCCACAGCCAAGCAGTCCCGCGGTGTTTTCCGCAGCGTTTGGCTCGACGTTTGGAATTCCAGCTTTTGATGGAAAAGGGGGAAAAGGCACAATTTACCCTTGTCAAACAGAAAAATGCTTAAAACAAGCGGGTCAGATGCTGCAGCCCTGCACCAACATCCGTAAGTTAATTAGGATCTTTTCATATCCCTAATCCTAAAACTCAGCTCAAGTGGATCCAGGTAAATCTTCAGCATCCTGGTTTGTTTTTTGTTTTCCATAACCCCAAAACACAACTCGAGGCTCAATGTCCTTCTCCTCCAGGGAAAGGTTGGCAGAGATTTCCCTTGGCAGCCCAGAAAATGCACTCAGGAGCAACACTCAGTGCTTTCCAGCATTCCCACATGGATATCAGGATGCTCCCATCCAATCCAACACTCCTGCTCAGCTCCCCATCACCTAAGGGCTTGGGATGCAACAAACACACCCCGAAAACAACATTCCAAATATTCCTTTGAGTTAAAAATTGGCTGCAAATATCACAGTTAATTCTCACCTAATTAGAATTATAATTAATTATTTAGGAAGGACTTTATTGCTCCAAGGCACAGCTCAAGGATCAGGACCTTCTCTCATGGAATGGTCTGTTGGACCATCTTATCCAATAATTTACTTTTTTTAAATGGTGGAAAAGCTGTGGAAAACTGATTTAGCAAAAACAATGGGAGAAATCCAGAAAAGGGAGAAATCCAGAGCTGGGGTGAGCCAGGACCAAAGGATGATGGGCAAGAGGGTGAGAACAGTGTTCGAATTATGAATATTGAGTATTGAGCCCATTGCTTCCTATCTAGTTCCACAATCCCAAATCAAGGACAATTCGTGGAAATCTTCCCCACGGAGGGAAACAATCAGTAGAAAACTGAAATAGGCAGAAAAAAAGGACAAAATTCAGAGTTGGGGTGTGGTAGGGCCAAGGGATGGGCAAAAGGGTGGGAACATTGTTAGAATGATGAGTGTTGAGTATCAAGCCCATTGCTGCCCATCTACTTCCACCATCCCAAGTCAAGGATAATTTATGGAAATTTTACACACAGAGGGAACCAAGCAGGGGTTTGCCCAAGCAATGGCAGGCAGGTGATCAGCCCCTCTGAGGGTCATCTCGTTTTCTGTTCACCAACCCCATGGTTTGGGATTGCTCAGTCCCTTATCCCTTTTGAGCTCAGTCCTTTGGCTCATTGAGTTCAATCCCTTGGGTTTGGGATTCCTCAATCCCTGACCTCTTTTGAGCTCAATTCCTTGAATTGAGCCTTGAATCTCAGTGCCTTGTCTTTGGGATTACTCAATTCCTTATATCCTTTGAGATCAATCCCATGGCCCCTTTCGAGCTCAATCCCTTAGTTTGGGATTCCTCAATCCCTTAGCCCCTTCACTCTCAATTCCATGATTTTGGGATTGCTCAATACTTTTATCCCTCAGGTGTCAGTATCACCACACAAACTCTCCTCAGCCTGTTCCCACACAACCTGGAAAAGGCTTCCTTAAACCACACTGGCTGCTTTAACAGTTCCCATTATCATCCCACCTCACCCACCGCAGCCTCCTTCGGAAAGAGCCGAGCGATTCATTTTCCGAGTCTCTCCTTGGCTTTATTGCTGAACCGAAAGTTTTGAGGCTGCACTGCACTTGGGGAAATTTATTTCTTTAATTATTATTCATTTAAGTGGGTTCCGCAGATTTCGAGGATCAGCACTCGCAGCTGCTGGGGGTCATTTATTTCCCTCACTGGACAGCACAAGTCCTCATTCCGGAGAAGACAACAGAGAAAGAAAGGATGAGCTGCTGCCAAACAAGCAGAGACCTTCCTGTTTTCCTGCCCGACTGTCCCCACATCCCATGAATGTCCCTGAGTCAAGTGGTCACGAGTGTTTTATTAACAAAGCAACTTCAATTAATGAATCAGCCTCAAATAATGAAACAGCTCCGGGTTGGATATTGTATTTAGCAGATGTGGGCCAGGAGCAGGATCTGATCCCTGCAATTCCAGATTTGAGGAATTGAGCTCATAAAGCGAAATGAGCAATGCTAAAGCCAAGGCATTGAGAATGAAGGGGCCAAAGGATTGAGCTCCAGAGGGATAAAATGATTGAACAATCCCAAAATCAAGGGATTGAGAGTGAAGAGGTCAAAGGGATGAACAATCCCAAAACCAAGGGACAGAGCTCAAAAGGGGTCAAGGGATTGAGCTCAAAGGGGCTGAGGGATGAACAATCCCAAAATCAAGGGACTGAAATCAAAGGGGCCAAGAGATCCCACAATCCCAAAGACAAGGTACTGAGATTGAGGGGGCCATGGAGCTGATCTGAAAAGGGGAAAGGGTAAGGGACTGTGGAATCCCAAAAACAAGGCACAGAGTTTGAAAGGGGTAAGGGATTGACTCATCAATCCCCAAAATATATGGGACTGCAGTCCAAAGGGGTAAGAGATTCAGTCATCCCCAAAAGCAGGGATTGAGCTAAAAAGGGGTAAGGGAAGGAGGAATCCCAAAAACAAGGGATTGAGTTTAAAGAAATTGAGGGGCTGAGCTCAAAGACACAGAACAATTCCACAAACAAGGGATTGAGATTGAAGGGGCCAAGGGGTCCCTCAACCCCAAAGACAAGGAAGGCATTGAGACTGAAGGTGCAAAGGAATTGAGCTCAAAAGGGGTAAGGGATTGAAGAATCCCAAAACCATGGGATTGAGATCAAATGGACTGAGATTGAAAGGATTCCCCAGTCCCAAAGAAAAAGCCTTGAGATTGAAGGGGCCATGAAACTGAGCTCAAAAGCAGCCAAGGGATTGAGCAACCCCAGAGAGAAAGAACTAATCTGAAAAGAGGAAAGAATTGAGAGAGACAAAGGACTGAGTAAAAAAGGGGCCATGGGACTGAGATCAAAAGGGACCAAGGGATCCCACAATCTGAAAGAAAAAGCACTGAGATTGAAAGAACTGAGGACAGAAGAGGTAAGGCACTGAGCAATCCTAAAACCAAGAGATTGAGACTGAAGTGTCCGAGGGATTAAGCAATCCCAAAACAAGGGACTGATCCTGAAGAAGCCAAGGAACTGAGCTCAAAAAGAGGCAAGAGACTGAGCAATCCCAAAGCCAAGGAATTCACCTCAAAGGGAGTGAGCACAAAGGGATCCCAGCACCAGCAACACCGAAACCAGTGGAAAGCAACATTCCAGATTTCCCTGCTCTCACACCTCCATGCACTGGGCTGGTCTCTCCTCCACCAAAGTCTTCCTTATCCCTCCAGTATGATCCCAACACATTCAAGGTGAGTTGAAGACAGAAGACAGGAAAGTGGGTCATGATGGACAAACAAGAAGCTTGGGATGTTTCCATGGACATGGGGAAAAGGCAAAGCCCGGCACACCAGAGCAAATCCTCCCTAATTCCTCTTTAAATTAAAAGCAGAGGCAGATGATGGGTGGTGGAAACATTCCAGTCCTGAATCCATCCTTTCCTTCTGTAAAAAGGAGTGGCTCAGAGGAAGGAGCATCATTCCCGCAAGCGCTGGGCCAACGGCAGCGCCGAGCATTTCATCATCCTTGAAAAAGTGGGAAGCGCGTTTCGATGACTTTCAGCACTTCTAAAATTAGTTGGTAAACAGGGAGGTCAGAAAGCACTTTCTTCCAGCACCATGGAGGTCTCTGAGTGTGGAGTTCTCCCACTGCAGCCCAAATCATGTCCAGGAGCATCTGTCACCTGTCCCCAGCCTGATGCAGTGGAGGAGGGAGTCCGGAGATGCTCCGAGGGCTGGAGCCAGGCTGGGACAGTGGGGAATGTCCAGCTTGGAGCAGAGAAGACTATGGGGAGAACTCAGAGCCCCTTCCAGTGCCTAAAGGGGCTCCAGGAGAGCTGGAGAGGGACTTGGGACAAGGGATGGAGGGCCAGGACACAGGGAATGGCTTCCCATGCCAGAGGGCAGAATTAGATGGGATACTGTGCAGAAGTCCTTCCCTGTGAGGGTGGGGAGGCCCTGGCATAGGCTGCCCAGAGAAGCTGTGGCTGTCTCATCCCTGGAAGTGTCCAAGGCCAAGTTGGGTGGGGTTTGGATCAACCTGGGGTAGTGGAAGGTGTCCCTGCCCATAGCAGGGAGTTGGAATGAGTTTGTCTTTAAGCTCCTTTCTGACCCAAACTATTCCATGATTCCATGACCTTCCATCTCCCCAGATGACCACCTCTGCAGCAGAGAGGGGAAACTGAGGCAGGAGGGGATGTTACACAGCAGGATGGAGATAGGAAGTGCATCTGGATGCAGGGAAAGTCCCTCCCACTCCTGCAATGCTGAACTCAACCATGTTTTAATTAGTCATTTGCTTCTCTGGGATCAAAGCCACCATCACAATGTGTGGGAGATGCCTCGGCTCAGGAGGACTTAAAACTCCTCTTAAGCCTCCACCTTTGGGAGCTCAGCAATCCTGGGTATCTCCAAGGCTCTGGAATCTACAGTCATGGAGACAATTCGAAAACCCCAATAAATAAAATCACGTTGCTCAAGGGGCAGGGCTGTCACCTCTGGAGTCCCCAAAGCCACCAGCCTTTCTCCAACCAAGAGCTAAAACCTCAGCATGAGGAAATCATGCAGGTGAGGATTTGCCCATGGAAATACAGCCTGGACACTTGGAAAACTCTGCTGGAGCCAGCCCCAGCTCACAGAGTGCAATTCCTCTCTCGGCAGCAGCGGCGGCTCGTGCCGAGATTGGGGTCAGGGCTGGTTTCCGGACAATGTCAAACCTTAATTTGCTTTCTGCTGCTTTCAATCTTGTATTTCCCCTTCTGTATTTCTTTGTGAAACTCTACATTGCCCAGGACCTTTTGCTTCTCTCCCTGATTTCATGGAAATTCCTCAAGAGTCTGGAAAACGCCTTAGCAGCTGGAGAAAGAAATGAAGGAAAGGTTCCTTGTGAGCGGAGAAACCCAATTATTCCACTTGTTTAATTAATTGCCACGTAGCCAATGCTTCCACACCATCCCACTGCTGATTTTCTGCAAAGTGAAAAAATACATGGGTGCCGAAATACCAGTTATCCCAAAGGGAAAGAGCCTTTCCATGAGTGATTCTGCATCTTTGTCTTGCACAGGGATGAGCAGAGTGTTTAAGCTCTGGGTTTTCTTCTCCATCCTTGCCCGAGCAATGAATTATGCCACATCCAAGGTCCCTATCCAGCTGGGAAGGCAAAAAAAAAGTCTTTTTATTTCTATATTTTAACTGCAGTTTTCTGGAGACAAGTGTGGAAGGCACTGAAATCCTTTGGGAGCAGAGCCACACGTGGGATGAGAGCAAAGTTCTCAGCAGCTGCACAGGCCATGGTGATGCTGTGATTGCTCCAGGGAGGTTTTTTATGTTCAAAACACCCCCAAAAATTTTTCCTCGGACTGCAGTGACACTTTCCTTGTCCCCAGGCCGTGTGCCCTCCTCGTCTCTCCAGCACTAACAAAGCTGATTCCAGAAGAGCCATGGAAAACTGCTCTGCCCATTGCTCCTGGTAGCCTCAGGATTGATCCCAATACAGCACAGGGATGCAGGAAGTGCATCCCCAGGACCAAATCTTAACTCACCACCAGCATCCATCAATAAATCACCTGGGAATGCTACGATTGTGTGGATGGACCAGCCCCAGAGCCCGGCATCAGATTTTGTACTGTAGAGATAAAACCCCAACCCTATAAATCCAGGGAAAGAGCAGAATTATAACCCACTGGAAGTAAACTCCAAGCTATTAAACTGTCAGGAGCACTTCCCGTCTCTCCACTATTCCAAACACATGGTGCCTGGCACTGAAAGGGAAAGGAAAAGCCGTTTTTTTCCATCTTTTAAATAAACTTTGTCAAGTGTTGAAAACACAGAGCGTTGAGCAAACGTTCGCAGCCGATGAGAACACACAAATCTTCCGCCCTGCCAGGCCCAGTTATCCTAAGGCATGAGGAATCTGTGGAATCCATCCTTGGGAAGGAAGATGAATTATGGCGAGAGATGAAAGATGACATGAAAATACTGATCCACAGCAGTTCCTCGGGTTTTGTGGTTACAAAGCCAATGTGCTATGTGGCAGGGGGAAAGAGGTAACAGCAAAATAAGGAATATCTTCAAAATAATAATTAGATGGGATTGTATTTTATAGGGAATAACCCTGGAAGGGATCTTTTCTTCCAAAGTGGGACTAATTAAACCCAATTCTCTGAACGAGACCTCACTAGAAGATGTGGTTTCAGTGAGAAGGGAAAAATGGGGAAATCACATCTCCTCCATGCCCTGTCACCCCAAATCCCACCAGAACCCCCCACAACCAATTCCAAGGCCTGAATCTGCAGAAATCCTCCCATCATACCTTTGGCTTAATCCCTTTTCCAGAAATTTGCCTCTAAGTTGGTGTTTCTGCGCTTGGTCCCAACCCAGTGATGGATATTCATGGACAGGCCAAATCCATCAGCCTTTGCTGAGCTGCCCAAATGAGTCTTTGCTCATTTGTCTATTTCCAGACAAATTTAGAGACTTCCTTGCACTTGGATAAATAAAAAAAATCACCCTCTTGCTGGAAGGCACGACCTTTTCCACCCATGTCCTCCCCAAAAAGAAGTTCATGAAACCTGTTCTTTAAAAAATCTTTAAAATAATGGAGATTTTAGAGCCAAATGAGTCCAGCATTTCATCATCCTTGTCCTTGGAAAGCTCTCCCACCAGTTTAAGCCCCTTAGTTTTTGGCTGCTCCACCTGGCCATGGAGACACATCCTTCCTTTGCTTGGCATCTCCAGATCTTTCACTTTTCCAGTCCTTCCAGCCATCACTTCTCCCCAGGACTCTTCCCAGTGGTCCAACTCTGTCCTGAAATGCGTCCCCTGCTCCATCCAACAACATCCCTGTCCATGTCCTGGGGTTTCACCCCTTTTCTTCCATTCCTGCAGGCTATTTTCTGCCTTTGGTGACATCTTCAATGCCCAGAGATGGTGCTTAAAGCAGAACCGTCCTCGAGCTGGTTTTGTGCAGCCGATTATCCTGATCCAGACACTTTGGAAAATCCCAGTATCAGTAGCAAAGCTCTTGGAAAAAATCCAAAATTTTTTTCTATAAACTCCTGAGCTGTTTTATAGCTCCTTTTTCTGAGTCTCCCAACTCTGATCCTTGCCCCTCCTCCTCAGAGGCAGCACCAAAGCCAAAGATTTACCAGGCAGGATCCCAGATTCCAAAAGAATCCATTATAGACGTGCTCCTGAGAGGGCTCATCCCTATTTGAGGAGTCGGCAGCAAGGAGAAGGCTGCAGGAGAGTCAGACATTCAAGAATCTGTCCTGAGAAGAGCTGAGTTGTGAAAACACCCACAAACCATTCCCAAACTCCTGCTGAGCCTCCCTTTGTTGCCCTCAGAAGGGAAATTACCTGGAAGCGACATTCCATTGGCTCCACATCCCTCAGCCACCACCTCATCCTCATCTCTGCCATCAACAGGCAGCTCCACTTCCCACCCCAGCAAAAAGCTCCTCCCCTCCCTAATCCTGCTCTTTGTGGGTTTAAAATCACCCAGGATGCCCCAGAATTCCCACAGGAATTGTGGTGCAGGTGGTTTCAAAGGCTGCATCTCTTCTCTTCATCTGCTTTCCCATAATATTTTGGCATTCAAGGCCAGGCTGGACAGGGCTGGGAGCAACCTGGTCTGGTGGAAGGTGTCCCAGGGGGATGGAACTGGATGACCTTGAAGGTCCCTTCCAATCCAAACTACCCCTCATTGCCTGATTTCCAGCATCATCCATAAAAATCCTCATCTCAGCTCCGTTCATCCTTCCAGCCAGGAAAATCAGCACAAAGCCACTGGTTTTGCCTTCCCCAGTTTAACAATCCCCAAAATTTTTTAATACACCAGTTAGGGAGCAAAAATATTTGAGACCAAGAAGAAATTTTAAAAATACTTCAAACACAGTTAAAATTTGGGGGTTTTTTAAGAGCCACACTTGAGGTGTCAAACACAGGAGGAGCTGAAACATAAATTTAATCAAAGCCGTGATGTAAAGCCAGGAATTCATCAAAATGGGGGCATCACTCCACGGTCATCTGCAGAATGATCTTCCCAAATTTTTAGGTCAATATTGAACGTAATTTGATGAGTATCTCAAGCACATTCAACCTTGTGGTGCTGTTTGAAGTCATCCAAGACTTTGCCCGTTAAACCAAGTTTAACGGCAAGTCTTCACAAGCTTGAATTAAGTCTGACTTAAGAAAAACCTCAATTCTCCTAAACCTTTAATTTCTCCAACATTATTTCCCCTTCGGAGCTACCGTAGAGCAAGAACAGCACTTGGCACCATGGGATGTCCACCACCTTCACATCTGGAGTTCTATGAGGCCGGAGGATGAGTCGCAACCCACAGGCTGGGAATAAACAGCTAAAATCTGAACTCAATGTATTTTGGACATGAACTGGGAGAAATTCCTGCTCACCTGCTCTGATGGGAGTTCTGATGCTCAGGTCCCTGGCCCGGACAGGGCTGCTGGAAGTTTTGGAGAGTTTGTTGGCTGACACCCGGTACATGACTCCGCCGATGCAGCGGAAGCCTTTGTTCCTCCAGCGCTGTTGGACGAGCTGGGATTTGCCACCTTGGAGTGAGAGTCGGGTTTGGTTTAACAATGGGGATCTGCAGAAAAAAATAAAGTCAAGGTCAGCCCCAATTTGGGAAAATGTCACAAGGAGGTGCTGCTTCATGAGCAAACCATGGGATTGGAGACTCATGGAATGGTTTGGGTTCAAAGGGATCATCTCATTCCAACCCCACTGCCATGGGCAGGGACAGCTCCTACTAGAATGGAGGAGATGTATGGAAGAAGCAGGGATGATCTCGCTCTTGACAGAGGAAAAGCTCTGATTCCTCATGACTGAAACCAAAAAAATGACCTTCAGGGACTCTCCTCCAACTTCTCCCACCCTCCCTTGCACCTCCAGCCCCAGCAGAAACAAGGAAATGTGGATGCAATCCCATGAGAGAATCAGCAAGGGACCTTCACTGAGCTTAGCCAAGTTTTATGGAGCTCTACAAGTTTGACATCCCTGGAAGTGCTTCAAAGGCAGGTGGGATGGGACTCGGAGCAACCTGATCCAGTGGGTGGCATCCCTGTCCATGGCAGGAGTTTGGAACTAGATGGTCTTTAAGGTCCCCTCCAACCCAAACATTCCATGAGTCTGTATTTTTATGAATTATTATGAATCAGATTCCACAACTTTGATATTTTTATTCTTCCCCCAAATCTGGCTCTCGGAAGGATTTTCCTCAATCCCTGCGTAGGAAAGTCACCCAAGAGCATTTCCATCCCCCACCTGTAGCTGATGCTGGACCTCAGCAGGGTCCAGTAGGCAGGGCTGGGGACCTGTCCCCACCTCCTCAACTCTCCCTAAATTCACAAATCCCATATTGAGGCAGTGGGATGGAGATGGATCGGGAATCACGATCCAGTTACTGCTGCCCATAATGGTATTCTGTAGGATCAGTAAGTTCTGAGGTGACACCTGAGGGATAAATATCACAGAATCCCAAAATCTTTCAGGTCTGAAAAGACCTCCAAGGCCATGAAGTCCAACCTGTGACCGATCACCACTTTGTCAATTAGACCAGAGCACTGAGAGCCATGTCCAGGCATTCCTTAATCACCTCCAGGGATGGGGACTCCATTCCACCTCACTGGACAGCTCACCTCAATGTTTAACAATCCTTTCCATGAAGAAATTCCTTCTGATGTCCAATCTGAACCTCCCCTGGCACAGCTTGAGGCCTTTCCTCTCATCCTGCTGTGGGTTGACAGGGAAAAGAGGCCAACCCCCACCATGCCACATGTCCCAGAGAGGCTTCTCTGCCACCCAAAATCTTGTCCACTTCATGACCTGATACCTCCTGCACCATCCCACCTCCCTGCCGACCCGCAACGCAGCCTCCCAGCTCATTCCTATCCATCCCCCATTATCCAAACAGAGTCACTGCAGCCAAATCAAATCTCCTCCAATATCAGTCGCCTTCCTCATTTAGCACTAATCCAAACAGTAATTTGTTTATGCAAATTAGAGCTCTAATTTTGTATTAGCCCAAACTATGTTCATAATGCTATTAGCAGAACGTACATAAACCGCGCATTACCGGAGAATATCCGTAAATTAAGATCCCGCTATCCTATCAGTGGAATGCAAACCCCGATGAGCATTTCCTTTAAATGAACATGTGCTCCAAAGAAAAAGAGAGCTGGAAAATGGAATAGTTACATTTCCTAATGCTGAGCGTGACAGCCTATTCATTCCGGAGGGCTGTTGCCACTGGCTACCGAGCTCGGAAAATTTGCTGCCTGGTTTTTGTGGAAGGGGATGGGAATTCGATAAATTCCTCGTTTCAGTTCCCCCAGGGTTTCTTCCTCATGGAACTGCTCTGGAGAGGAGCATCAAGTCGTAATGACTTGCAAAGAGACGCAGCAGTGGTGTTGTTGGGTGAAAGTGGCGATGGCATGAGGGACACTTGGGTCACTCATGGATCACCCAGCACATCCCAGAAAACTCCAGCAAAGCCAAGGATGCATCCAGCATCGGCTGCAGGACCTGAAGAAAGTTCTTGTGGCCATATCAAGGGCAATAAAAATATTATCAAATATCTAACGGCCGGGAGGGTGATGGAGACAATTCTCCCCCTCTACTCTGCTTTTCTGAGATCCCATGTGGAGTTCTGTGTCCAGCTCTGAGGTCCCAGCAGTAGAAGGATGTGGACCTTTTGGAGCAAGTCCAGAGGAGGCCACGGAGATGCTCCAAGGGCTGGAGCCACTCTGCTCTGGAGCCAGGCTGGGAGAGCTGGGAATGTCCAGCCTGGAGAAGGGAAGGATCCAGGGAGACCTTGCCATGCCTAAAGGGACTCCAGGAGAGCTGGAGAGACTATGGAAAAGGGATGGAGTGACAGGACACAGGGAATGGCTTCCCACTGCCAGAGGGCAGAATTAGATAAGATACTGAGAAGGAATTCTTCCCTGGGAGGGTGGTGAGGTGCTGGAATGGAGTTCCTGGAGAAGCTGCAGCTGCCCCATCCCTGGAAGTGTCCAAGGCCAAGTTGGACAGGGCTTGGAGCAACCTGGGATAGTGGAAGGTGTCCCCGCCCCATGGCTTC
Source organism: Promerops cafer (assembly GCA_013398275.1). Classification (NCBI taxonomy): domain Eukaryota; kingdom Metazoa; phylum Chordata; class Aves; order Passeriformes; family Nectariniidae; genus Promerops; species Promerops cafer. The sequence goes on from VZSE01015293.1 coordinate 50,861, forward strand.
CATGGAACTGGATGATCTTTAACCTTCCAACCCAACCCATTCCAGGATTCCAATGAAGGTATTGCAAAACACCACCATGGTTGTGACAAGACCCATCCCAGCTCCATCCATCTCCTCCTCCTCCCAAAAACACATCCCTGGGAGGACCCCAGGATCCTCCATTCCTCCATTCACAGGGCCAATGGATTTGGGGCTCCTTTTTCCCAGCTGAATCAGTTCCTTTCAAGACTTCTGTTAATTCCATATATATTCCCTATATGTTATCTCTGGGTAATACACAGAGATATCCACACACATCTATTTCCACACAGATACACAAATAATTGAATATATATACCCTGAGTATATGTATTGAAATACAAGATCTATATATTATATCGAATAATAAATATTGATACTTTTATACATAAATCTATATATTATCACCTATATTCTCTGGGCCTTCTATATCCATCAATTATCTCCAGATATTATTGACTATATGCACTGAATGTATATATTGAATTATATATGTTCAATAACATCTAGATATGTTCAATATATATATATTTAATAATACCTAGAGATAATTTATATGAGGCCCAGATACTATTTTTATTCTTAGCACTTTATATTATTCATATATNTATCTATATAGATACACTATATATATATATATATAAACTATATACAGACGTACATGTAGATATATATATAGGAGAAACATATTTAAATAGACATTTTATGTATTTAAGTAGATACTGTATCTATATATGTAGACATATCCATATATATGAAAATATTCTATATCTATAGAGATACATTCAGTATCTATTGAATATAAATTTACATGTATGCCCTAATACATTATATTATCACATAGACACACATATATGAGATAATACATTAAATTAAACCTTTTTTGGCTGGAGTGTCAATAAAACCCAACCCACCCCAAACCCTGCATAGCCCCAGGGGCTGCTCGCACCACCTGAACCTGACTCACACTGGCTTAAGCACCAGTTTAAGATCCAATTGGTTGAATCCCCCAAATCGTCGGGATATTTATTTTCCTGCCTTGCTGCTCTCAGCTCACCAAAGTGGTCACACACCTCTCTCTTTAGAATTCCTTAGGGATGGCCAAGCTCCAAACTGAGGGAGCCTCCAAATGCAGATGCTGTATCAGAACATCCCCACTGAGGCAGGGAGTTGGAACAGGATGATTTTTAAGGTTCCTTCCAATCCATTCCACGAATCTATGATTTTTTCAAGGATTTTGGCAAACAGCATCAAAACTCATCTCATTCCCCAAAGGGAGTGGGGCTGAACCTCCTCTAATTTAGAGTTGTTGTATTTTTGAGGGAGACAAGTGACCTCTGGGTGGTCTCCAAGCAAAGCTTCTGCAGAACATCTGCTCAGGCTGCCAAAGACCCAAGGGCCACCGGACTGAAGCCATGGAATCATCACAGAATGATTTGGGTTGAAAGGGATCTTCAAAACAACCAAGTTCCAATCCCCCTCCATGGGCAGGGCCACCTTCCTGTAGAACAGGTCACTCCAAGCCCCATTCAACCTGGCCTTGAACACTTCCAGGGATGGGGAGTCCCAACCAGGAGCTCAGTTTGAGCTCGCTGGACACTTGGCCACCTCCATTTCCACCTTCTGGGCAGTGCAAATGTCCAAGCAGTGATGTCCCCTCATCCTTTTATATATATAAAGTAATATTTATTAGAATATTTACTGTATTTATTATTTATTATATTAGGCAGGATATTTATTACATTATAGGAGCCTTAAGAGATTAAAAATTTAAGGGAAATTATGTTTTATACGGAAAAACCACGCCCACACAGAAGAGCAGGGAGGGAACTCAACTTCCCAACCTTCACTTGCAGGAACCCTTTATTTCCCTCTCAACCCAAGCTGTTGCTCCCAAGTGGTTGTGTGGCCCCAACACAGCCACCAGTGTGTGTGTCCCCCACCCTCTTAGTGCCATCCAAGCTGGTGGTGGCAGGGAAAAGCCACCGACGAGGGCACAGAGCCGAACGCCCATCGCTTTTCATCGGCGGCGGGATCCCAGCTCTCCGTGGAATTGTTACCCTAATGGAAAGGATGGCCTTTGGAAATGAGCTGTATTGACAAAAGAGGATAAAATTAATGAGATAATAGCCGGGCCAAGGACCTGAAGAATACACTGGGCCCCTCGACACGAGGGCCTTGTAATTCCCTTTCTGCTGCGCATCCCGCGGATCTAAAGAGTCCTCCCGTCCGTCCACAAGGCCCCGCTCCGGCAGGAAATTTCATTAACGCTGGAAAATAGGAAAGGTATTAAGCGTGGATAATGAAGGCTAGAGTGTGAACAGTGCCTTAAGATAGTCTTCTTTCTAGCCTTTGTAATGGGAGGCATGAACTTTCCCTTCAAATCCATTTCTAATCCATTTGAAATACTACAGCAAATTATCTCCCCTTCAGCCCGAGAGCGGCCGGCCAATTTACTCCGAATAGAAGTGACAATGCTCCGGAATTTATCGCCATAACCTTGACTACACAAGGTTGAGGGTTGTCTTTCCCCCACCCCTGGGGTGGACAGCGGAAGAAAAATTTTTAATGAAGAGGGGGTGGAGGAATGATATAAAAATGTTTAAAAACAGCAGGGTAGCTGGCACAGGTTCGACGTCGACTGCGGAGAAAATCAGTCTGGTGCTAAAAATGTTACAAAGGGAGGTCCCAGGCTGATAAAACATTTAAGGCCAGGTTGGATGGGGCTTGGAACAGCCTGGGCTAGTGGAAAGTGTCCCTATCCATGGCAGGGGTTTGGACAAGATGATCTCTAAGGTCCCTTCCAACCCAAACCATTCCATGATTCTGTAGGATGAGGTTCAGGCTCTTCCAGTGCATCTCTTGAAGCAGCAGCAACTTTGCCTCACTCTGAACATTTCACACTGCTGCTTAGTAGGTGCTCGTGTTGACCAAGTCTGATTTCCCAGGATCGAACACGACCCTGCTGTGTCCTTCAGAGAATTCCAGAGGCATTTAGGTAGGAAAAGCTCTCCAAGATCATCCAGCCCAATCATTCCCCCAGCCAAGGCCACCACTGAGCCACGTCCCAAAGTGCCACATCCACACAGATGTTAAATTCCTACGGGGATGGGGATTCCACCACTGGAATGGCAGCCTGCCCAACCTTTCCATGCAAAAGCTTCCCAGTATCCAAACTAAACCTTTCCTGGCACAACCTGAGGCTGTTTCCTCTTGTCCTGTCTCTTGTTCCCTGGGAACAGATCCTGATCCCCACCTGGATCCACCCTCCTGCCAGGGTGTTGTGCAGAGCCAGAAGGTCCCCCCAAGCCTCCTTTTCTCCAGGCTAAGCCCCTTTCCCAGCTCCCTCAGCTGCTCCTGGTGCTCCAGACCCATCCCCAGCTCCATTCCCTTCTCAGAATGGAGCTCCAAACCTGCTCAGAATGGAGTAAAACCACCAAAATTTCAGTCAGGAGCCAGCAAGTGATGCTGCGAAAAGGTCTTCAAATAATCTATATTTAGGATTATTATTTTATATATTAATCTAAATAAAAAGGAAAAATCAGGGAGATTTCTTAGCCAACATGGAAAACGAAGGTTAAAAACAAGGATGAGTCGCTCCAGCATGCTCAGATTTAACACCCCCACCCCCCCTCACGAACACAAGACCACGTGATCCAAAAATCCCACCCAAACGCATGCAAAAATTCCCCTATACTTGAAATACAACATTTTTAGAGTATTTAAGGTCTCTAAGTTAAACACAACCCCACGAGCAGAGCAGGAACATCCCGGCGGCGCTTCCAGCCGGCTGAAACGGAGAGGATTTCCCGGCACTGGCGGCGATACAAGTGGCTCTTAAAGAATGGTTTTCTTTTACTACTGGATTTCTTCTTTGGGCTTAGCTTATATTTTTTTTTTTTCTGAAAGTAATCCTTACATAGTCAGAAATCACATTTGCATGCTGGCATTTGAATCCCGAGGAAAGAGCGGATCATCGCGGGGGCAATGGTTACGGAAAGCAACAGGGAGAGAGGTGAGGAAGGAGGGAGCTCGTCTGCCACAAGCCTGGAAGGTGCCAATGGAAAATCCTCATTTTGGAGGGGAAAAAAAACCCAAAAAAATCACATTCTCCTCGGTCATTCATCATTCTTTAGCAAACAACACAGGATTTAGGGTTAGAAATGTTCCTCAAACACACCAGGAATGCTCCAAGATGCCCCTTGGAAGCTTCTCCATCTCTATCCTCACTCATCAGATCCCTGAAGACCCCAAATCTACAGCTAAAAGCAAGTAATTCCACTAAAATGTCTGATTTATGGGATTTTTATCAACATTGATGCTTTCTCCTTAAAATAATAAAGGTCACACCTCAAATAAACACTTTCTACATTAAGATTTAATTTATTTAAAGAACCTGATTGGGATAATTCAAATAATTCAGTCCATTGTTGATGATATTTGAGGTTGGAAAAGTGATTGGAAATTAAAAATAGAAAGGGATGTGTCTTTTCCCAACATACATCCATAAATACAGAGGATCCATTAGTTTTAAATACACAGTGATGGACAAAAATGTGTTAATTTAACCATAAACAATTCCCTCCTTTCAATAATTACTTCTAATTATGAAACAAACACTTTTAAAAAAACCTCTATGTTAATTTGGTTCAATTGAATCTGAATTTCCATTCAAATGCAGCTTAATGTTAATCTCAAGGAAAAAAAATAATAATCCAGCCCAGATCTCATTTAGCATTTTCAAAACCTGGGAAAAATTATGAATTTCAATGAGCACCTATTAAGCTCCTTAATTACCTAAATAAAGATGTACCTTCCCAATAAATCCCTCTGACCTGGAAAGGAAAATAGTTGCAAATAAATTTAATGGTTATCAACCAATGAGAACAGAGATTCCTCCAAAAAAAAAAGAAACCCAAAAAATTCAGAAACATGGGATTATACCTGCAATGAAGTGTTGTGGAGGGGTTTTTCATGGTTTTCCCCCATTTCCACATCCCAAAGAAGGATGTCTCTTTGCAATCCTTACACAGATTGCATCACTTTTCAAACAATTCCTCCTGGAAAGACCCAGGTATGAACAAAATATCCCGATCTCCTTGCAGTGGCTTCTCAAAGGGCTGTAAAATTTAAAGGCAACTTTGGGCTAAACTGAGGGAGAACATTCCACAGAATCATGGGATGGTTTGGGTGGGAAGGGACCTTCAAGATCATCTAGTCCCACCCCCCTGCCATGGGCAGGGATTCCCTTCCACTATCCCACGGTGTTTCAAGCCCCGTCCAGCCTGACCTTGGACACTTCCAGGGATGGGGCAGCCACAGCTTCTCTGGGAATTCCATTCCAGGCCTCAACCCCCTCACAGGGAAGAATTTCTTCCCAATATTCCATCTAGCCCTGCCCTCTGGCAGTGGGAAGCCATTCCCCTCTGTCCTGTCCCCCTCCATCCCTTGTCCCAAGTCCCTCTCCAGCTCTCCTGGAGCCCCTTTAGGCACTGGAATTGGCTCTGAGGTGTCCCTTGAACCTTCTCTTCTCCAGGTTGGACATTCCCAGCTCTCCCAGCCTGGCTCCAGAGCAGAGGAGCTCCAGCCCTTGGAGCAGCTCCGTGGCCTCCTCTGGATTTGCTCCAGCAGCTCCACATCCTTCTGCTGTTAGACCCCAGAGCTAGAGGCAGCTCTGCAGGTGGGGTCTCACCTGAGCAGGGTGGAGGGGCAGAAATTCCTCCTCTCCTGCTGCCCACACTGAGCCCAGGAGACCGGGAATTTTTGGGTTCAAGCACATGGATGAAGCACATTCAGTTTTTCAGCCACCAACACCCCCAAATCCTTCTCAGGGGTGCTCTCAATCCATTGCCCATCCAGCCTGGGTCCTTGGGATTGTCCTACCCACTTGCCAAGGACCTTGGCCTTGCCCTTCCCGAGATTTGCACTAGCCCAGCCTTTAACAGCCCCTCTGGATGCCATCCCTTCCCTCAAGTGTCATTATTCCCTCCCACTGGATTTATTGCCATTTTCCTCTGAAAGCCATTCAGCCCCACGCTGCCGTTCCCTTTCATCTCTCCACTGTGTCCATGAAAAGCCAGAGCTCCACACGGCACTTGGCAGCTCCTGCAGGGCTCATGATCCCGCTTGAAGCCAGAGAAAGCCCTGAAATCCTGCCAAAACCTTCCAAAAAACACAGGAGATCCAGTAACACCTCGAGGAGCTCAGAGCAGTGGGAGAGGAGAGCTCTTTTCCCTGCCCCTATTTCCTAAATCCCTGCTATTGTTTGTAACCCAATTCATTCCTGCGGGAGATGGAGAGCCTGGATACAAACCCAGCTCCATGTGCCAAGCACAAAAAACAGGGAAAGCATTTGCCTTGTGACCAGCTCTGCTGAAGGATTAGTGTGGCCAGGTAAGGAGGGCAGGGATGGAACTGTCCTGAGAGAGCTGGGGGTGTCCAGCCTGGAGAAGAGAAGGAGCCAGGGAGACCTCAGAGCCTCTTCCAGTGCCTAAAGGGGCTCCAAGAGAGCTGGAGAGGGACTTGGGACATGGGATGGAAGGACAGGGAATGGCTTCCCACTGCCAGAAGGCAAGGAAAGATGGGATATTGGGAAGGAATTCTTCCCTGTGAGGGTGGTGAGGCCCTGGCACAGGCTGTCCAGAGGAGTTGTGGCTGCCCCATCCCTGGAAGAGTTCAAGGCCAGGTTGGATGGGATTTGGAGCAACCTGGGATAGTGGAAGGTGTCCCTGCCCATGTCAGGGGGGTGGGACCTTCAAGATCCCTTCCAACCCAAACCATTCTTTAAGCCTGTGCCAGGGCCTCGCCACACTCACAGGGACAAACTTCTTCCCAGTATCCCATCTAAGCCTGCCTTCCTCCCTCCACCTGCCTTTTTTCCTCCACCATTGCCCTGTTTCAATGCTTGACAGCCCTTTCCATGAAGAAATTCTCCCTGATATCCAATCTAAACCACCCTTGGCACAACTTCAGGTCATTTCCTCTTGTCCTCCCCACTCCTTGACAGCCCAACTCCAAACTATCTCCTTGGTCTCCCTCCAGCCCTGGGTCTGATCCCACCCAGAGCAAGCCACGGGAGGATCCTCAAAACAATTCCAACTTCTCCAGCAAAGTTTGAGCTATGAAAATGCCTCCCTGGAGATGAGACAAAAGACCCTCTGGAGAAGACAATTTCCCAACATAAAGCTGTTTTCAAGGTAGGTCAAGTCTCAGCCCAAACCCCCCTGTCAAGGTCCCATTAAACCGCTTAGGCTGAGCCTGAGAATGGAAATGCTGACAGTCCCTAATACTCGGCTTTCCATCCCGCTGCTCTAATGCCGGCAGCGGATCAGTGATTACACCGGGAAGACCGGGAACTATTGTCCCGTTAATTAGATTCCTTTTACCCCCATTAGCTCAGGCGATTGGACAAAGTTCATTAGGGTTTAACTCTGATTAGCTGAAATGGAGCTCGAGGCGTTCCACGCAGGTGTTGCCGGCTTTAGTGGCTCTGTTTGGGAAGCTCCAGGACCTGTGTCCACATGGATTAATCCTTAATCCCTCCCAGACAGTGTCCTACCACCCTCAGTGACGGGCTAAAACCAGAGGGAAAGCGAGAGCAGCTCCTAGACCTTCCCCTGTCCTGGCACAGAAGTGATATTCCTCTCTCTGCTCATCCCTGTAAATCCCATTTCAGAGCTCTGGATGTGCTCCAAGCGCTGGAATATCCCAGGAAGGCTAATTGCCGAGGATCATTCCAATGCTGTGTCCGTATCCTGACCCAAACAGTTCCAAGTCTGAATATTTATCACAATAATCAGTCAGACACGGAGCCAAATCCCACTGGAGGCTTTCCCTCCTGCCTGCTTTCCAAAAATACCTGGGATAATTGCTTTTTCCAAAGATATTTTCCCTTTAAATGCTCTTTTCCTCATGCAGGAAACAGCAATAATACTATTAAGAGCCAGAACAGCTGATACATTTTAATTAAAGCAAATATCTCGGACAAGAAGCAGGATTCCATGGAAAAACAGGAACTCAGCATGGAAGAGGTTAAAGAAGTTCAGCGGCGCTGCGCTAAAGGGAATTATCCGCTGGGAAAACACCAGCTACTGCCTGCCTCTGGAAAACCCCATGCCCACAGCCTGGACTAGGGATGGATACACATCCACGGGTGATGCATTTTGAAAACTAAATTTAAATTTGTTTAATTAATTAAAATTTAAATTAAATTTAGCTACAAAGGCAGAGAAAACAGTGTATAAATGATATAAATGATTTTTTTCCCCTAAAGAATTTGTTTTCCTGACATTATGTTAAACTTAAGGAATAAATAAGAAATTCAGATGTTGACTCCAAGTTTATTTCTCCAAATTTTAAGCAGGTGGGTGTATATCTGTCTTGTGGTTTCCTTGTCATTTATAAGCTGACCCACAAAACCACAGGAGCAGCGTTGTCAGCTCTGATTCCTTGGCATGAATTCTCGGCATCCCTGTAATTCCATGATCCAGTAAATATTTATTAATATCAACGCTATCTACACCTGGGTAAGTGTATACAAAACATATATTGAATCATTTAGGTTGGAAAAGACCTCCAAGATCATGAAGTACAACCTGTGACTGATCCCAAACTTGCCACCCAGACCAGAGCACTGAGAACCACATCCAGGCATTCTTTGGACATCTCCAGGGATAGGGACTCCACCACTTCCCTGGGCAGAACATTCCAACCCTTTCCATGAAGAAATTCCTCTTGATGTTCAACCTGAACATCTCCTGGTGTAGTTTGAGGCCATTTCCTCTTGTCCTGTCCCTTGTTCCCTGGGAGCAGATTCTGACCTCCACCTGGATCCATTTCCTCTCAGGGAGCTGTGGAGAGCCAGGAGGTCCACCCTGATCCTCCTTTTCTCCAGGCTGAACCCTCCCAGCTCCCTCAGCTATTCCTGGTGCCCCAGATTCTTTCCAGCTCCATTCCCTTCCCTGAACACATTCCAGCCCTTCAATGTCTGTCTTGTGAGGGACCCAAAATTCCTGCCAGGACTGGAGGCGCCCCAAGCACTGACAGAACAGGGGGATGGACACTGCCCTGGGCCTGTGGACACAACATGGCTGCTCCAAGCCAGGTGCCAGTGGCCTCCTTACCCACCTGGGCTGACATTTAGCCACTGCTAAAACAGAGAATGAATCGGTGGATAAAAATGCCATGTTAGCCATGGTAAATATTTCTTTGCAGTCATAGCATTGGGAAGATCTATCCTTCTGTATTTTGAGCTAAAGACTGAAGTCTACATCTACGTGATTGTGGGTCCCCCACAAAAAAAAAAAACTGCCAGCACAAATACAAAGTAATAATACTTGAAAAACTGCAGTTTGTACCTGTTTCTCATTAGATTCAGAGATCCAAGGCCAGGAGCAGCAGAGAGAGCAGAGTGGAACAAGGATCAAGGGCGACGATCACCACCAGCACCTCCAAGTCCCTTCCATCTCTCCAGCTCTTCATCAACAAGACTGGAGCACTCCATGAGGTTGTTGTGATCCAAGTGCTGGATCCAACACTTGGCTTTGTTGGCCCTCACACTGCTGGACTAAACCCATCCGCCCAATTTCTATCCACATATAAAATACATACTATATATATTTTATAAATGTAGACATGCATAATTAATAAATACGGATCTATAAAAATTTGCATCTGCTTCCAAGAGAAAGAGGAAAAAAAAAAGCCCAACACTTCTGAGAGCATCAGTCCATCAGATACTCACCAGGAAGACACTTAGAGGAACTCAGCTCTGACTTGGAATATATGGAATGGATAAAAATGATTCAAAGGCCCCCATCAAGGGGCAGGGGGTTGGTTCCTTGTCCTAATTGCATCGCCTACGTTCCAAAGGATATCGCTCCATTATTAAAGGGTCGGGACCATTTTATGTGCTCACATCTCTTCAATTGGAATTTGGATCAATGGATGCATTACAAGCTTTGCCTTTAAGAGCCTAATAAACAACAAGATGGAAAGGAAAATTCGCTGGAAGATGAAGCTTTTAAAAACCCATTTCCAGGGGAGAAAACGGGATGTGGTGAAGGGGGGTGCAACTGAACCAAAAAGCTGGAAATAAAGTTGAAAAGGTCAGGATAAACCTGAGAAAAAAGGGAATTCTGCCCCTCTGCCCCACTCAGGTGAGACCCCACCTGGAATTCTGCATCCAGCTCTGGGGCTAACATCAGGAGGATGTGGAGCTGCTGGAGCAATTCCAGAGGAGGCCACGGAGATGCTCCAAGGGCTGGAGCCCCTCTGCTCTGGAGCCAGGCTGGGAGAGCTGGGAATGTCCAGCCTGGAGAAGAGAAGGATCCAGGGACACCTCAGAGCCCCTTCCAGTGCCTAAAGGGGCTCCAGGAGAGCTGGAGAAGGACTTGGGACAAGGGATGGAGGGACAGGACACAGGGAGTGGCTTCCCACTGCCAGAGGGCAGGGATAGATGGGATAATGGGAAGAAATCCTTTCCTGTGCAGATGGTGTGACCCTGGCACAGGATGCCCAGAGAAGCTGTGGTTGATCCATCCCTGGAAGTGTCCAAGGTCAGGTTGGACAGGGCTTGGAGCACCCTGGGACAGTGGAAGGGAATCCCTGCTCATGGCTTGGAATGGTTTGGAATTCCATGGTTTGGAATTCCATAATATTCCCTTCCAACCCAAACCATTCCATGATTTTATGATGTGGATGCTTCCTGGAGATAGATAGCAAGCTACATTTATAAAATAAATAGAAATAAATAAAATAATTTATCAGTAAAGAAAATAGATTTATCGATAAATAAAATAATAATTGCAATTATAAATAAAATAGGAGTCCTGGCAGCATTTGCACTTCCAAACAGCCCAGAGATGCTTTTAATCAGGGATCGTGGGGGAAAATTTGGGCAAGGGTTGGGCTATATAGGATTTTGATGGCTCCATCAAAATTTGGCACATCATATTCAACATTTGCCCAAAGACCAAACAAATTAATTCTTGCTCTCTCGTTAAGTTCAAATTAGCCTTTCCCACACCAGACTTATACAGAGCTGTCTCCCTCTGCTGACATCAGACCCAGAACAATTCCCAAACTCCCAAAAACCTCACAAAAATCTCCAGACCAACCAAAAAAATGAGGAAAACTTCCTATATGAACCCAAAACTTGCCTCCAGCTCATAGTATTGACCCAACTCTCCACATGGTGGGATGTAACTTCCAAGGCAACTTCCATGGCATCATCGTCCCCCTCTTCCCATTTTTCCATGGAGAAGTGGATGGAAAAGGATTTTTATGATGCTCTAGGGCATCAATACCTCCTCTGGAACCCTTTCACCAGCAGGGAGGTACCACCAGCACCTCTAACTCATGTTCCCACTGAGGGTTTGGTCGTCATGAAGCTGCTCAGCCTCCACCCCCACCCTCGGACTCCCAAATATCGCCATGTGGAGCATCTCCACTCCAACACGTCCACAGAAAACCCTAAATTGTCAACTTCTGAACCAAAGTCAGATCTAACACCTTACTGAAGGGAAAAAAGGAAACAACCAACCAGATGCGCTTCTGAATTTATAAGCAGTCAACACCAGCACAAATGGATAAAGCAACAGCTGGAAGAGCTGGGAAGGTTTTTGGCATCCCACGGCACGTAAAAGCTGGATGAACACTTTTCCTGGGACTCCTGAAGAGCAAAGAGAAGTTGTGACGTTCACCGTTACCCAGAGCATCAGGAAAAACAAGCGCTCACAGCGTTTATCCTGAGTTGATTTCCCTGGTTTTCACAGATGGGAAATAAAGGCAAAGCTTCCCCTGGGAATAACAGCACGGACACCCAAAGGGAGGGATCTGCTGAGGGTTCTCCAGGAACTGGGAGTTGGCCACCTCACCACACGCCCTACATAGATTTCCATCCACATCATTAAGAAATGTCTTTTCTCCCCTTATCCAACCCCAAATAATCATCCTAGAAATCCCTGTGACCAGAGGACCCTAAAAGTCCCAGGTTGGGACTCTGTGGGGAAGAAACCAAATCCATGACCTCAACATTCTGGATCCCTGTAATCAACTAAGCCACTAAAACTGATTAGACCCACTCTGGTGTTGTCCCAAAGACGGGCCATGAGCTGGGAATGGTGGGAATTGTGGGAATTGCTCTTCTCCCTGTCCCAGTGGAGCTGACCAGAACCCAACTGGACCCAAGACCGGCACTGATCCCATCTCACCAATGGGGAGAGGACGGAAAGCAGAGCCTGGAGAAGAAGACAGCGAGATGGCCGTAATTTATACTCTCCTGCCTCTACTTTATGGCTTTCTTAATTCGGCTCCTGCTACTATTAATGTAGTTAATGTTGAGATTATATCTATTTTCTGGCGTCAGGCAGTGATTTATCCAAGCCATTTTTCCGGAGCCGGCTCCCACGCTGTTAAATCAAGCGACTGCCAATTAAGTGCTGACTGGGGAAGTGGATGCAATCTTAACAGAGATCTAACCACAAATTAATCCGGGCGTTCGAGTTTGCGAGGCCGAAGCGCTGAACCGCGCCAAGCTGGGAAAACAGAAAACAAAAACAACCCCCAAAACAAGGGAAAAAAATAAAATCCACCACTGACTTGGAGAAGAAAAGAAGGAAGTTGCCTTTCCCAGTGGGATGGTGCTCATCAGTCAAGCTTTGGGGCCATCACTCAATGAAAACCAGGCAGCAGGAGGAGCATGGATTGGGAATTCAGGGGTGGGTTTGGAAATATCTATTTGCCAGACTAAAGGTGGGAATGGGAGCTCTTTGATCCACCAGCAACTCCAGGTATCCCAGCATTCATGCAAGATCAAGCTGTCTCCAGATTTGTAGGAGAGTCCAACCACCTGCCCAGGGTTAATTTTTGACGTGAAATCATAAAATCCTGGAATCGTCTGGGTTGGAAGAGACCTTAAAGATCATCTCATTCCAACCCCTCTGCCATGGGCAGGGACACCTTCCACTAGACCAGGTTGCTCTAAGCCTCATCCAACCTGGCCCTGGACACTCCCAGGGATGGGACAGCCACAGCTTCTCTGGGCAAATCTCAAATTCCTATGGATGTCCCAGTGCCCCAAGACAGGACGTGCCATGATCAACAGCAGCACCCAGAGGTTTTCAGGAGAGATGATGGAATGTTTGAGGCTGGAAGTCTGGCCCAACCCCCCTGCTCAAGCAGGGCCATCCAGAATCAGTTGCCAATCATCAAGTCTAGATGATGGCTTTAAACTGTCAGAGGGAAGGATTAGATGGGATATTGGGAAGAAATTCTTCCCTGGGAGGGTGGTGAGGCCCTGAAATGGAATTCCCAGGGAAGCTGTGGCTGCCCCATCCCTGGCTAGATGGGGCTTGGAGCAACCTGTGAGAGTGGGAGGTGTCCCTGCCCATGGCAGGGAGTGGAACTCGATGACCTTCAAAGTCCCTTCCCACCCAAACCCTTCTATGGTTTTCAAATACCTTAAGGGGGAAGATCTCACACCAAAGCTTGAGAGGTTTTGGGTTTCCCCAGCATCTTCATGGGACTGGCTAGGCTCCATCACCTTGGATGCATCTGGATACCAGCTCACATTTGCACATCCCTATGCCAGGTAGGTACCAAAATGTCACCGAGTGCAGGAGGACACAGCATGGCCATGTTCAGGAGGGTCCCCTTTGGCAGGTGGCCACCAGGAACCACAGAAACTACTCCAAACCTGTTGTCCTGCTTTCAGAAAGAGGTGAAACAGCTCTGCTCCTCCCCAGCCTGTGACTCGACCATTAGAAATCCTTCCCTGCATCCGTGATTTGCCTTGGGAGCCATAAGGAAGAGCAATATACGACACTGAGAGTGATTATTAATAATGGTGAGGAGTCGTTGAGATAACAGCTCATGATAAGTGGGGAACATTTTTATGGTCCTTGAATATTGAGCAGGATTTAAAAAAAAATTTAAAATAAAAGAGTAGGAGAAATCCACCCCATACATACAGGGCAGCACGGAAATTCTGAAGATCACAGTGTTTTGGCCACCCCAATGGCCAGGGATTAAATTAATGGACAAGAATAAACAGGTAAAAGGCTGCAATGTGTCCTGACAAGCGAAAAGGGACCTTTGGGGAGGACGGGAGCAATTCCTGCCAGCTGCACAAATCCAATCTGAGGGAAACACCATCCAGAGCTCCCATCATAAATACTCAATCAACGAGGACAAACGACTCTGCATCTCCATCGCAATAAAAGGAACCTGTCCCTGACGGAGAGAAGGCTCCAGGAAGACCTCAGAGCCCCTTCCAGTGCCTAAAGGGGCTCCAAGAGAGCTGGAGGAGGGACCTGGGACAAGGGATGGAGGAACAGGACACAAGGAATGGCTTCCCACTGGCAGAGGGCAGGGTTAGATGGGATATTGGGAAGGAGTTCTCCTAGGAGGCACAATGGGAGCGACCACCTGGCTTGGCAATGTGGAAGGAAAATCTCCAGCTTTCTGCTTTGCCTTGGGAATCCCAAAGTGCTTCCCTGGCATATGAGACAACCCACACCACCAAAATGAAGTGATGGGAATGGGATGGGATGATACTACAAATCCCAGTATTTGACCATGTGTACTCGAATCTGGAACTTCCCTGATGTCCTGGGCTCATCCCACAGTTTGGAAAGCAGGTGAGGGAGGGAATTCTGCCCCTCTGCCCCACTCAGGTGAGGCCCCACCTGCAGAGCTGCCTCCAGCCCTGGGGCCCAACAGCAGAAGGATGTGGAGATGCTGGAGCAAATCCAGAGAAGGCTGCAGAGATGTTTCAAGGGCTGGAGCCCCTCTGCTCTAGACCCAGGCTGTGAGAGCTGGGAATGTCCAACCTGAAGAAAAGAAGGATCCAGGGAGAGCTTAGGGCCCCTTCCAGTGCCTGAAGAGGCTCCAGGAGAGCTGGAGAGGGACTTTGGAAAAGGGATGGAGGGACAGGACAAGGGGGAATGGCTTCCCACTGCCAGAGGGCAGGGATAGATGGGATATTGGGAAGAAATTCTCCCCTGGGAGGGTGCTGAGGCCCTGGCACAGGTTGCCCAGAGAAGCTGTGGCTGCCCCATCCCTGGAAGTGCTCAAGGCCAAGTTGGACAGGGCTGGAAGCAACCTGCGATAGTGGAAGGGAATCCCTGCCCATGGCAGGGGGCTGCAATCGGATGATCTTAAAAAGTCCTTTCAAACCCATATCAACTGATGATTTCATGATTTTTCAAAGCAATTAAAAATCCCAAAGTGGTTGAAGTGTATAAAGGGACTCCAAGGGGATCTAGGGAAGCCTTTACCCAATTTGTGCCAGTCTCCCATGGAAGCTCTGCCCTACTCCAAAACTCCCAGTGCTTTCCATGAACTGCGATGCCACACAATTATCCCAGCTTTACACTCAAATTAAGTCCTCAAATACCATCAGGGAATACTTTAAGCAGGACTTCAGAAAGTCCTTATTAATCTTAGCATTAAAATAATACACATTCATCTCCAGCAATAGGTGAGCCAGCAACCTGATGAATACATTACCCTAAGGTTTTGCATTAAAAAGGATAAATTCCTTGAATTTAGCTGACAAAAACCCACTCACACAAAGGGATTCCAGGTCACCTTCACCACGACAGTGTCGATCCTACTGCAACCAATTGGTGAGATTAGCTCTGAACCACTGGGGAAGAAGGGGCTGATGAGTTTAAATTATGCAGGCAGACTAAAAACTATTGATTATTGTAAAGTTGGTTTACTACCACCCTTAAACCTGGCCTAAAAGCGGTATTTAAACCAGTGTTTAATTATGTAAGTTGGCTCCACAGCAGTGGAGATTTTAGCTCTTCCTTTTCCAATCTGAAGCCTCATCCAGGTTCTTTCTGGTCACATCATTAGTTATTTTTGGGGAAATCCACCACGGGTTAAGTGCTGCACAAAGCATAGCGTGAAGAACATCTTGGCCCCGAGATCCAGCATCGTAACTCACCCTTGGAACCAGATCCTCGGCCAAACCCCCTGCTCCACTAACAATGTGCTTTAAATCACATTTTAACATTGATCCAATTAATGCAGCTCTTGATAAACCAGACAATTTCTGAGTCTCCTCCTGAGCATTGCGTGTTCGTGGTTGGGTTTAAAAGTAGTCAAGAAGTTGAGGTCAATCCCAACTTTTCTCTCTTTTCATCTTGATGGCACCCGAAACCACCTGAAGGTGGTTTCTTCCCCAATAATTAACCCCCAAAAGTGACAATTCTCAACTGCGGGGATGCTCTCCTAGGTATGACTTGTTTTATTTCTTTCAAATCACATCAGAATATCCTGGATCTGCCCGTGTCGCACTCCCCATGCTCTCAGGACAAACAGGTTGGAGACAGAGCTTGTCCTGATTTTCATGATCCTGACCTCATTTCCTTCTAGTGAGGAGCTTCCAGGAGGAGCATGGCAAGGAGCTCACACTCCAGAGCACTCAACAGGAGACAGAGGGGATGGAAAGGTCCAACAATGGGAAGGGAAAACTCCTGAAATTGACTCATCTATGGATGGGCAACATCCCAAGCCCACAGTCCAACCACCATGAGCTCTGGTGGCACCAACAGCATTTTCCCAAAGCTTATTTAACCCCATCCCTACACGGATGGGCTCCAACACTTCCTCACAGTGTTGAAGCAACACTTTGTGAGTTGTCCGAGCTGGTTCTATGGGAAGTTTTGCCATGGGAATGTCCATTGCAGATGACCCCAAGTGACCACAGCTAACAAGACCTTTCCACCATTGGAATTACAACCATCTCCCTCTTCCCAGACCTCTGATCCTGCTTCTCACGACTCATGTAAACAGATCCTTCAAGCTCAAGCAACATCCAACGACCCACTGGTAGGAGAAGCCGCTTTGAGCAGGATGAACCAGCTCCATTTATCCCAGCTGTCATTCCACAGCTGAAAAATCAGAGGAAGAGACCTGTGTCTCAAAATGAAAAAAAAAATCCTGACATACAAAATCCTTTGAAAGCGGCTCCAAATTAAGAGCTCCATCGAGGCTGTCAAGCCCCTGCGAGCTGAGTCTACAGCACCTTCCCTGGGAAGAGGGAGCTCGGCCCATTTGTTTGGATGATGAAAGCAAAGGGATCTAAAAATTGCACTCCTTCGTTAATGAGCAGCCGAAGGGATCCGTAAGCATAATTCCAGAGGCTGGTAATATTTTATATAATCGGCAAGTGGGTTAAATTGAAAAGCCCCAACTGAATCAATATTTACTGCATTGAAACGAAATGAATAGTAATAAGTCACTAAGCTCCCTGTCCTGTTTCATAAAATAAAAAATTATAAAAATGAGCACAGGCGCGGAGCGACCATCGCATCAACTTTTACAGCACTCGGGGAGTCGTAACCGACTGTTCTCATCAAATCCTGTAAAAAACCTGCCTGAGGAAGCCTCACTTCAGCAGCGCCAACAGGAAAAAAAAAGAGGGGAAAAATAGGAGGCGAGAGTTTCACCAACGCAGGCAAAAAGGCTCCCAAAGCTGCGCTCCCCGGGCAGGCAGAGCATTCCTGGATGCTCCACAAAGTGCTTCCTACTGGATTTCACACAGAGGATTTGCCAAGATGCCCTTTCAGATGGATCCCAGCCTCCAGAGGATTTTGCCACAGCTCTGGATGTGGCCAGTGCAACTCCTGCCCTCCCTCACGTTTTCAAGTTGGTTGGTGTCACCTGTGCACAGGTGGGAATGATGCAGATCCATGCAGAGCTGCCCACCCTAGGACTGGAAAGCAGGTCCAGAGTAAGATTCATCCTGCCTAATTTCTTGTCCATCCACAAACTCATGGATGACACAGGATTAATGTCAGGGATTACAGACAGGGGCAGCCCATCCGGTCAGTGCTGTTGGATTGAAACAGATTGCCTGGAGAGGGTGTGGACTTCCCCATCCCTGGAAGTATCCAAGGCCAGGTTGGACATGGCTTGGAGCAACCTGGGATAGTGGAAGGTGTCCCTGCCCTTGGCAGGGGGTGAAACTGGATGGTCTTAAAGGTCCCTTCCAACCCAAATCATTCCATGATTCCATGATTCTAATCCCACATCTTCACATGTTGTACAAGGAAGTCCTTTTTTCTTCCTCCTTATTCATCAGCTTTTCATTCTTAAAAACCCAGGAGTTCAGAAAAACAGACATTGAGGGCCTGGAGCATGTCCAGGGAAGGGAATGGAACTGGGGAAGGGTCTGGAGCACCAGGAGCTGCTGAGGGAGCTGGGAAAGGAGCTCAGACTGGAGAAAAGGAGGCTCAGGGGGGACCTTCTGGCTCTGCACAACTCCCTGACAGGAGGGTGCAGCCAGGTGGGGTTCAAGATCTGTTCCCAGGGAACAAGGGACAGGACAAGAGGAAATGGCTGGCTCAAGCTGTGCCAGGAGAGGTTCAGGATGGACATCAGGATGAATTTTTTCATGGAAAGGATTATCAAGCTCTGGCACAGCTGCCCAGAGCAGAGGTGGAATCACCATTCCTGGAGGGATTTAAAAGCCTTGTGGATGTGGCACTTGGGGACATGGTTTAGTGATGACCTCGGCAGCACTGAAGGAATGGTTATACTCAATGAGGGCTTCCCAGGCTCAATGACTCCACAATTCCACACCCTGATTTGGGTTGAAACAGTGTTACTTTAGATGCAGAAAAGACCAGGAATTTGTTAGAGGGAGGGAACAGAAAAACATTCCCTCTATCTCCCACAACTCCCACAAAGTTCCTTCCCGTGACACAAATAACGTTTCCCCTTTGCCCCCTTTTATCCTTGCATTTAAAAAGGAATTTAAAGCAGCAGAGACATCGCCTTCAACACTCCCTGCTCCTCCTTATTGAGCCATAAAACCTTTTCCCATATAAAATATCCTGAACTGGAATAGCTTTGGGGTTTCTCTGGAGATTCACCCCTCATTGCCTACACCTACATCCTCCTTTCCACACCAGAGGATGGCAGGAACACAGACCTGGATTCACCACCAACAATTCCAGAAGCAATTATTAAATCTCCACTAATTTGAGGGGGAATTAAAGGAAATTATTTGCAATCAAAACGTTATTTCAGCTTGGAAAACCATTCCTGCTCACGGACAGGTGGCCGCGGGATCCGTGCCAACTTCGGGAATCCCTCTGCTCTTTTTTTTCCCACTTTCCCAGCTTTAACAGCTGTGACCTCTCAGACCTCCCCGTATCCTCCTGCAAATCCTCCTTCCAGGCGAGCCCGGAGGGCAGCAGGAGCTGCAGATGCTGCGGAGCCCGACTGGCACCTGGGGATGGATGGATGGATGGACCGGGAACACGGAAGCTGCCGGATGCAGATGGTCAGCTTTGCCGGTGCCAAGGGCGGTGGCGAATCCGGCCTCATGCTGAAATGCACACAGAGGTGCCAGGAGCCAGCCCGGGAAGAGCCACGGAGAGACTGGATGGTCTTGCATCATCCACACATTCCCTAATGGAATAAAACCAAGGTTTGGAAGGGAGCACAACGGCTTCATCCCAAAGGAAGCTCTGTCAGACAGAGAATTTGGGTGTAGAAAGAGGAAATCTCAGTGCTCTGCTGGGGAGAGACCAGACCTGGTAGGAGGGATATTAGTTGGTATTAATGAGCTAATTCCAATTATTTCCAAGGCAGCAGAAGGAAATAAACACCCAGGGACTGAGAAAGCTGATTACATAACCCCAGAATAATTTGAGTTGGAAGGGACCTTAAAGATCATCTCATTCCACCCCGCTGCCATGCGCAGGGAACCTTCCAGTAGATCTTCCAAACATTATGTAGGTTTTCGATATTAATATATAATTATTTAGGAATTTCTCCATGTTTAGTACAACAGACACTTAAACTCAACTGGAAATTTCATTAACTCAGCCCAAGGGTGAAATATGACCCATGGGAGAGATGTACAAATTCCTTCCTTCCTTTCCATCCTTCCATTGCATGAAGCCCTTTCCAGCTCCTGGAAAATGGATCCTGCTGCCCAGTGAAGCTCTCTGAGATCTTATTTAGGATCCCTCTGCATTTGCCAATCCAGGAGTTTTCTCCATCTTTTTTAGAGTATTTTATATCTTTTTTGGGGGGGATGTTCCCGTGCAGGGCCAGGAGTTGGATTTGATGATCCTTCAAGCTCAGGATATTCCCTGATTTCTCTCACCAGGATGAAACAGATGGATCCATCCTTCGGCCTGAAAGAAGCCTAAATGTTTACTTAGCCTGGACAGAATTAATCAGTGGAAAACGATGCTCCAGCACTTGCCAAGTGACCTTTTTTGCCCCCAAAAACCGGATTGCTCATTCCCGAGCTCCGAGACCTGCCCGGGCACAGCCCGGAGCTCAGCCCAGATGCTGGCAACAGTTGGACTCAGCTCAGTGCAGCAGCTCACGGAAAAATTTAAAGGAATTTATCCCAATTTTATCCCAATTTTATCAGGCTAAGAAGTAATTCAGGGAATTTGTGCCCTGTGAAGCTGAAATCCAGTCGTGCTCTGCTTCCCCCTTCCTCCTTTTTGGGGTGCCTTTTCTTTTAAATCCCAACTTTCACACTGGAATTGGCACAGGAAAACGTCGGGGTGCGATCTGCTAAAAGCTTGGAGAAGTTACGACCCTTTGTAGAGAAAACCATCTGGGAAAAGGGTGGAAAAAATGCAGCTCTGCCATTACTAATCTCTTATTAGAGTAGGTATTTAGGAATTAAATACATTCCTCACTCCCACAGCTGTCACTGTCAGGTGAAAAAACAGGGAATGTGTAAATATCCAGCACTGGAAAATATATTCTGAATGGGATGCTGTTAGGGGGGGATAATTAGCCTTAGAAAAACCACTTCCGAAGGGTCCAAAGCACTTCAAAATGAGTTTTAAATACAGCATGTGGCAAATTTGGAAAACTTTCTCCACAGGGAGATTTCATCTGGCCAAGCTACTCCATTGCTGCTGAAGCCTGGGTTAGAAAAGGTGAATAATATCCCATAAAATTTATCTTATTTAAAATTACAGCTGGTGTTTGGGGAATTTGGATGGAGAAAAGGAAGAATTGAACTTGGAACTTCATGATCCCATGAGAGATTTTATCCTGGAGCACTTGGGCAGGAATAAATGGATGCCCTGGGACAGAGGGAGCAGCACCAAGAGGGTTAAAGGGTTTTAGAGACCAGCTCCGAATCCCAACAGAACCACGCTCAGTCCCTGAGGGACTTTGAACAAGATGTATCCCAAGACTGGATGAGGAAGGATCAATCCTCTGCTTTCTTCCTGGGGCAGCTGCCCTGGCTGCCCGGAGCCCATCCCAAACCCTGAGCACTAATCCATAGAAAACAGCATTACAGCCATAATTTTTCATGGAATCATAGAATGGTGTGGGAAGGGACCTTAAAGACCATCCAGTTCCAACTCCCTGCCATGCTCAGGAACAACTTCCACTATCTCAGGTTGCTCCAGACCCCATCCAACCTGGCCTTGGACACTCCCAGGGATGGGGCAGCCACAGCTTCTCTGGGAATTCCATCACAGCCCCTCACCACCCTCCCAGGGAAGAATTCCTTACCAATATCCTATCTAACCCTGTCCTCTGTCAGTGGGAAGCCATGCCCTCTGTCCTGTCCTTCCATCCCTTGCCCAAAGCCCCTCTCCAGCTCTCTTGGAGCCCCTTTAGGCACTGGAGCAGGTTCTAAAGTCTCCCTGGAACCTTCTCTTCTCCAGGTTGGACACCTCCAACTCTCCCAGCCTGGCTCCAGAGCACTCAGAGAATTTTTGACTTTTTCCACCATGCCATGGGAAGGACCATCTCCAATCTGGTGTCCCAGCACCTGGAGATGGCACCCAACATTGGAGAAGACCTCTTGGGTTACCTGAGCCCACATTTTCACCTCTCCCACCTGAGTTCCTGCACCAGATGATCCATCCCCGACCCAAAACCACTGATCCGTAACTGCAAACTCCCAATTTTAATCCCTCTAAAGCTCCTCACTATGGATGTTCCACTTTCCTCTGACAGCTGCTGGACTCGGAAAGCACAGAAAGGCCTCACAAAAGTGGAGGAATAGAAATCCTGGATAATGAAAACCGCTCCTGAGCAAATCCTCCTCGAGCTGCCCCTACATGTGCTCTCAGCCTACTAGAAACACAAAGGAAAACATCCCAAAATTCCATGGGAATGGAATGGTGGGAGCAGCCAGGCAGGAAGATGTTGCCCAGGAGCTCATCGGGAAGTGGCACCACCACGAGCACCTCTGCTCTGTGACACAACAGAGGCGATGCCCTCCGGCCTGGCTTCAGTCCCTATGGGATCTTTCCACTTGGTTTGTCCAGACCTGGGGGCTGGGAATGCTTGTGGAGCACCCCAACAGAACTGGGAGATGGTTCCTCACCCCAAACCACTCACGAATCCCCTGTACCTCTCCAAACGAGCATTTCCTGGAATGCAGAGTCTCCTTTTTTTATCTCACTTATCATCTCGGTTCATCATTTTCCATAGAATCCTTTGGTTGCAAACTCCATCAGGGCTCCAGAATCTCCTTGTTCCTGACCCACAGCATCCCAAGAGTAGTGGGGACCCTTCAGAGTAGATCTAGAGAGCCAAACAGGTGCTAAGGATCCGAAATCCACACTGCAAATCAAACACATTCCAACAAAACCACATCCCTTGCTTTGCTCCCGCCTGGCCTTGACAATCCAAAATCCACCAGGAGCTGCTGAACATCCTTGGGAATGGTTTTATCTACCAGGGGTCGAGTTTGAACCTCCAAGACTGGTCTGTGAAGCCCAACAGCTGAAGGTGTCTCACTCAGGAGACCAATTTTGAGACTCTGTTCTGACCCAGGTGAAAATCCCACTGAGGATGCCACCGATTCCAGTCAGGAACGGTGGTACCACGCTCTCCAACAGTGGTTTTGCACCATCAAATTTGGTTTGGGATGGGGGAAATGAGACAGAAGGAAGACACTCCAATTATGTTATCCAAGCTATGGACTGGATGACTTCCAGATGATTTCCATCCAACTTGGGCATCTTAGGAGGAATTTTTTCACAAAAAGAGAGTAAAATTGGAATGGGCTGCCAGGGAGGTGGTGGAATCACCATCCCTGGAGGTGTCTAAGGAACAGCTGGATGTGGCACTCAGTGCTCTGGTCTGGGTGACGAGGTGGAGATCAGTCACAGGTTGGATTTGATGATCTTGGAGGTCTTTTCCAACCTAAATGATCCTGGGATTTTGTGATCTCATGCCAAAGGGTGCAGCAAATCCAACATCTCACGTGGCAGGAAGCCGGTGCCATGTTGGGGGCTCTCAATGGATTGAGTTGGAAAAGCCCTTTCAGATCATCAAATCCAACACAGCTCCAGCATGGGATAAAGCTGCAAGATTTCCCAAGAAGAAAAGATCCGGTTTACAGAACGCTGGGCTCCCCAACAAGGATGCTCCAGGCTCCAGGGAAGAGCTGATCCAAGATCCACACAACACCCTGCCGAGTAAATAACCCCTCACTGTCCCCGGGATCGGATGTGGCAGTTTTCTTTTTAATGGAATCCATTCAAAACGCGACGACTCCATTAACCAAAATTAAAAAAGGAAAATCCCATTATTCCTAAGGATGTTCATGTGCATTTAGAGCTGGTCATTAACCCCTGAGTCCCGCTTTTATTTTGGTTTCATTACTTCCTCCGAAGTGGAGCTCGATTACTGCGGCTGACCCAGGAGGAGGGAACGGGAGCGCTTTCCCCCAGCGCCGGCAGCCTGGAATTCATGGAAAATCAGGAAAAATCCAACCTCTTGGCATAAGGTTGCCCGGGAACTGGACAGGACTGGGGAGACTGGGAGGGTGAGGGGGATCAGGGCAGGGAGCAGGAGTGGTGGAGTCCCTGAATCTGGCTGAAAGCTGCACGACTTGGATCTGCTGCTGAGTTTGCCGGGTGGGAAAGCAACCGGCTGAGATGTCTGGGAGAAGGACAAGGGGAAAAAAAGAGGGAAAAAATTAAAAGTGGAGGAAGAAGGAAAAAAGAAAAGGGGGGGAAAAAGAGAAATTAAGGAAAATGTGAAAAAATATTTAAAGGGGAGGAAGGAAAACGGAGAAAAAAGGAAAAACAAAAAAGGGAAAGGGAAAAATGAGAAAAGGGGAAAATGGGAAACGGAGAAAGAGAGAGGAAAAAAAGGAGGAAAAGGAAAATGGGAAAAGGGGGGGGAGAGGAAAAAAGGAAAAAGGAAAGAGGAAAAAGGGAAACAAGAAGAAAAGAGAAAAAAGAAAAGGAGGGAAGGAGAGAAAATGGTAAAAGAGAGAAAAAGGAAAAGGAAAAGGAAAAGGTTAGAAGAGGGAAATAAAGGAAAAAAGGAAATTTAAAAAGGGAGAAGGCAAAAGAATAATGAAAAAGAAAAAAGAAAGACGAAAAAAGAGGAAAAGAAAAAGAAAAAAGAGAAAAAGGAAAAAAGAGAAAAAGGGAAAAAGGTAAAAAAGGATGGAATGGAAAAAAGAAAACAGAAAAGAAGAAATAGGAAAAAGAAAAAATAAATAAAGCAAAGGAGAAAAAACAAAGGAAGAGGGAAAAAAGGGAAAGGAGGGCAGGAGATAAAAGGAGCAAAGAAAAAAGGGAAAAGGGTAAAAAGGAAAAAGGAAAGGGGGAAAAAGGAAAAAAGAAACAAGTCAAGAAGGTGAAAAAGGAAGAAGACAAAAAAAAGGAAAAGAAAAAAGATGAAAAGTAAAATGGGGGAAAATCTAGAAAAGGGGAAAAGAAAAAAGATAGCAAAGGCAAAACAAATTAAAAAGGAAAACAAGAAAAGGAAAAGGGTAAAATGAAGAATAAGAAAATAACAAGAAAAAGGGAAAGAGGAAAAAGCGAAAAGAAATGAAAAATTGAGAAGAAGAAGCAGAAACAAGAAACAAGAAACATGAAATAAGAAATAAGAAATAAGAAGCAAAGGAAGACAGAAGAGAGGAGTGACTTTTCCCCAGCGTCCGTCTCTCGGGAAAGAGGGGAGCGCTAGTAACACAGGGAATTAATCCCCAGCTTTGCCCCAAAAAGGTGCCATTGTTTTTTAAAGCCTCTAAACCAGTCCAGAACAGAAACTGGATTATGGTGGGCCAGATGTCAGGGCTGCTCCGAAACAATCCGGGTTGTGCATCTCATCCCAGCCTCATTAAAGGGATTAAAAGTACTTCCTATAGAAACAAAAAATACGGATTTCCAAATGGGAGTTACTGTTCCCTCCTGCCTGTAACAGCTCCAATCCCAGCAGATGAATTTCACTTTAATGAGATGTCATTTTGGAGAATGGTTTAACATCCCTTCAAAAAAAATCCGAGGCCTAAAACCTCGTCAAACCACGTCGGGATTATTAAAAGAAAATTTACCACACAGACAAAATAAAATCAAACAAAATAGGAGCCGCCAATTCGCAGAATCCATGACACGGCCGTTTTTAAATGTGATGGAAAAGGCTTTCCAAGTTATCTGCTTAACCACAGGCTTTCTGTTTACTTCTCACTTTCATGTCAAATGAATTTGGGAAGAAAAAAATTGACAGGAACTTTAAGGCCATTCGTCACATTTCGACTCCGTTTGCAGATTAACGCGGCAAAAGCCGGGAAGGCGGAGGGGGGATTTTATCATCTTGATAAAAGGAAATTAACTCCCGGTGTCCCAACCTCTGCCCTCTGCTCACAATTCCCTCGCCTCCATGCAGGAAGATCCTGGAGCAATCGGCACCCAGAGGTAAAATCCCACTGGAACATCATCCCAATTAAATAAACAACATAAAAAGCTGTGCTTGAACCCCCCCAAAACTGGGAGACTGAACCACTTGCACTACTTAAAGCAGCATCTGGCTCACAACATCCGTCCAGTTTGTGCTTCAAACTGGTCTGTGGGAGGTTGGGATCCCACCTCTTGGACCCTAGAAGGTACAGACTGGTGGAAAAAATAAATGGATCAAGGAGAGAAGACAGCATTTGCTGAGATCTTTAAAATGCCCATCCCTGTCTGCTCACAATATATGGGAACGTCGATTAAAGCCTCCCCCGTCGGAGCGCTCGGCAATTTTCTGCCGTGGAAGCCGACGTTAACAGTTTTCCCTGTTTTCTCTGCAACTTTTGAGATGACACCCCAGAACCGGAGAAATGTGGATTTACTCCATCCACTGTGAATTACGGCCCCACACTCTGCTCTCTGTTCTCAGCTCCAACCGCTGACCTTTCAGGATCATGAACAAAGAATCCCGGAACAGTTTGGGCTGAAAGGGGCATTAAAAACCATCGAGTTCCAACCATGGACAGGGACACCTTCCACTGTCCCAGATTGCTCCAAGGCCCGTCCAGCCTGGCCTGGAATACTTCCGGGGATGGGGTAGTTACAACTTTCCTGGGCAACCTGTGCCACGGTCTCACCACCACCCCAATCCAACGCTGGGTTGTACAACAAGCAACCAATGTATCCCAAGTGCTTCCCAACAGTTCCCAGAGGTGTTGGGTGACCCCATCCCACTTCCTGAATGAAAGGACTTCTTAGGGACCCTCAGAATGCAACCGAAAAGCTCCGAAGTGATGGAATTAGTCTGGTTTAACCCATTACTGTCCATCAGTGGGATTATGGTGGACGACTCGGCGCAGACTCTGCCTCAATCTTGAAGACAACAAGAGGAAGATGGAAAGGATGAGAAAGCTTCCCCAGAATTCCCAAGGATACATTCTCCTCCCCAGAACAGAGGGAATATATTGAGTTTTCACGTTCATTTCATCCATGGCAAGTCAACCACACCGCTCTGCGGGAATGAAGCACAGGAACTGGAAGGCATCCAATGGGACTCTATTCCATAACCAAGATCCCATTCCACCAGATTCCCATGGATTTAGGGAGAAAGGGATAATTACATACTAACAGCACACCAGGACTGGCACCTGCAGCTCCACCCACTACAGAATAACATGGAAAATAATCTACCACAGAGGGGAAGCCAAGTGCCCTTCCCCACCACACGATCCCATTGTCTCAAGGAGGTGAAATCACTTACACAGGGAAACTTGTAACAGCACTCAAGGAATGTCAGAAAAATGGAAAGGAAAATCACGAAGGCTTCTCTGGGAACAAATGACAGGGGCTGCATGAAATGGACGGTCCCATCCCATGGAAGTGTTCAAGGCCAGGGTAGATAGGGATTGGAAAAACCTGGTCTAGTGGAAGGTATCCCTGCCCATGGCAGGGGGGGTTAGACCAGATGCTCTTCCAAGGTCCCTTCTAAGCCAAACCATTCCATGATTCTCTGAACTGGACCATGAGCTGGGTCAGCCAGTTGGCAATTGGTGTCTAAAAGATGTTGTTAAGGAAGCAAAAGGAAACTGAAAACCCAAAACCACCCACTGTGAAGGAAAGGAAGGAATGGGACAAGGAGGCTGGTGTGTCCAAGTGACCTGGAACACAATATCCCAACCTCCTGCTGAGGATGACTGGAAGGGATGGTGGTTCCTCTTCCTCTTGGATGCTCAGCTGTATCTCCCCTTTCCCAGGGAAGTGGCCCTTGCACCCACCACTGTGGCTGAGCCCCATTTCAAAATCTGTATCACCCACTTTCAGCTCGAATCCCTAAAGGCTTCAGATCTTTGAAAACCTAGGGGGGAAATCCTTGTAATCACCATATCACAGAATCATTTAGGCTGGAAAAGACCATCAAGTCCAAACTTTGACCAATCACCACCTTGTCAACCAGACCAGAGCGCTAAGTGCCACATCCAGTCATTTCCTGAACACCTCCAGGGATGGTGACAACTTTTTCCATCTTAATCTGTTCAACGCGCTCCAGGCCACGGAACAGAACAAAAGAGAAGAAAATAAAAGGAAAAAAGAAAACAAAACTAAACTACACGAGCGAATCCTCCACTGACGAGTTCCTTTCTCCTGAGCTGGCATTTCTCTGACAAATGTTGGATTATCTTGTTCTTTACTTATTTATAGTGCTGGAGGGGTAGGATTGTCCCTCAAGAGGCACCACAAAGTTTTCAGGAAGAAATATCAGAGTTTCCCCAGCAGTGCCAGACACAACTCATTATTTGCAGACAGGTGACTTTTGTTTTCCACACTTGCAGCAGGATTTGAGAAGAAAACTCTTCAAAGTGGGTCAGTGTTTCATTCCCCCACTGGGGGTCTATAAGCTCAATTCAAAGGGCTCTCTGCTTCCAAAAATGTGTCTTAAAAGTGGTTCTGGCTCTCTGGAGGGAGAACTGGAGTCTTGTGAAGGAGTTCATAGAATCCTAGAATATTCTTAGTTGGAAGGGACACACAAGGATCATCTAGTCCAACTCCTGGTCCTGCACATCTCAAAAATCCCACCCTGTGCCTGAAAGTGGTGTCCAAATGCTGCTTGAGCTCTGGAAGCTTTGGGACCATGACCACTTCCCTGGAGATCCAGCTTCTCTGGGAAACCTGGGCAAGGGCCTCACCACCCTCACAGGGAAGAACTTCTTCCTGATATCCAATCTAACGCTACTTATTTTCAGTGGGAAGCCCCCTTGTCCTGTCACTCCTTGCAAAAATTCCCTCTCCATCTTTCCTGTCAGCCCCTTCAGGCACTGGAAGGCTGCAGTGAGGTCACCCTGAAGCTTCTCTTCTTCAGGCTGAACAATCCCAATTCTCTCAGCCTTCCCTTGTAGGGAAGGTGCTCCATCCCTCTAATCATCAACCCCAGAAGGCTTCTGCTGCCTCTGTGCATACAGCATAGGGACATCCCATTTTTTTGGTGGCCACATCCACGTGGACCACAGAAAGAGGTTGGAAGCAGGAGAAGCATCGCTGCCAAACGACGCTTCATCCATCCCAACTCCTCCATGGCAAATCCCTCATCCTTTTCCCAGCAGAGGGAGACTGTGAGGAGAGAGAACATCTTCCTCTAGGATTTTTAAGGGATGACCAACCTCAATGTCACCAGGAGCAACCAAAATTTAAGGCCAGCAAATCACAGCCCTTGTGAGCTGCGCTCCCAGCAAAGCTGCGGGAGATAAGGGGGAGGAGTGAAAAGGAGAATCAATAAATCTTAACCTCATTCACAATGATCTGGAGCTCTTATTAAGTAAATTAATTTAAGTTAATTTAACTCGATCATGACTCCCGATCACAGTGATTTAGTGAGGGGGAAATTGCATTAGGAAAGGCCACACTCACCAGATAGAAGAACGGAAGAAAATTAGATCCACTTAGCAATGTGAATTAATATGGAAATAGCAGGTGTAAATTTCACCTTATCAAGAGAGTGAAAATTATCTTCATAAATTTGGAGAAATAGGCCCCGAGTTGCTTATAAATCTATTTAAAACAAAAATATTACAAAAAGTGGAGTAAAATTAATTTAAAATATACTCCCACCTATCGCCTCGAAGAAAAGTCAGCAGCAGGGCCGAGTTTAATGCAACCCAGCAAGAAGGGGAGGATGGAATTAATTCCCGAGGGATTGACATCAGGTACCTCCAGCAACTCTCCCTGTCACTCGTTTCCCAAAGCCACATCCCTCTTCATCTTAGTCTGGTGATTTGAGGATTTATTGGCAAAAAGGGTGACATCCTAGATGTCCCAGCAAAGTAAAACCCTGGCACATTACTTCCAGATATCCAAAAGACTGGACTTCATGGAAGAAATCGCTCCTTAGTGCCAGATGGGAACCAGTTTGGGAGTAGCACTGGAGGGCAGCACCACCAGTTGACATCCCACTGCTGGCTTAAGGGGAAGAGGATATTAAAAATATCAAATTATTATAAAAACATTATAATTATTAAAATGAAAAATAGAAATATTAAAAATAATTGACTGCTCAGTATGAAAAATAAAATTGAGGTGACTAAAGGGGTATCTCACCGTCACCAGAGCTTCTCCTTGTTTTGGGAAGAGCAAAGAAAATCAGGAAAAAAGCAGATCCTGGCATGATGCTTGTGACAGATCCAAGATGACAATAGGAATGATGGAGCAAAAAATCCCGTAAAAACTCCAGGAGAAGCATTTGCCATGTGCTTCCTCCAGACAGGCCGGATGATTGATCACCCCCAACGAAGGTAATTGGGAGATGGAGATTTATGGCTTCTTTAAAACATAATTGTTTTAATTTGCTGATGGCATTTTATCAAGATTTGTCTGAAGCAGCTGTAAGATCTAAACTACACCAATTTAATGAAGTCGGAGATTAATACAGAGAAAATGATCCTACAAGTGGGAGCTCTCAGCCAATCGTGGCAGAACGAGGTCGTTCCTTGGAAAATCACCACCGGGTTGAGCAAGAGCCACCACACACATCACAGACGTTCCTGCTCTGAATTCCATGCCTGAAGTTTTTCCCCTCCTTCATTCTCACCATGGATCCTCCATCCATCAACCCTCCAGATCTGGAGTAACAAGGTGTGAGGGAAGAAGCTGAGCCCAATAGTTGGAGGATGAGTTGTTTTCTATTAATTAAGGCTGAAAGTCACAGAATCATTTGAGTTGGGAGGGACTTTCAAGATCATCTTGTTTCAACCTCCTGCCATGGGCAGGGACACTTACCACTATCCCAGGTTGCTCCAAGCCCCATCCAACCTGGCTTTGGACACTTCCAGGGTGGTGAGGCCCTAGCACAGGTTTCCCAGAGAAGCTGTGGCTGCCTCATCCCTGGAAGTGTCCAAGGCCAGGCTGGAGCAACCTCGGATAGTGGAAGGTGTCCCTGCCCATGGCAGAGGGTTGGAACTCAAGGATCTTAAAGGTCCCTTGCCACTCAAACATCCTGTGATTCCATGAAATTGCAGGATGATGGAGCAGGCAAAAAATTACGTGGTTTGTTTCTGGAAAGGGGATTGCAGGGATTTGGCCCCAAGGATGTGCAAATGGAGGTGGCAACCCAGAACAAAAGGAGACCTGTGGATCTCAGGGATGATGCCCAGGTAGAAAAATGTCACAGGCAAAAGTAGATTGTGAAGACAAAGGACGAGGTGGTGCAGCTAAGGTTGACCATGAGCCCAAAAGGATCCCAGTTTCCATACTGCAAGAAACACTTTGAGAGCAGTAGAGTACAGGAGATGAGGAGTTTCTCAACCCAGAGCTTGGAAAACAGACAAAATAATTGACCCAACCTTTTTTCCCAATCTCTCTGTTTATCCCATACTTTGCTTTATCACCCTAAACTCTTCCAAAGCCAACCCTCCTTTCAGATACTGATTTGGGAATCCCAAAATTCACTTTTAAAGGGAAATATCAGGCAAAGTCAGGCTTTAAAAACAATCACCATGGTTTCTGTCCCTCCACAGCTCTACCACAAAAGCCACCAATCCTCAGGGCACTGCTGAGGAAACCACCTGGAGCAGGGAGAACAAAGCCAGAGAAGAGTAGAGCAGGCTCTCTTTGCCCAAACTACTGCCCATGACTCCTGGCATTTCAGTGGGAGGACAATTTATTCCTGACCTAAAAATAGCCAAAATCTGTATTTTCACCAAACCCATCACTTCTAATCGCACCTCATTTTAAAGAATCAATTATTTTAACGACCTTCCTGTTTCTACGCAAGCCCCAGGTCTTGTCTTGGCCTCTGAGATGCTCCCTGGAAACATCTCCACCTCTATGGATGTAGGAATATTCCAACTCAAGGTTATGGCACCTTCAGTGCCTCCCTTCGCTAGGCAGTGATAAAATATTTCTGGATGTTTCACCCATCCAGATAATTAGGAATAAACGAGTTTGGGACAGCACCTACAGCCTGGTGTAAGTATGGAGCCTCCAACACGCTCCCCTTCATCACCAACATCCACACATTTATTCATCCTCTTTTCAGCTTATTTAACGGCTCCATGGAAACAATTAATTCCAAGAGGGAATACATAGGAAGCCAGAGGCATAAGCTGCTGGCACCAGCTCAGGATAACACAATTCCTAATATGATTTTACACTTTAAGTCAATAAACTCAGAGTAGACCAAACAAAGAGAGAAATTAAACAGTGAAGATGCAACAGAAAAACACAGAGCCAACGTGGGAGTTCCCGTGGCTCCCACATCCCAACCAGCTGCATTCCAAGGATGTAAGAATTACCTGGATGTCACGGGGCGCCTGGTCTTCCAGGTGGGAATGGGGCAGGTGAAGGATGATAAAGCTGGAGACACCACGTTCTTCTTCACGATCCTGTAGCGTGTCTTTATCACCTTGTTGGCTGGGGGGCTCCTTACGAAGTGGAAGCTGGATCCTATGAGAAAAAACATGGAAAAATAGGCCTGAAATTAAGGTGTGGATGGGCACAGGAGAGATCTCACCGACATCCTCACAAAATCATGGAATTTTTAAGGTTGGAAAAGACCTTTAAGATCATCAAGTTCAATGGCCATTGGTCCCACATTCAACTTAAGTCCTACATCCAAGCTTTGAGCACCTGAAAAAAGGGGTGAAGTTTCAGGAATGGGACCACTATGGCTGATGGTAACAGAAAAGTCTTGATGGGCTTGTGACTGGCTTCACCAGCCCATCAGCAAAACTCTACCATGGGAATCATGGATTCACCACCAACACCTTCATCCCCCCATCCACACTGGAAATAAATGCATGCCTTTAATCCTTGGCATTTTCATCATATTTTTCATCCACAGAAGCGTGGAAGTCCAGGTTGGATAGGGCTTGGAGCAACCTGGGATAATGGAAGGTCCCTTCCATGGACAGGGAACTGGATGAGCTTTAAGCTCCCTTCCAACCATACCCATTCCTGGATTCTCTATGTTGCAGGATCATCTACATCCCGGGTTATTCTGCGGAATGTTTCGTGCAATTAACAGTTCTATGTTTGACTGTGGTTTTCCTCCACGAGCCGTTTTTTTTTCCCCAAGCTTTCAGGAATGCACCTAATTGCCAGACTTTCGTAACATACAGCTGTAACTGCCCAGATAATTAAAGCTGACACTCCATGCTGAGCCTCGGTTTCTGGGTTTTATAACTGATTTAAAGGGCCGGCTGTTTTTCTTGGAGATCCTCTCATTAAAATTATGGAGAGGTTGGGAGGGGAAAAGTGGGATCGTTATTTCCACTGAAAACGTTAGACCCACCCCCATGTTTGTCTCTGTGAGAGGAGGGAGAATAAGGTGGATTCCCAGGTAAAGTAGGAAAAATAGGGAAATACATTTTAGAGCTGACACCATTCCCTAGAAGGGAGGGAACAGCTCCCCCATTTCCCTGCAACAGTGGCAATATCAATTCACAGCTTTACAGTTTCATACAGGGAATATTTTCCTTCTTGAGCATTCCCAACAAGTTGATGACTTGTGCTGGCTTTGGGAGGGATCAGGCAACACAAATTTCCATTCCCAAATTCAGCAAAAGAGTTATAACCCCTGGTGATGGGAAAAGGCAAAAACCAGGCTCTGACATGGCAGAAAAATCACTGGAATTTTTTGTGGTAAAGATGACGCTCACGACGTTCCGCAATCTGAACCCATGGGATAAATCATGGAACTAAAGGATCTTTCAAGTTGTCTTCCAGTAGAAACCATTTGATTACTCAATGACTGGAGGAATTGCAGTCACTTTAGAGGTGAGGCAAGAAGGAAGAGAGAAAAGAACATGGAAAACAAATGGGATTTCATTGCTCTTTCCTTATCCCAGGATTTTTTTTTTTGTAGCAGATCAAATACTTCAGAGCAGTGACCAAACCTCTGCGTGGGCTTTTAAAGCTTTTGCAAGGTTGAAGCTCTCATTACAATTAAAATTGCGTGAGCTTTTTCCTTCAGGGAACTGTATTTAGGACAGGAAAATGCAGACAACAAAAGGACAGAGGTGCTAACCCCTGCAGGGACCAACACCACACACACAATGAAATTCCAGCCATGGTGATGGTGGGACTGTCCTGAAATCA
The DNA here is from genome assembly GCA_013398275.1 of Promerops cafer. NCBI lineage: Eukaryota > Metazoa > Chordata > Aves > Passeriformes > Nectariniidae > Promerops > Promerops cafer. The sequence continues at coordinate 84,676 of VZSE01015293.1, forward strand.
TGGACTCATGGAATGGGTTGGGTTGCAAGGGACCTTGAAGACCATCCAGTTCCAATCCCCTGCCATGGGCAGGGACACCTTCTACCATCCCAGGTTGCTCCAAACCCCATCCAACCTGGCCTTGGACACTTCCAGGGATGGAGCAGCCACAGCTTCTCTGGACAATGTCTGCCAGGGCCTCACCACACTCACAGGGAAGAATTTCTCCCTAGTATCCCTAGTATCCCCCCTAAATCTGCCTTCTGTCACTTTTGTCACTCAGAACATGTGGACACACCCAACCTCTCATGGATACAGCACCAAGCATGTACCCAAAGCACTTCCATCCCACCAGGGAAGGGATGAGAGCCACAATCCCACATCCCCCCCAACCAGCAACAGCACAAGTTGCCCCTTTCCCTCCTCCACTCCGACCTCATGGAATAACTAAGCTGGGAATTTGCTGAATACATAATTAACATTTTTTTGCCCCCATGCAAGCTCAAGCTGCCACCAATCAACCCAGAACTGCATCAAACTCCTGCCTGACAAGAAAGTGAGGCCCCAAATTATTGCAGGCATCCCCCTCCTCCTCCTTCCCCAAAACAGGCTGGCACCTGGTAAACTCTATTCCCAGAGGTAATTGGATGGTGTATTCATTCCGAAGCTGCTCCTTGGAAAGTGCCTGATGCGCGACTCCAGCATTAACCACCTCCTCAAAGAGCCTCTCCGAACAGCTCCGTTTTCTATTATTACTTGCTAGCTGAGGGGTTTTGTGTAGATAATCATGTTATTTAGACAGGATGTTGGTTTAATTCCCTTCATTACAGGCTCCCAGGGTTGTAATTTTTTCCTCTCCGCGTGATGTATTCCCCGTGGCACATTTCACTCAAATCAAACACTTCACGCTTTTATTACAAACAATACCCCAGCGTCCCCCGTTATCAGCCCGGCGCACACATCCCCACTCCTCGCCGCGATCCAGAGGTCACTTCTAATGACTAATCGATCTCATTAGCTTTCCTAATTAAAAACTTTACTACCGCCATGGAAGACAAACTACAAAAAAACTGCTTGCATCATATTCGAATGGGATATGAGCATCATTTATCAGCCAGGGCCGCGCGCTGCTGAGCTCGGGGCTTTCTGCGGAGCTGCGAGTCCCGCGGGCGCCGCTCGCGCCTCCCGTTTCCAGGGGAAAAAAAAAATCCTGGTGTAAACTCCAAATGTAGAATTGTTAAGGTTGGAAAAGATCTCTAAGGTCATCAACCCAGTGCTGCCAAAGGCCACCACTAAACCATGTCCCCAAGTGCCACATTCACGTGGCTTTTAAAACCCTCAAGGGACGATGATTCCACCACTTCCCTGGGATGCCCAAGCATCCCTTCAGTGAAGTAATTTTTCATAATATCCAAACAAAACTTCCTCTGGTACAACTAAAGGCTGTTTCCTCTTGTCCAATGCTGACCTTGAGATGGGGAATTTGTTGCCAAAATCTCTTACCAGGGTGCTTCAAGCAGGTAGGATCCACCAGCACACGCATCCCTTAGGAAAGGGGTTGGATGCAAGGGTCCTTATTTCTTCTCTTATTTTCCTGAGAGAAGTACCAGGAATTAGCCCCCTGGGGAAGTTGAAGCAGGGAGGGCATAAAAATAATTCTCTCCTGGGATATTTCACCTGGAGAAGGGTCTGGAGAAACCTTCTTTTAAAGGAGGTCCTTTAAAACTCCTCTTTTTAAAGGAGGCTTAAAAGAAAGATGGGAAGTTGGTTTGGGCATGGTCCTGGAGTGACAGGACAAGGGGGAATTGGCTTCCCACTGCCAGAGGGCAGGATTAGATGGAATACTGGAAAGGAATTCTTCCATGTGAGGGTGGGAAGGCCCCGGCACAGGTTACCCAGAGAAGTTGTGGCTGCCCCATTCATGGATTGGATGGGGCTTGGAGCAACCTGGTCTAGTAAAAGATGTCCCTAAAAGCCATGCTGATGTGGCACTTGGGGACAGAGTTTAGTGGTGGCCTTGGAAGTGCTGGGTTAACATTTGGACTTGATGATCTCAGAGCTCTTTTCCAACCTTAATGATTATTCCATGATTCTGTGATTCTACATCCATGAGGCAAGAGAATGATGATGCTGCTCAGGATGGATTAGGGAAACCACATTAATGGTGGAGTAAATCCTGATGGGAAAAAGGAAGTTAAATAAGCAAGGGGAACTTCAGGAGGGCAGATTCCCAAATCCAAGAGATTACTGCTGCTTTAGGAAAAGGATATGGGATAGAAAAGCTTCCTGTACAGGCACAGGAATGGGGAAAAGAACTAAATTAAGTCATGACCTGGGTGCCACAAGGTCTCCCACTGGCAATCCTTGGCCACCACGACCCTTCCCGTGTGTCTGCATCGGGGCTCAGTGCCGAGCTGTGCCAATAATCCTGATCAGAGGCGAGACGGGAAGCAGTGAGTGACAGGTACATTGATCTTCCAGCACTTAGAAACGAGACGGGAACGGGGACGAATGCAAATTGGGGAGCAGAAGCTGAACCTTGGATACGCTGCCAGGATTGTCCCCAGCACCAGACAGAAAACCTCAGAGATTAAAGGGATGCAGCAGAACTACCCCAAGGAAAAAAGCAAAGCAGAGACTAAAAACCTCTGATAAAACCAAATTTCTCTTTTCAAACAGGCATGAGGGAAAAAAATACAACCATTAAGAACTATTAGGACACGTGTGAAGGAGCCACCAGCATGTCCCAGCTCCTGACAGGGGGTAAAAAATTCACACTTGAAACCCAAAGCAGCTCCAAAAAGAACTGAAAATCTCTGCCAAAGGGCTTTCTGGAAGCAAACCCTTCCCAGTATGAAGATAAATCCCTCACCATGGTATTTGCTCCAGGTCTGGAAGGGAAGATTCAGCAAAACCCACTGTTATCCTCAAATCCCAGAAGGAGGAGGACACCCAATCAAAGACATCCCAGGCTGCAGTAGGACCATCACACACAACCAGTGATGCTCTGGGATGGTATGGGATCAAAGCTCCCTCTTTTCCATGGGAAAAGGCATCCCTGACTCAAAACAATTCGCTGCTGGCTTCCATTATGTGGAGTTTGGGATGACCAATGTCAAGGTATGGAATGAGGCCCCCACATCTGCTCCTTGTAAAATCCCTGCAGGATCATTTCCTAATGGACCTGATCCTTCCACACTGTCCCCCACCTCATGGATGAAGGGAAGGTGGTGGAGGAGCTTTTCAGGATTTTACTAAGAAGGTCCAAGGGCAAATTTGGGGGCAGCAGAGGAGTTTGTAGCCAGGAGCAACCTCGACAGCAGAAGCACCATGGGAAGCTCTGATGGCCAGGACGGATCAGCCTCATTCCCGCTGCAGCAGCAGATGACAGGGATTGGGAATCCCAGTCACTGCCCTTCACATCAGTGGAGAGCCAGGTTGCTCCAAGCCATGTCCAACCTGGCCTTGGACGCTTCCAAGGATGAGACAGCCACAGCTTCTCTGGGAATTCCATTCCAGCCCCTCAACCCCCTCACAGGGAAGAATTCCTTCCCAATATCCCACCTACCCCTGCCCTTCAGGCACTGGAAGGGGCTCAAAGGTCTCCCTGAATCCTTCTCTTCTCCAGTCTCAGACTTCAGCTCATCACTGGGGGCAGAGGTGGAAAAACACCCAAACCTTATAGGGATTATCCCCAACACCACTTGCTTTCCTGGATGAGGAAAAACTGTGGATGGGAAGGGAAGAGAAATGGATGAAAAAACTGAGAAAGACAGAGAGAAGTTGGGCTAAAACAAGAATCATGGAATGGTCTGGGTTGGAAGGGACCTTTAACACCATCGAGTTCCAACCCTCTGCCATGGGCAGGGACACCTTCCACTAGACCAAGTTGCTCTAACCGTTTGGAAATTACCTTCACCAGAGATAAATCCATGGGAAACCTGAATAAAGTTCCAACACAGCTCCTCCACCCAAAAGCAAATGGTTCTGGTGTTTCCCGTCCAACCAGACCTGGATGGCATCACCCCTGAGCCACGCGGCTCCGACACCTTTTGTCCTGGCTGCCAACTTGGCCAAGTCCCTGGAGTTAACAAAAGCTTTGGGATTACTGTAATGCTGTTAGGAATTCAGTGTGAAAGCAGACACCAGTATTAGGGATGATTATCCCGGAGCAGGTTCAATATGTTCCCACAGAATGGCACAGCAAGAGGTTAATTATGTTGCGACTGGAATCAGCTTCCAAAAGGACCATCCTTGGGTTTAAGAGGGGAATTTAATTTTCACACTCATTCAGTTCCGAGCTCTTTCAAGAGCGACGGCTCTTTATGCCAGCGTGTAAACGATGCTTTATGATCATGAACTGCTGCTTAATAGCAAATAAATCCAATTGATCCAAAGTGCTATACCTGGGACCCAGAGCACAGCAGCTGCTCCGGTTGTCACATTTGGAGAGGATGGGAGAAGGGTGGGATTTGGAGCTGAAACATTTTAGAGGGCTCCAAACCTGTTGGAAAATTTGCTTAGCATGGCAGCTGCTTTCAGCTGGGAATATTTGGGAAATTAATACCAAATCTGCTTGGCTAATTCCGTTATGTCAATCAGACCACAGGAAAAGAGGAAGTTCACGGAATCCACCAGGAGTGAGGCTGCATTGGGCACTGGCACTTGGAGATTAACTGTTTCCATTTTAGCTGGGAAAGTATTAAATTCATGGAATCGTTTGGCTTGGAAGGGGCCTTAAAGATCACCTTATTCCAAAACACTTGGCACAGGTAGGGACACCTTCCACTACAAGAGGTTGCTCCAAGCCCTGTCCAACCTGGCCTTGGACACTTCCAGGGATGAGGATTCACAACCTCTCTGGCAAATCCACATATCCTACTCAAATAAATTCCGTGGGTCTGGCTCTGCATCCAAAATTCCTGGGTTTAGGTGAAAAATACAGAACTTTTGTTTCCAGGAAGTACAGAGTGGGAAAGCATCACCCAACTTGAAGAGCAAAATTCCAGCAGCAGGAAAGGGAGGGATTCTGCCCCTTTGCTCCACTTAGGTGAGACCCTACCTGGAATTCTACATCCAGCTCTGGGGTCCAACAGCAGACGGATGTGGAGCTGCTGGAGCAGGTCCAGAGGAGGCCATGGAGGTGCTCCAAGGGCTGAAGCCCCTCTGCTCTGGAAACAACTGGGAGAGCTGGGAATGTCCAGCATGGAGAAGGGAAGGTTCCAGGGAGACCTTATTAGAGCCTTTCAAAAATCCAAAGGTTTAGGAAAGCCCCACAATCCATGGAGATGTCATGGGGGAACAAAGTGATCCCTGAGCTGTTGAGAAGAAAGAAGGGGAGTGAGGAGAAGAGCATCTGGAAAAGCTGGGGATGGCACAGCCAGGAGAAATTCAACAGCAAGGAAACACTGGCAGCGAGCATGGCAGGAGAGAAACAGAAAGAAAAGCAGCAGACGTGAAAGTCACGGAGCTCCAAGAAACTCTTTGGAAAAATGCTGCTGCAAAAGACACTCAGGATCAGCCTCCCAAAAGGCTGAGGACCTGTACTCCCTTTCCAGCCCACTGGTGCAATCCCAACTTCCATCTGCAGCTGGAATACTGCACAGGATGGATTTTAGTGGATCTGGTTTAGTGGATGTGGTGTCCTTGGGGTTTGGGTGTTCCCAGGAGGCCACAACACCCAGCACAGAATCATGGAATGGTTTAGGTTGGAAAAGTGCACTAAGACCATTGAGTCTAACTGTTCAGCACTGCCAAGGCCACTGCTAAACCATGTCCCCAAATGCCACATCCATGCATTTTTTGAACCCTTCCAGGGATAGTAATTCCACCACTGCCAAGGGAGCCTATTCCAATGCCTGACCACCTTCCCATGAAGAAATTTTTTTCTCCAATATCCAATCTAAACCTCTCTTGGCACAACCTGAGGTCATTTCCTCTTATCCTTTCCCTTGAGCCCCCAGCATGGCTGCACCCTCCTGTCGGGGAGCTGTGCAGAGCCAAAGGTCCCCCCTGAGCCTCCTTTTCTCCAAGCTGAACCCCTCCAGCACCTTCAGCAGTTCCTGGAGCTCCAGACCCTTCCCATCCTTTGTGGAATACCATCCCTAGAAGTGTTCAAGAAAGTGTGGATGTGGCATTTGGGGATGTGGGTTAGTGGTAGCCTTGGCAGTGCTGGGGGAACAGCTGGGACTTGATGATCTCAGAAGTCTTTCCCAACCAAAGCCATCCTACATTTATACACACAAGAACAATCCATAGAATTTTCCCAAGGGGTCTGGGTCACTTCAGCCCTGCCAGCCCCCAGAGCCAGGTGATTTGGGAAGCCTTAGAAAATAATGGGAAGAACCGTGCCTTTGACTTAACCCTACGGTTCCAATACCAATATTCCAACTGCAACAGAAATGCCGGCAAATATCTTGGTTTATTCCCTCCAATCCCAAAACAGAGAGAGAAGCAGAGACAGAGGAGTCCAACAAGGTCTTGGTGGGGACAGGAGGACACATCACCAACCTCCCAGTAACCCCAGTAACCCCACCAGCTCTGTCACATTCCCATTCCCACTGCCAAAAAGCCCCAGGATGGCCCTTCCAAACATCACAGGAGCCTTCCAAGGATGAGGAGACCCCATGTTATCCACCAGGATTGGCAAGAGGAGGTCACACTGGAAGGTCACACTCTGAACACCGTTTTCCTAGCTCCAGCCCGTGTTAAAGAGCCTGAATGGGTCTCTGGAGCATCGGCCCTTGTTCAAACACAACCCTTATTATTATAACAAAAGAGGGTGGTGGGTTTTCCTTCCCCCCTTCCCTCGGTGAATGATTATTAATGTGTTTCCAGGAGCTGGATCCATTCCTCTAAATGAGAGCGGGATGGCAGGAGGAAAGCTGATAAATGCCCTCCTCCCCCCGGCCTCGCGGCAGGAGCTGCCAGGGGTGCTCGTTCTAACAAGCTGCAGATGGAAGACAACTGGAATAACAAAGTATGAATTTTTATGAGTCTAATAAATCACTCCACTTTTCCTGCTCTTGATCGTTTCCAGCACTTCAGACACCAGAAAAACCCCGGCTATAATCAAATGGGTTCAGAGATCTCGTGTTCACGCCTCACCGTGGCACGGGGAGAGGTGGCTCTGCCTCGGGAAACGATGGGAGCGCTCGGCGGGCTGGAATTCCATTTGCATTCGTGCTTTAGGATTGACTTCTTTATTTTATTTTATTTTATTTAAATTTAACAAGGAAAAATTTGAATCTCTTAGGTATTCCCCACCCTCAAAGCTACTTATCCAACAGAAGGCCACCCAGCTTTTAGCTTTCCTAAGCATCCACTTAAAAAGAACCTGACCTGACTCCGGCTTTCAACAGAGGAACTTGGATAAACTCAGGGAGATGGGAGGAAAACTTTTCAGGCAGAAGGTTCATTAAGATCCTTTTAATTCTCCTTTCTAAACTTTGATATAAAGCAGGCAATGGACAGGCTCAAAATCCATCCCGACGAGAAACAAAGAGATTCAACTACAAGTTGTAACCACTGAGTAGGCGCACACGGGTTTGCCGAGGGAACTATTTGCCAAAAAGCCAGAAAAGCATCACATCCATGGAAAGAAAGAATCAGGATGTTGTTTTCCTTACCAAAAAAACACTCTTGAAACCTCCCAGGCAGAGGAGAATGGAGCTGAAGTCAGACACACCACAATGGTTCCCTGACCATGGAAGGTGGGGTTGGAATGAGATGATCTTTAAGGTCTCTTCCTACTCAAACCATTCCATGATTCCACGAGGTTAAGCAAAGGAGAACCATCGCTCCACATCAGTCTACAGTCCCTCAAGACCAAGGACAGCTTCAGGATCTTTGAAATCTAGAAAAAAAAAACTCCTTATAATCACAGAATCATTAAGGTTGGAAAAGACCTCCACGATCACCGAGTCCAAGCTGTCATCAATCCCCACCTTGTCACCCAGACCAGAACCCTGAGTGCCACATCCAGTTATTCCTCAAACACCTTTAGGGATGGGGACTCCACCACCTCCCTGGGCAGCCCCTTCCGATGCTTAACAACCCTTTCCATGCAGAAATTTTTCCTGAAATGGAATTAATGTTGCAGCACTCCCAGGCCCCTAGCACCCGTGTGGACAGTGAGTCCCCATCTCAGTATCCCAAACCTCAACACTTCACCTCCCTGAAGGAAGGATGCCAAGTAAACGGGGAAACCTGTTGTTTCCATCACCCTTATCCTGCCCTAGTCTTTAATCCATCCAATATGTTCTTTTTCCCTGCTTTTCATTTGCTTTTCCAGCACTGCACTGCATCAGGGAGGGAATTCATCTTTGACAAACATTTACCGATTATCAAATCACAACTGCAGCCGCCGACAGGGGCAATAAGTCACTTTAAGCAGCCGCCCGTATTCCAGGCTCAGGAGTTTGGGCAGCTCCTCGATGACAAATCACTCCTGTCAAAGCCGCGTGTTCCCGGCCGCTCCGGAGCCGTGTTCCCTGTTGTTCCACGCTACCTGGTGTTTAATGACAACACTGTCAGACTAAGACGAAGCCGCTGCGCCACCGACTGCCAAAGCCCCATTAGAGGGAAGATTGAGACCCTACTCTTCCCAAACTCACTCAAGCAACACAACCCACGAGTTTTTATAATTACGGCGCGAGAGCCATCGATCCCGCACTGACATCCAACCTATCCCTATGAAATGGGAGTAGTTTGCTGGCTGACAGTTGCTATAGATTATTGTGGGTGGGTTGGTTGTTTTTTTTCCCCCCTTTTTATCCATCGCTCGACAAAGCTCAGGACGGATGGGAAGGAAGAAGAGGAAAACATGTGCGGTCTTTTCAGTGCTGTTTCCATCCCAGCTCTATCCTTTCAAAGCGACGTCAGAGAATCCCAGAATGGTTTGGGTGGGAAGAGACCTTGAAGATCATCCAGTTCTGAAGCCCTGCCATGGGTAGGGACACCTTCCACTATCCCAGGTTGCTCCAAGCCCCGTCCAGCCTGGCCTTGAACACTTCCAGGGATGGGGCAGCCAAAACTTCTCTGGGCAATCTGTGGCAGGGCCTCCCCACTCTCACAGGGAAGAACTTCTTCCTTATTTCTGCTCTAAATCTTCCCTCTTTCAGTTAAAACTTTCCCCCTTGAGGAGGAAGGACATTGCTGATGCTTTAAAGAAATGTGTTCATCTGCTTGAAGCCGTTACAGAATCTGTTAAATTCCTATAAATAAGGAATTTCACAGCCTAAGCTGTGCACGAGCATCGGGGCATGTGGTTGATTTCCTTGGATTGCCCATTTGGGTGATCCAGCTGGATGGGTTTGGCACTCATCCACTTCTCCCACCTCCCCAAAGACCACAGCTTCAGCTGTGCTGGAGGAGAAAGAATCTAATGGCATTCCATGCTCAGCATGGGGTTGGATGGCACCAAGAGGAACCCAAACCCTACTCACCATCCCATTCCATGGGCAGAACTTAAGGAATTGACTACTAAGGCTTAAATGGGACCAGATGACCCAAAACCACCATTCCTGCACCAGAGATGGAATTTTCTCATAGGTCTGATCCTAAAACACATCCTCTTCAGGATGGGGTGCAGTGAGAGAGAGCTTAAATCATGGAAACACAATGCCAAGACTTTCTCTTGGATCAAATCCAATGGGGACCGGGGTCACTGAAGTTTATGATGTGGAAAACAGGATTACAAGAAGGAAATTCCCACTGGCTACCTGGATGGCTCAGGAGAGCCAATCCTCCATTATAAATCCCAAGTAAGCACCACACCACAAGACTTCGGAATAATTTTGATTCAAGGTCCTCTCAGGCACATGGTGGAATTCATGGGGTGACCTGTGCAGGGCCAGGAGTTGGACTGGATGACTTGTGTGGGTCCCTTCCAACTCAGGATATTCCATGATTCCTTTCAGCCATGGTTTTGAAGCATAAAGGCACAAAGATGAGCCCACATCACTTTTTTAGGAAAGAAAAGAAGAAAGCTTTGGCATTGGTGGCTCCTCAGCTCCCAAGGTCAACAACATCGTAATAAGGAAAACTCAGACCTTCAAGTCACCTGATCCCAACCAACTTTGCTAAATCCAAGGCTGCTAACGAAGAAGGGAACAAAACAAAGAAAAAATTCCATTTTTGGTGGAAAGCAAAAGCTCTTTAACCCAAAATTTCCATAATCCCATCTCTACCCCCTGATCCAGCGCTTTACATCCAGGTTTCTACCCCTGCATTTCTGAGCATCATCCTGGAGCATGTGCCATCCCATGCTGGAGTATGTGCCACAGCTCGAAGGAAACAGCATCTGGCCAAGGCCAGGTTGGATTGGACTTGAAGCAACCTGGACTCATGGAAGGTGTCCCTGCCCATGGCAGAGCGCTGGAATGAGATGACCTTTGAGGCCTCTTTCAACCCAAACCACTTCCCTTCAATCTCTTCCTGACTCCAAACCTCCAGGGGCACCTGGATTCTATTCCAAAGAATAGAATTTCCAGGCATTTTCCAAAGCCTGAGTGATAAGTGAGCAGAGCATTCCCTTTGTCACATCCTCAGGATTGCCCAGGGGTGTCAGCATGGGAGAGGGAAAGAACAACAAATCTCCCTTTTCCAGCCTCCACATCTGACGAGCTGCTCCAGACAGGGGGGGAAATATTTGATAAATTTTCATTTCCCTTCCGAAGCTGTCAGGGAATCTTTTTATTGACAGCGCTTCAGGGTTTTTCCGTAGTCTCAGGAAAAAGGGCACGTGCTCTTGCTTCTTATTAAACCAAATACATATTTTGGAGGGAGAAACAGCTACAATCCGCCTCCTCCTCCAAATAAATCCTCTGGGTGTGAGTCCTGCAGAATTCCATACATCTCACAAGCCACGTGGGAGCCCGGTTCACGTCCCCTGACCCAGGAGGGATGATGGAGGGAAGATAAACCCAGAATCATGGAATTGTTGAGGTTGGAAAATACATCCAAGATCATCAAATCCAACTGTTAACTCAGCATTGCCACGTTCATCACTAAACTACATCCCCAAGTGCCACATCCACACGTTTCTTCAGCACTTCCAGTGATGGTGACTCCATCACCACACTCCGAGGGCTGGAGCTCCTCTGCTCTGGAGTCAGTCTGGGAGAGCTGGAAACATCCAGCCTGGAGAAGAGAAGGATCCAGGGAAACCTCAGAGCCCTTCCAGTGCCTAAAGGGGCTCCAGGAGAGCTGGAGAGGGACTTTGGACAAGGGATGGAGGGACAGGACAAGGGGGAATGGCCTTCCACTGCCGGAGGGCAGGGTTAGATGGGATATTGGGAAGGAATCCTTCCCTGTGAGGGTGGGGAGGCCCTGGGACAGGTTTTCCAGAGAAGCTGTGGCTGCCTCATTCCTGGAAGTGTCCAAGGCCAGGCTGGATTGGGCTTGGAGCAATGTGGGATAGTGGAAGGTGTCCCTGCCCATGGCAGGGGATGGAATGAGATGGTCTTGAAAGACCCCTTCCCACCCAAACCATTCCTAGATTCCATGAAGACACAATGCAAGGGTACCAAGACCCTGCCTCAGCACAGCTCCAGCCCCTGGCAGCAACAATCACCCAACAAACAACATCCTAAACCAGGAAACAGCTGGATTTTATAAAGGACCATGGGCCAAATGACTTTGGATTTCCTGCTGGTTCACAGCTTGATGGCTTCTTGTCCAAAGGTCAGAAATTCCCTCTCTGAAATCCCCCTGGAATAGACTCTCTATAAAAAGAACCAGGAGCTCACAGCAAATCCCACGTGCAAACCATAAGGCCGTAATCCCTGGAGCTCCAGGGATTCTGCACATGCCACTGGGAGTGTGAACAGCCAGACTCCCAGCCCGAATCTCAACTGCAGTAACGCCTCCCAAAGTTTTCCCGTTGACTCCCAGAAGATCCATGCACTGGCTGTTTCTCAGGGCCTCAGCATTTAATCCAGTACAGCAAATCCTTCAGGAGGGTTTATGACCAAGGAATCAAAGATTTCCAGGATGGCTCAGGAGTTCTACAAAACCAGGTACAAGGTTCTAAAAAGCGTCCGTATATTTTCATTTACAATAACCCAAGGCCATCCACGGTCTTGGAGAATTTATGTCCCATGTGCAGGAAAACTTGATCTTATGTAAATGAAGATACATAAATTAAATGACCAAACAAAACCGGAAAATTCAAAAGGAGGAATAAAGGAAATCTTGTATCACGCAATTTTAGCATGATGGGGTAGAGGGCAGGGTTAGACAGGATATTGGGAAAGAATTCTTCCCTGGGAGGTGGTGAGGGGCTGGGATTCCCAGAGAAGCTGTGGCTGCCCCATCCCTGGAAGTGTCCAAGGCGAGATTGGACATGGGGCCTGGGGCAGGATGTTGTAGAGAGTCAGAAGGTCCCCCCTGAGCCTCCTTTTCTCCAGGCTGAGCCCCCCCCCAGCTCTCTCAGCTGCTCTTGGTGCTCCAGACCCTTCCCAGCTTCGCTCCCTTCTCTGGGTAACAACAAACCCGAGGTCTTTCCCACAAGCTCTTCGGAGCCACCTACATGACAGAGGAAAGCACCAACCCCCCAAACTGCCCCAATGCCCACAGGAAAAGGCAGCAGGATTTTAGGGAAAGGCAGCAAGGACACCCTATTAACCTTTCTCTCCCAGGGCTCCTGAAGTGTCCACACTGAAGCTGGGCTGTCACCCGTTGTTTGTCACCGCTGTCACGTCCCGTTGTTTGGCCAAACTCAAACCGTCTCCAAGAAAACAGTTTGGAAAACTCTGTCCCCACAACCCCCCCTCCCTCAGCTCCTCGGAGCACAGCGGCACAAAACGCCTTTCCTAATGTTTCACACTCCGAGAGCTCCTCCAGCCCGCGCTCGCCATGTAATCCCCACAAAGTGCTTCCCAAAACAGCTGCAGCTCTCCTTAATTAGTCTCCGCGGGCAACGGGCATTAACGATTCAGTCGGATGAGCGACTATTTCTGTGTAAACCCCGCGCGCTCCCCCTGGAAGCCTCTCTGCACATCCATCAGGAATGGCTCCATTGAGCAGTTGAGCACTGACCTTTTGGCCAAACCCTTCTGGAAAAGCCACGTTAGGAGCAGGTGACCACCAGTGGCTCTGATGCGGTATCTCCACGAGGAAAGCATTGACCAGCTCCAAGATCAGTGGGAATTCAAACCACCTGCAGGTCTTGGAGAGACATGGTCAAGACAAGGAACCAACTTTCAGCCCCCGGATTTGGGTCCATCGTTCATGGATTTGGGATAAACTCATAAATTACAGCGAGAGCTCACAGTGTTTGCTCCAGGGCTCCTTTAACTGCATTCCAAGAAACTCAACGTCTTTACTCAGGCAAATGGGGCTCCAGGGTCTGAACAGAAGGGAACGGGAAGATGTTTATCCCATCAAAGCGTTGTTTTGACTCAGCAGTTCTGGGCAAGCCTTCAGCAAAAATAACTCCTTGAGCAGGAGCAGGTTCTGCAATAAAACCCAGCCACTGTGTCCACCTAGTGCCTAATCAGGGGCCAGGTTTTAAAAGTAATTATAATAATTAACAGGGGGGGAAAAAAGCTGAGAACTTGGGAATCGGATGCTCATGGAAAAGATGGGCTTGAGGAGAAAATAGCTGAGCAGGTGGTGATTTTACCACGGGTTTTAAGGTGTTCAAGGCAGAAAACGACTGAATCTCACATTAAAATATTCCTTGGATAGTTGTGCCTGATGGGGAATAGACTTAAGGGTCAAAGGGATTTGTCCACCAGCCAAAACAAACTCTGGATTCATAGGATATCCTGAGTTGGAAGGGAACCACAAGGATTAACAAGTCCAACTCCTGGCCCTGCACAGGACATCCCAAACCGCCCCCCGTGCCAGAGAGCCCTTTCCAACGGCTCTGGCAGCCTTGGGGCTGTGACCATTCCCTGGGGATCCTGTCCCAGCACCCCATCACCCTCTGGGGGAAGAATTTTTTCCTGATATCCAACATAAACCTTCCCTGACACATTTCCAGCCATTCCCTCAGGTCCTGGCTGTGGTCACAGAGAGCAGAGATTGGAGCTGCCACTCCTGAGGAAACTCCAGATCCCAATGATTCTTCCCTCAGTCTCCTCTTCTCCAGGTTTTTCCCCTCCAGACCCTTCATCGTGTCCCTTTGGGACAGCTTTAGATACTTATTTCTGGGATTACACGTTCCAGCTGTTTTTCTCCAGGAGCTCAACACGTGCTGTCCCCAGTGTTCGCCCGACTCCTCCTTCCACCAGCTCCAGCCCAAGGAATGAGTCTTCCAGAGGGGGCTAAACATCCTCGAGGATAACAAAAGCCAATCAGCTAAGCAAAATCTTCCTCCAAGCTCAGCACAAACCTCGGGGAGAGGCTTCTCCGGGCTGATTTTCTCCTCTTGATGTACCTGTGCAAGTCCCAGAAGTGGCAGGAAAGTCCCCAGACATCCCTTGGCTCTTAGGGGAAGAAATGTGCTTCCTTCAGGGTGGTGGCTCCCAGGAATCCACGGAACCGGTGCCGTGTCTCCGAGCAATTCGAGGCTGGGGAGAGCCAGCAGAGCAGCACATGGCACACCTCCTCTTATCCTTTGTCTCCAGTTTTTTCCCTTCCTGCTGAGTGCAGACATCACACGGGAGGTGCCCGCGGGATCTGCTTCCCGCCCCAAGGAACACGGAAAGAGGCACCCCGGGAGCAGCACCTTCCATCAGAGCTTCATTTGCAGCAGGAGATTTTCCAGCCCCTCCAGGAGCTCCTCTGGATCCGAGGGTGATACAAACACCGAGCGGCGCCGCAGGATCCCAGGAAGTTCCCAAAGTGGCTCTCAGGTGGGAAAAAATATCCATGTCCTGCTCAAAACTCCAGAACTTCTCCGTTAACTTGCCATTTCCCAGAATCCCTCTGGATTCCCTCATGGATAACACCATCCGATACCTCAAATGTCACCAAAACCTCTCTTGGAATAAATCCCAAACCTCCCCCTTGATTAACACAAGTGGACATAAAACAACTCAAACCAACTCAAGGCTGTTTCAAATCATAAAGCACCTTTGATTTTTCCTATCCATAAAACCTGGGACAATATGGAAGTCCTGGAGGATGTTTATCCATAAAGCTGGAGTGGAATATCAATATTTATCTGATGGAAATTTATAACAAGCTGGGAAGTGATTATTGATATAGGGATCAGGAATTTGCACCTAATTGAATGCAAAGCAATGACAGCGCCGCTGCCAAAATACACCATGGGCATGTTTATTCCATAAATATTCTATTCCCTGCTCCCACAGAAGGGAATCCCAGAAACCTGGTCTAGTGGAAGCTGTCCCTGCCCATGGAAAGGGTTGGAATGAGGTGGTCTTTAAGGTCCCTTCCAAAACCATTCCAAACCATTCTGGGATTCAGGGTATTTACAGGATTTTCTGGAAGAAAAGGGGAGAATGAGGGTGGATTTGCAGGGATAATTTCTGTGGAAAACCTCTGGAATACAAATGGGAGCTGGGGAAAGGGGCTCAGCCTAGAGAAAAGGAGGCTCAGGAGGGACCTTCTCACTCTGCAAGTCCCTGACAGGAGGGTGGAGCCAGGAGAGATCAGGATCTACTCCCAGGGAACAAGGGACAGGATAAGAGGAAACAGCCCCAAGCTGCACTAGGAGAGGTTTAAGTGGGATATTGGGAAAATTTCTTCATGGAAAAGGTGGTCAGGCACTGAAACAGCTGCCCAGGGCAGTGGTGGAGTCCCCATCCCTGGAAGAATTTAAAATCCATGTGGATGTGGCACTTGGGGACATGGTCAGTGATGGCCTTGGAAGTGCGGAGGGAACACTTGGACTCGGTGGGCTGCGAGGTCTTTTCCAACCTTAATGATTCCATGCTTTTATCTCATGGACTTTGCATTTTGCCACCTGATATTTGCACCCATCTCCACATAGATTTGTCCCTGAGGGCTCCAGCCACCGCTTTTCATGGAAGGAAGGAGAAATTCCTTTCTCCATGCAGCTTCCTGGGAGCAACCAAGTGGGAGGATTAGGAAGGAGGGAATCAGGTGGGGAAACTGAGGCAGCATCCAGGATACTTTGCTGGAAAATGAAAGGAGACATCAGTGCTGCCCTCACTTCCCAGGATTTCCCTCCCTTCAATTAACACCTGATCCCTTCTCCAGGAATTCAGGAGAGAGGATAAAAGCGGGATGTAAACAAAAGAGCTGCACTTTTCCAGCACCAGGCGCTGGAAATGGCTGGAGTCTCCAAGATAATTGTGTCCATGTGCAGGGTGGGAAAGTGGCTGGAGTCAGGTTTCGGTCCAGCCATGAATTCCCAAATTGTGGGGCTATTAATACATCCCGGGATGCTGGGACACGGCCATGGCATGCCAGCTGTGCCTCTGGATTGGGAACAACTGCGTGCGGGAAGTCCGGACCAAGGACTGCGTGGCCCTTTCCATAAAACCAGTCCCAGCCCCAGCACTGATCCCACTGATGGTCACTGATCTAGGGATAGCTCTGCCCTCCAATTCCCAAAATTCATCCTTAAAAAGTGGTTAATCTGGATCCTTACATGGAATTTCGGGTTAATTCTGCTGCAAAATCCCTGCAGGAAAACCTCAAGCTGAGGTTTAAATGAGCTTTATCCTCTGTAACATCCCAGCTCTCAGACTCCAGGGATCATTCTGCCCTTCACTTACAGAGATTCATCCTTAAAAATTTGGATCAATACTCAAAATTTGGGATTAATTCTCCTACAAATCCCTGTAGGAAAACCTCAAACTCAGTTTTAAAGGGGTTTTAGCCCGTCACATCCCAGGTCTCAGATTCCAAGAATCGTTCTCCCTCCATTTAAAAAGTGGTTAATCTGGATCATTACATGGAATTTGGGATTATTTCTGATGCAAATCCAGGAATGAATGAGCACAATAGGGAATACTTTGGTCTTCCCTTAGGATACCTCAGAGGAATTTTTTAACACAGCCCTCAACATCCCACTTTTCCTCATTTAAAAGCAAGAAAACGAGGAAGCAGAATGACAAACAGACTCTTCCTAGAGCAGACAGAAGGATGGACAGCAAAAACAAGGATAAAACTCAAAAGAAATCCCCCAAATCACCTTTTTTCCTTCCAAAGCTACTTTAACACTTCCTTGACTGCCCAAAATCCTAAGAAATCTCCTTCCCATTCTCCATTCTGGCCCTACTTAAAAAAAAAAAAAATCCTGAATAAACCAATTTTTAATAAACCAAATATCAAGGAATTCCTTGATTTATCCAAGGGTTTAAACCCACTTAAACTCCTCCTCAGGAATACCAGGAAAGAGCTCCCAAGACTCCTTTGCATCCCCCCTTAACTCTTTCCCAAAGGAAGGGAGCGAGCCGCTGGAAAAACCGCAAGGGTGGGAGCTCTTTTCCAAGTCTCCTAACGAATTTCCCGGCTCGCCGGGATGACAGATCACCGAAGCTCCAGATGGATTGCTTGGAAAAGTGAGATGGTCGTGTTTGGGCCCCGACGTCAGCACATCCCATCAATCTCCGGGGAGTTCATCCCCCCCTCCTTCCCTTTTCCAGAGTTCATTCCCACTTCATTACTGGATGGAGTGAGCCGGGAGTGTCTGATTTACCGGATACTTCCTGAGCTCCGGGGAAGGCGCTGGGAAAATGGGAGCCGAGCTTTGTATTCCCAAAGCAGCACCTGCCCTGCTGATATTCCTTAAAAAGGAGCACAGGGCAGGAGGGAGGAAGGGATGAATCCTATGGAATTATGTGATTTTCCATGTCTCTCTTTCTGAGTGGTAAAATCCTGGGAGGAATGCGTTCCCTGGAAGGACAACACATCCCAAAGGGTCTGCCCTGCTCCTCTGGGAATCCCCTGCAGATCCCATTCTCCTACACCAAATGCCTGAATCCAAGGACAGCCCAGTCTTCGTGACTGGACAACAAATCCCAAAGGTTCTGCCCTGCCCCACCAGGAATTTCCTGGAGATCCCACTCTTCCACACAAAATTCCAGGAGCCTCACGTCGCAGGAGCAGCCGATTTTCCCTGTGGAAACTTTGCAAGACATCACCAAACCCCACCTTAAATCACCACCCGAGCAGGTTTAAATCACCAATTCAGCCTTTTCCCCAAAAAACCCCCTTATCCTGATTCCCAGAAAAGAGCTGGAGAGCTTTTCCCACTCTTTTCCATAAATCCGTGCCCTCCCTGGACAAGCCAAATCGTGCTGAAAATGGATTTTTGGCACTCTGTGACATAAAGGTGCCGCTGCTCCCGGCTCCCAGGTAATTTCCTGGTCAGCATCCCTTTATCCCACCATCTGCTGGAATGATTACGAGCCGGAAAAATCCTGACCCAGCAGGAAAAGTGGAGAAGGATAAGGCAAAGGGAAGCAGATGCAGCAGGATCGGGCTGGAGCAGAGTTCCAGCACAGAGCTTGTGCCTCAACATTCCCCTCTCCGGAACAAAATCCTCCAGGATATGCATAAAAGAGGGAAAAAAGGAAAAATAAAATTCCCAGCATGAGGATATTTCATGGAAAAATGAGGGTTTGGAGGTTGCTTTTTTATTTTGCAGAAGGAATTTTATGTCATAAAAAGGGAATGTTCCCATTTACTCAAATTATAATTGAAGATGATTTGGGATTTTTTTAAATCCCGAATTTTTGCCTGTGAAAAGCCAGGGACGCACATCCCATTTTTATCCTTTACAGGGATCCCCTCACTCCTTAATTTGGTCACTCTGGCACGAAGCTCTTTGCCATAAAATCCTAAACAACCCAGGTCGGCAGGAACCGATTGGAAAAGATGGATTTTATTTCCCAACGGAGCCTTCCCCGCTGTTGTTCTGCTCCAGAGGGTCCGGAGGTGATGCCACCCCATTCCCTCTTCTTGTGGAGCAATTAAAGCAGCAATTAATTAATTAATTAATTGTGGTTAAGGACAGGGCAGAAGTTTTGGGAAGGCAGGGAAATAAAATAATCTGATCCAATAAAAAAATTCCCAGTCAACTCACCGTTCTTGGGAATCAATTAACGAGACAAGAATCGGCTCCGTGTGGGAAACATCCCAGAGGCAGCAAAAAAGCAACCCCAGCTCTGTCCCTAAGGCAGGAATCCCACACGGAGTGGGAAAAGGTAATTACAGGAGCACTGGAAAACAGGATTTATTCCCAAAGGGGTTTTTCACAGAGCATAATTTTCTCAGCTTCTTATTCCGCGCTCACTCCCGATAGTTAAGGAATACCAGGAATGAAGGAGTTAAAAAAACCAACACGGTGTTTAAATTCAATTCTTGCACCTCACAGGTTATCCAGGATATCCCAAATTATCCAGGATGCATGGAGACCCCAGGGAGTTTAACTAAAGAGGAGCCGGGATACGCCTCACTTTATTTGGGATTGAAGGGCAGAATTAGGAATTATACCCAAATTTACCCTGAAAGTCCCACAAAAATGAAGGCAGGACACCACTGCCGGGGGAAATTCCAAGCAGCTCCGGCCCGGCTACGATTCCTGCTGAACACACAGATATTTTGCTGCTTCTTGTAACTCTCAGTTCGTTTTTCCCTGTGGAAAAAAAAACCTTTCTCCAGAAAAACAGCGGAGGCATCGTGCCCCCTAGAGGGTACCACGGCAGGTCCTGGTGTCAGATCCTGCTTTTCCCTATCCCAACAGGAAAAAGATGGAAGGAAAAATCAATTTCTTGCCATACATTTCCACACCTGTGCCTGAATATGCTTTGTAAAGAATTTGAAAGGAAAGGGAGAAATGCATCCGGGAATTTTAAACTTTGCAGTACAGGCTCCAAATTTTATCCCTCCAAATTTTCCTTTCCCACTGGGGAATTGGTGTAATTAAAACCCAAACCAAGGGATACAGGGAAAAAATCTATCCCAAACCAAGGAATACAGGGAAGAGATCCCTTCTTGTTTTGCTGGAGCGACACACATGGAATTAAGCTCTCCAGGGAAGCTGCTGGTGCTGGGCTGAGTCCAGTTATCCCTAAAAATCATCCCAGAAGGATCCCTTTGGGATGTGGTCTTGCTCAAAGCCTCAGGGGGGGTTTATTCACCAACCCATCTCCCATTCCCGAATCTCTTCCCGCATTTCAGCGCTGGGAAAATGCTGAGTCCAACAACACGGCTCCGATTAAACGGGAAAGTGGAAGGGGAAAAAGAGGGAAAAGCCAAAAGGAATAGATTTGAAGCCAGAGAGTGGGAACAGATGGGAGTCAATGAGGCACAGAAATACACGGAAAAGGCTGCTCCTGCCTCAGGGAGCTGCCAAGGTGAAGGATCCATCCCAGGAAAGGGATGGAAAAGGGAACATCCCGACACGGGATAGAGCTGGAGGAGCATCCACAGATGAGGAGGGGGATGTTTGCTCCTCTTTAAAGGAACTGTCTGCAGTGGGGGGGAAAAAATGTTTTCCTGGTGGAATTTAAGGAGCCAGAAATCCCGGATTTTGTACAGGCAGCAGCCTTGGTTTATCCCAAATCAAAAATCCCAAACCATGCTTTCCATGGGGCACAGGAATGTCCTGCTCTGCTGTCAGCAACAACTCTGCTACTTCCCCAAGCTCTCAGGACACCTTTCCCAACTGGTTATTCCAAGAAAACCATGGAACTGGGAAGATGAGGACACAGCAATCCCAAAGGACTGGGTAGCCTGGAGCTGACATTCCCACAGGGAACAAGCTGAGCCTTCCCTCCAGGCCTCCTTCAGCTGAGTTCATCAGGCTCGTTCCAAGATCCCTGGCTCTTAATTAAGCGTGGCTAATCAGACACCTGGAATTATCCAGCCCTGTGGCATTCCCGGCGAGAAAAGGGGAGGGAAAATAAACCCCACCCCACCCCATTTGTTTCACCACCAGCCTGAGCTCAGGGACAGCTGTGGATTCTCACCAGGAGCTTCCCATTTGTTTGGGAGCTTTGGGAAAGGTCCAAGGGAAAAAAAAAAAGGGAAAGGGGATTTGCAGGTTTGGGTGCATATTGGAATAACAACTTTGGGAAGTGGCACTTGGGAAGTTCTTGGCACTGCAGGGAGCAAAGTGGTACCAGAGCCAGACCAGAACATCCACCCTCCAAATTATAGGATTATGGAATGGTTTGGGTTGAAAAGGACCTTCAAGATCATGGAATTCCAACCCCTGCCATGGGCAGGGACACATCCCACTATCCCAGGTTGCTCCAAGCCAAATCCAACCTGGCCTGGAACTGGATGGGCTTTACGGTGCTTTCCAACCCAAACTATTCCAGGATTTTACGAAGGTGAGGGCCACCGAGCTGACAGCGAGCAGGGATTTTATCCTGGGAAAAGGAGAAGGGAGCACAGCAACAACACCCATCCTCCATCACCTCCTCAACTCCTTCCAAGCCCTCATGGAATGACAGGCAGGGGAAGGGGGGTCAATCCACAAGGAATCAGATGAGCCAAGTGGCAAATCAACAACAGAATCGGGATGAGATCATCTGCAAAAATTACCCCGGGAGGTGTCGGGAATCGAATCTCACACTATTCCCTGTCGGCCTCAAGAGCCCCCGATCTCCAACCCTCTCCAGCTCGGGATGCTTTTTTAATTTACGGGAATCACATCTTGCCCGGAGCTTTCCATGACGAATCCCATCAATTTGACGCATCCAAACCAAATCTTAAAATTGGAAAGGCACCTGTGGAAGGAGCGAGGAGCTTCCCGAGGCTGCGGAGCAGAGGCCGAGCCAGGGCCGACGTTCCTGGCATGAGTCGGATGCCAAGCTGGATGTTTCTGTAGGGACTCGACAAACCCAAGCGCTGTCCCGAGCCAAGGAGGGCAAAGATAGATCTGGCACACCAGGACAAACCTGCGGTTGGAGTTCCTCTTGTTCACAGTTTTCCCCTTTTTCCTCGTGTGCCACCTCCCTGTTCTCCCCCACAAGTGATCCCCCCGCTTGGGAGTATTGGGAGGAAAGTTGGGAATGGGATAAGGTTACTCTGTCCCTAGGGAGGGAGAAGTGGCTTGCTCACAGCTGGCATTCCCTCGTTTTCTCACAGGCAGCTAATTGGGAATTTTCATCACTCCCGCTGTTATATATGGACACAAGAGATGGAAAAGGGAAAAGATGATGACTCGGAACAGGTGTTTTCATTAAGGATTTCAGCAGGAATATTTCCGCAGCCTGCCGAAACCAACTTCCAGGAGTCAAACCCAAGGCTCAGTCCTGGAAAGGTACAGCTCAGGACATTCCTCGTTCCTTTTCCACAGGCTGATTCTGGAGTTGAGGGATGCGACAATCTCTGGAGATGTACAAATGTCACTCAAAGGAGTAAGAACCACAAGTGTCACCTCAAAAATCCATGGGATGCTCTCGGAATTTTCTTTTCCGCTCATGGATACAGAAAAATTCCAATAATTTTCCTCCACTGGAAAATAATAATATATGGAATAAGGGGGGAAATAAGTCTTAATTAGCAGGAATTCCAATTCCTCTAAGTAATCCTAGAGAAAAGAGAAAGATCCTTCCTCTCCTACACTTTCCTGTACCTGAACTCTGGCACTTCACACCTGCAAATATTCCTGTTACATGGAAAAATTGGATGGAAGAATATCCTGGAGCATCACAGCCATGGAGGTGGATCATTCCAGCCTTTTCTGGACCCACTGAGCCCAAGGACCTGCCAGGACCATGGGATGTGGGGTCATAACCTTGGTTCTAAGTCCAGCTCCATCCCAATCCATGGGCATCCTGGAGCGAGTCCGGAGGAGGCCACGGAGATGCTCCAAGGGCTGGAGCCCGGCTGGGAGAGCTGGGAATGTCCAGCCCTGTTAAAGGGAAGCCTCCAGGGAGACCTTGGAGCCCCTTCCAGTGCCTAAAGGGGCTCCAGGAGAGCTGGAGAGGGACAAGGGATGGAGGGACAGGACACAGGGAATGGCTTCCCACTGCCAGAGGGCAGGGATAGATGGAATATTGGGAAGGAATTCTGCCCTGGGAGGGTGTTGAGAAGCTGGAATGGAATTCCCAAAGAAGCTGTGGCTGCCCCTGGATCCCTGAAAGTGTCCAAGGCCAGATTGGATGGGGCTTGGATCAAGCTGGGATAGTGGAAGGTGTCCCCACCCATGGCAGAGGTTGGAAGTGGATGACCTTCAAAATTCTCAAACCATCCCCTGCCCATCCCATGGATGAGGAAGGGCTTTATCTTCCTGGATTGCCAAACTGCCACTTGGAAATAAATCCTAAATTTTACTAAATCAGGACAATTATTCACAGGAGGTTTGTTCACAGGACCAAATCCAGACACAAATATTCCCACAAATGCTGAATATTCCCAATGTCAAAGCTTGGCTGCAATGCAATAAGCAGCATTCCAAGGAATCACAGCAATCACTTCAACCTCTGCTCCTCCACTGCACAAAAAGTCCCTGAAATCCCACAAAACCCCAGGAAAGCAGCACTTATTATTTTCATTACAGGTGTAAAATACTTGGAGCATTCCCAACAATTCCCAAGAGCTGATGAACAACATCAGGATTCATTTGCCCCCAGGAAGTGTCAGGGAGGGAAGGGAGCAGTGACCCAGAATCTGAGAGCAAATAAAGATAATAAAGTGCATTTTAGAGGGGTGAATTTCCTGCTCCTGCACTGAAATCCAGCAGGGAATGCTGCAAGGAAGAGCAGAAGGAAAAGCAGGTTTACAGAAGGGAAAATAAGGAAGAGTTACGGGATTAAAAGGAAATGCTCCATTAATGTTTCTCCTTAAATAACAACAGCCATAACTCAGCCTATTCCAAGGGGTGACAACGTGACACTGGAGCTGGAGATGCTCTTGGGAGCAACAAAACGACTTCCCGGGATAATCTTTGGAGCCGGAATTGAATCAGAGATCGGATCTCCGTATTTTAATGGGATCACTCCACTGGCAGCCACTCAGCATCCCACAGTCATTGTCCGGGATCCCATCCCGGGAGGTGCCAAACAAATCCAAAACAAAGAGCTTGAATGAGTTGATTTTTCCTAACAATGCCATAATTGTTGGGATAACTAATTAATGCCAGCTGCAGCTTGGAGCAGAGCCCTGGCTGTGCTAATTATGGAATTTTTAATCCATTCCCTCTCGTTTCACGTGTGCAAGGAGCTCCTGGAGATAGCAAGGAGGGAGAATTGTGGAGATGCTGCTGCTTCCCAACTCTTGTTTTCCATGCCGGCTCCAGGTAATGCTCCATGACCAGGATACCAGGAACATCCCACAGGTGGAGATCTCATTTTTCTCTCTTCCTGGACTTTCACCTTGAGCTTTTTACTTCCCACATGCAAATCCCATTCTCTCAGGACTCAACATTCAAGAATTTTAGGGATAAACTTCCAAACCACCACCTCATCTTGTCCCTTTCTCCGGAGCTGTGGAAGAAGCAACCAAAAATCCCGCAGGAATGGGATGATAAAGGACTGAGCACAGATTCTCATGGAATTCAAACTTCCAGAATTTGCTTCCAGACATGGAAATTTGGAGAAAATCCCAGGAAAGAGACTGGCTGGCAGCAGGGACAGCTGGGAAAAGCAGCATTTTTGCCACATCAATCCAACAGTTCCCTAATTACCAGTTAAAAAGGGAAATGCCAGCATTGCTCCTTCCAATCCTTTTTTCCCACTCCCACACCAGCACCTCTTCCCATGAAGTGCTCCAAGATCCTTCGTTTACATCCCTAATTATTTAATTTTTACCACAAATTTTCAAAGGGAAAGCTGGGCAGAGAGAGGAGGTGCTCATCCATGGATCACATCCACATCCCAACAGGTCTGAAGGATTGTAAGACATTTCAGCTTGGGAGATGGGCCCTGGAATGCGCTGAATCCATGGAGCACATCCACGTGGTCCCGGATCTCCTCCGTAAATGTTTTCCAACACTTGTGACCCAGTTGTAATCCAAGCTGGGACCACCTCAAGCTCCTTTTCCATTCTCATTTATCCCAATTTTCCCTTTCCCAAGATGGGATCCTTTGGATAGCAGATGGGATACACGTAACATCACGCTCCGGGATGGGATTCTCCCATTGCACGGAGCCGATTAAGGGCATATTCCTAAGGAATTCTGGAGGTCAACGCTATAATTCAGACAAACAGGGGAAGTCATTCCGAGGTGCTGAATGATTTAAAACAGAATTCCCTGCCCAGTCACTCCCGGGTGCCACCTGTCAGAGTTTGGAGCCTGAGAAAATACCCAGGAATGAGCAGAATCCCAAGGCACAGCTCCGCTCCACCAACTGCCGTAAGGAAGAAGCTGCTAATGGCTCCTCACTTGCTCCAGGGATTATGTCATAGCTCAAATTGTATTCCCAAGGAATGGGGTTACCACATTCCAGAGGAACGTGCTGGATACACACAGCAGCTTCCCAGGGCTGGAAACAACACGAGCAGCACAAGAGCAAAGGAAAGAAATATCCCGGTGGACACAGAGGGAAGTTTGCTCCAAGGATCTCTCCAGCCAAGCCCCTCAATTTTCAGATTTCTGGGAGAAGGGACACGCTTACTCTGCAGAAAGGACATGCTTCCTTTGGAGACTCTAGGAAACGTTCCACAGAAAAAAGAAATAAAATGTTCCACAGTAAAAAAAAATAAATTTACAGAATCGTGGAATGGTTTTGGGTTGTGCCATAGGCAGGGACACCTTCCACTATCCCAGGTTGCTCCAAGTCTTGTCCAACCTGGCCTGGAAAAGGCCAAAAAAGATAAATGATAGAACACAGATTCCTTTAACACCCTTTTCCAAGAGATTCCCACATTTCCAGGTGCAGATTTGCTGTCAGAGACACAGCTCTGGCTCACTGTGGTCCTCTGGTACTTCCCAGCTGTTTCCAGGGCCACTCCACATTCCAAACACATTCCAATTCCTAAAACCACACCTTCTCCTCGTGCTGGAATAGTGAGATCCCACCAATCCTCAAATCCGACTTCCCAGATTAAAACCTTTCCCTAAAATCTATGATTTTAGCACCATTTTTTAGACAAATCAACCTGAACACAGAAACTTCCAAAGATACCAAATCATGACCAGTCCACATGAAACATTCCCATGAAATCCAGAAGAAAACAAGATTTAGGACAAGATTGAGGCCAATCCATAAACCTGCTTTATTTGGAGAGTCAGCACTTTTCAAATCCACCCGATTGCACCGCGGGGACTTGGAGCTGCCAGGGAATGTCACCTGTCAAGGCCACTTAGAGGGAGAGCGGCTCATCCCTGATGTTCCCATCCCGTAAATATTTCAAACAAAAACCAATTAACACCACTCCAGACTGGAAAAAAGTTGCTCTGCTCTTCTCCCTTGGAAATAAACTTTCCAAACTCGGAGAAAACTGGAGGGGAGGAAAAACAAGCCAGGCTTTGATGCTTTTCCTTTCTGCCGGGATCCCTCCGTCGCTCCTGAGGGAGAAGGGTGGCAACTCCATGTTTCCTCCCATTCCTTAAAATCCTGCTCACAAAATATCCACAGCATCTTTCTCACTGATCCAGCTCTTCCCAGCGCTGATCCTGAGTCCCTCCTTTTCATGGAATCAATAAGGTTGGAAAAGCCCTCTAAGGTCAGTAAGTCCAAGAGAAGGGAATTGGAGCTGGGAAGGGTCTGGAGCACCAGGAGCAGCTGAGGGAGATGGGAAAGGGGCTCAGCCTGGAGAAAGGGAGGCTCTGGGGGGACCTTTGCAATTCCCTGACAGGAGAGTGGAGCCAGGTGGGAGTCGGGATCTGCTCCCATGGAACAAGGATGAGAGGGAACAGCCTCAAGTTGCACCAGGGGAGGTCCAGCTTGGATATCAGGGAAACATTTCTCCATGGAAAGAGCTGACAAGCCCTGGCATGGCATTCCCAGGGCAGTGGTGGGATCACAATCCCTAGAAGGGTTCAGAAAATGTGTGAATGTGGAACTTGGCAATATGGGCTGGTGCTGGGTTAATGGCTGGACTCGATGATCTTAGAGGCCTTTTCCAACCTCAATGATTCCATGATTTCTTTGGCCCTCATCCACTTCCCTCTGCCATCTCCAAACCCTTTTGATTTTTCTCCCAATTTTCTTTTGCTTCATCTCTCTAACATTGCTCTGATCCTACGGGAATGGGGACCTAAAGGATCATCAGCCACACCAAGGAGGGAGTGAAAGCACAGGGAACAGAATCATGGAATGCTTTGGAAGGGACCTTAAAGCTCATCTCGTTCCAGCCCCCTGCCGTGGTCAGGGACATCTTCCACTATCCCAGACTTCTCCAAGACCCATCCAACCTGTCCTGGAACGCTTCCAGAAATGGGACAACCACAGCTTCCCTGCGAAACCTGAGCCAGGGCCTCCCTACCCTCACAGGGAAGAATTCCTGCCCAATAGGTGAGATTTTTGCCCAGATCCCACAGCGCTGGGATCTGCTGGAGGCTTTTTCCCCCCATCTCTTTTTCCCAGATCTGCTCCCATCTTCCAGGCAGGAAAACCCAGGAACAGCAGTAAAATCATTTATCCCAAGGTTACGGAGGTGCAGCAACAGTAAAGACTCTTTGGTTTTAATCAACTCCAAATGGATTTGAAGGCATCCCCTGGGTATTCCAGGGATTGCTGGTATTCCAATTTAAGAGTATTTCCAAATGGTAAACTCCTTTCTAGGCCACCAGAAATTCCAGAACTGGGAAAAGAAATCCCTCCTGTCTCCTACTGTCTTGGCTGAATTCCCATTGGATCCCAGTTGATTTGAACATAAAAGGTTTTGTTGGTGGTTTTGCGGGAATTTGTTTTGTTTCCCTTTATTTTTTCCGTAAATAAAAATAAAACAAATCATCCCGAACTTCATCCATCCGCACCCACTGGAAGGAAAAATCCCATCCAGCCTTTTTCACTCAGCTGCCACATCCAATTATTCTCTCTAGGCCATGTGTCAGGAACCATCTCCTAAGTGTACGGAATATTGAAACAGCAGGAGAGTCAGACTTCCAGCCCCCATCCCACCAGTGACCTGAATGAACTGGGAGCTGACTGGTTGGCAAAGCTCAAAGGGAAAAAAACATTCCCTGAAATATTTCTGACTTTCCTTTATTTTACTCTTCAATAATCCATGGGATATCCAAGAGCATCTGGAGCTGTAAATCCTGACTCGAGCCCAAATTCCAGGCTGGATGGGACTCAGAGCAGCCTGGGAGAGTGGAAGGTGTCCCTGCCCGTGGCAGGAGTTAGAATTCCATGATCTTAAAGTCCCTTCCAATCCAAACCATCCTTCTGAGTACTTCTCATCCAGGTTTTACAGGAAAAGCCACCCACTAAAAATCCCTCAGGAATGTCAGGGATCCTTTTCATAGGATAAAACATCCTTGCCTAGTGAGAAACTGGAAGTTTATGGAATTTCTCCTTCTCCCAACACAGCACATTCGCAACCAGCAGCTCCAGAATTCATTTAAACTCAAATATTGGGAAAATACCTCAATCCTACAGGCTTCGAGATTTGGGAAAAGTTTTTAAAACACATTGACAACAAGCACACTCCTGCTTTGAATTCCAAGGATAATGCTGCTCCATTAAGTAACCTGGCCACTCTGCTCCCATGAATATTTAAAGGAGAAAAAGCAAAGCATTAGGGAATGAAGCAGCCTGGAATGTCCTATAAGATCCCTGGGAAGAGAGGACAGGACAAAGGAAGTGTCAGCACAGCCAAAGTGGCTGCTGTGATGTCCAGGATTGGGTTTTAAGAGGATGGAATGGGAAGGGAAAAGTCTTTTCCAGCACCACTTAGTGTGGAATGAGCCCTTTGGAACAGGCAGCGACTGACACGCAATGGGAAGTGGATCCACGGTGAGAATCCATTAATGGAAATGCAACAAAAAGGAAAAATGTCTTTTCAGTTGAAAGAGAAAACTGGATGGGAATTGTGGGGATGGAATAACACGGCAAAAAAAAAAAAAAAAATTGGAATTGATGTTTCCTACGACGTGTTACCAGAAATCCAGAAAACTCTGGGAACATGTTAAGGAATGAAATTTTAAAAAATAACAGGAATAAATCTGAATAACTCCTTGCAGTGCCTGAAGGGGGTCCAAGAGAGACGGAGAGGGGCTTTGGATAAGGAGTGGAGGGACAGGACACAGGGAATGGCTTCCCACTGTCAGAGGGCAGGGACAGGTGGGATATTGGGAAGGAATCCTCCCCTGGGAGGGGGCTGAGGAGCTGGAATGGAATTCCCAAAGAAGCTGTGGCTGCCCCATCCCTGGAAGTGTCCAAGGCCAGGTTGGACAGGGCTTGGAGCAGTGTGGGACAGTGGAAGGTGTCCCTGCCCATGGCAGAAATTGGATGGTCTTGAAGGTCCTTCCCAGTTCACAGCATTCTGTGCTTCTGGGATACTCCAAAAAAGAAAACAAACTCCATGTCCAAATTCCCAATCACTGCTGTCAGGCACAGAGTCGAGGCAGGAAGTGAGAGCAAGAGGAATAACACAGAGCAAAGTCTGCAATCATGGAACTGAAAGCTGGAAAAGAGCTCCAAGATCATCGAGCCCAAACCTCAGCCCAGCACCACCACCAAGTCCACCACTAGTCCCTGTCCTCAAGTGCCAAATCCACACATCCACACATTTTTTGGACCCTTCCAGGGATGTGACTCCCCTACTCCCCCAAGAAGCTCATTCCAATGCTTTACAACCCCTTCCATGAGAAACATTTTCCCAACATCCAAACTAGAGCTTCCCTGGCACAACTTGAGGCCGTTTCCTCTGGTCCTGTCCCTTATTCCCTGGAAGCAGAGCCTGATCCCCACCTGATTCCACCCTCAGGGAGTTGTGGAGAGTCAGAAGGTCCCCCTTGAGCCTCCTTTTCTCCAGGCTGAGCCCCTGCCAGCTCCCTCATGTCTCCTGGTTGCTCCAGACCCTTCCCCAGCTCTGTTCCCTTCCCTGGATATGCTCCAAACCCTCAATGTCTTTCTTGTTATGAGGGGCCAGAACTGATCCCAGAATTCCAGAACAGATCCCAGCTTCACTTCAGAGCCCATGACATGAGACAACATAAAACAAGCTCCTGCTTCCATTAAAAAGCCCAGGGAAACTCCAGGCTGGAGATTTCCAGCCTGGCAGCAGCAGAGGTTTCCCATCTCGATTTCACTCTGGAATTCTTCACTACATTTTACTGCTGGACTTGATGCTGTTCCCGCAGCAT
This sequence comes from Promerops cafer, assembly GCA_013398275.1. Lineage (NCBI taxonomy): Eukaryota > Metazoa > Chordata > Aves > Passeriformes > Nectariniidae > Promerops > Promerops cafer. Next base: position 114,755 of record VZSE01015293.1, read on the forward strand.
CTGTGTGGGAATTAAGGACGTTCCATTCAGGAATGTCTCTAAGTCAAGCCCTGGAGCAGGGCACAGTGTTCCCTCAGGGAATGACAGCAATGCTGGGAGCACCCAGGAGAGGAGCTGAGGATTCCCTGTGCTAAGCCAAGGCACGTGAGAGCTGGGCCACAGCAGAGAGAAGGAGCAGGGAGAAGGGCCACTAGGCAGGAAGAGAGGGGAAAAGGGGAAATAAAGGGGAAATAAAGGGGAAAAATCCAGGTACAGGATCCTGGGGTTTAAGTTATTGATGAGTCCAAGGGGCTGGAATGTCTTGGATGTGTCCAGAAAGTGAGGGAAGCAAAAAAAGCCAAGGAGTTGCTCCAGGGGCTGGAGACAGGCTGGGAGAAAAGGGAAGACTCTCAGAGACCTCAAAGCCCCTTCCAGTGCCTGAAGGGGCTCCAAGAGAGCTGGAGAGGGACTTTGGAAAAGGGATAGAAAGCCAGGACAAAGGGAATGGCTTCCCACTGCCAGAAGGCAGCACTAGATGGGATATTGGGAAGAAATCCTTCCCTGTGAGGCTGGTGAGGCCGTGGCACAGGATTTCCAGAGAAGCTGTGGCTGCCCCATCACTGGAAGCATTGGAGCAACTCCAGGTCCTGGGGCTGCGTCCACTCCCAGCCCATTTGCCACAGGGATGCTCCAGCCCTGAAGGGAGGCAGGAATAACTCCCCACGTAAACACAACCTCCTTTTGGAATTATTCCGGCAGCGGAGCGGCTGCTGGGAATCGCAAGCACTGGCACCTGTTTATCTCGAGGGGCCAGGCAGGGCCTGGGAAGAGATAAACAAGGATATCAAGTTTAGGACGCTTTTCCACAAAGCTGCTTCCCCCACGTTGTGTCCAGGCCATGGAATGTCTGTCACCCACGCCCTGCCCGGCCCTGCAAGGAGAGTGGTGACAGTGGGAGAGTCGCTGGGGCTGGGCATCCCCCTGCTCCGGGGGCTGGAATTGCTCAGGAGCAGGGATCGCTTTACCAGCATTGTATGTCCTGGTCTTCCTAAACCCTTTCAGCTCAACAAGTGTTTGCTCACTTCGTGCCCTGTCCTCACCTGTCCTTTGTAGGCCCCATCTTCTCCGATCCCAAAAAACTGGGGAGGGGATGGATGTGCTACAAAATCCAATCAAGCAGATGATTCCCAAGCTCTGGAAAGAAACTGCAAAGTCCAATCTGCCAGGGTGGATTTTATCGCAGGATCCCTGCGGGCTCGTGATCGTGAAATCATGGAATGGTTTGGGTTGGAAAGAACCTTAAATAACACCACATTCCAACTCCTCTGCCATGGGCAGGGACACCTTCCACGAGACCAGGTTGCTCAAATTCCCATCCAACTTGGCCTTGGACACTTCCAGGGATCCAGGGGCAACCACAGCTTCTCTGGGAATTCCATTCCTGCCCCTCACCACCCTCACAGCGAAGAATTCCTTCCCAATATCCCATCTAACCCCACCCTCTGGCAGTGGGAAGCCATTTCCTGTGTCCTATCACTCCATCCCTTGTCACATTCCCAAGGTAACCCCAAGATCCACTGGGATCATCTCTTTGTATCCTTCTTGAACTGGGATGGTCCAAAGCAGCCACTGGCTACCAGCATGGCCCCACCAGTGCCACAGAGAGGGTTAATACCAGCTGGAATTCTGTGGTTCCTAAGCCACATTTCGGGGCTCTGGGTTTACCGGGATCTGAAATCCTTTGGAAACAATGAATCCAAACTCTCCAGAAAGAGATGAAGAAACTGATGGAAGGTCTGTCCAATTCCAGCGATCCGAGGAAGGCCATCTTTTCCTGTCAAAGGGAATCATGGAATGGTTTGGGCTGGAAAGGACCTTAAAGCCCATCCAGTTCCAACCCCATGCCATGGGCAGGGACACCTTCCACTATCCCAGGGTGCTCCAAGCCAAATCCAACCTGGCCTTGGACACTTCTAGGGATGGGGCAGCCACAGCTTCTCTGGGAATTCTGTTCCAGGGCCTCACCACCCTCACAGGGAAGGATTCTTTCCCAATATCCCATCTAACCCTGCCCTCTGGCAGCTTATCTACATTTATCCATTTCTTTAGGGCATTTTATCCTTCAAATATTCCCACTGGGGACTCAACTTCCCCTGGATGTCAGGAATGTCTCCAAAACCACCACTGACTTAGACCCACAATTTGTGGAGTGATATTTCCTTGATTAATTATTATTTAGACTCTTCATATGTAGGAAAGCAACTTCATTAACCCCATGGCAGGGAGGGTTAAAATTAAGAAAGAAATAAAAAATCCAGCTGCCATGTTGAAAGTCCATTAAGCCAGGAAAGGACCCAACTTTGGTGCTTCTAAACATCAATTATTCCGGAATAATTAATTAGCAGAGCTCTAACAATACATAAAATCACTCGCCTCTGACTCTTCTGATAATTTATGCAAGATTAAAGTATCGCTGTGGTTGCCTTTTCTGGTGCCTAATTCAGCATTTTCTTTTTCCTTATGGAAGCAAGACTCCAGATTTAACTGCTCTAATGCCCTTTTACAGTGTTTGCTGTAGTAAAATCTAACAGCCACTCGGGCAGGCGAGCCGGGAAATGATGGATCACGGAAGCTCACGGAAAGGGGAGCACCGTAAAATGCCCCAGTTAATGTGGAGAGAGCAGAGTAAATCTTGTTTTAAAAACAGAGCGGGATCTCTGATGGACTCGTTTCACCCCATCAAATTCCCTTCTGATTTGCTTCCTGATAAGGGAGGGCTCTGCTCCTTGATTCCTGATAACAGGGAAAGCATTTGGAAGTCATCGCTGCTAAATTAAGGTCACCAATCACTGCAAACACCTCGACCCAGCCAGGAACAAACATTATTTGGGTGGCAGGTTGGGCTCTTCTTCAAAAGGAAAGAATTCCCTGCCTTTTTTAATCCCAAAAAGAGCATTTGACACTGATCCACCTGAGCCCGGGGATTCAAGCACATTTTGCCACCCCAAAGTTGGATAAAGAATGGATTGGGAGCAGCGCCAAGGAGAAGGACTTGGGGGTGTTGGTGGATGAAAAACTGGATGTGGCCCATCCATGTGTGCTCACATCCCAGAAATTCCCCATATCCTGAGCTCATCCCACAGCGTGGGCAGCAGGAAAAGGGGAATTCTGCCCCTCTGCCCCACTCAGGTGAGACCACACCTGGAATTCTGCATCCAGCTCCAGGATCCAACAGCAGAAGGACATGGAGCTGCTGGAGCAGATCCAGAGGAGGCTACGGAGATGCTCCAAGGGCTGGAGCCCCTCTGCTCTGGAGCCAGGCTGGGAGAGCTGGGAATGTCCAGCCTGGAGAAGAGAAGGATCCAGGGACACCTCAGAGCCCCTTCTCAGTGCCTGAAGGGGCTCTAGGAGAGCTGGAGAGGGGCTTTGGATAAGGGATGGAGAAACAGGACACAGGGAATGGCTTCCCACTGCCAGACAGCAGGAATAGATGGGATATTGGGAAGGAATTCTTCCCTGTGAGAGTGGGGAGGCCCTGGAATGGAATTCCCAGAGAAGCTGTGGCTGCCCCTGGATCCCTGGAAGTGTCCAAGTCGAGGCTGGACGGGGCTTGAAGCAATCTGGGCTAGTGGAAGGTGTCCCTGCCCATGGCAGGGGATTGGAACTGGATGATATTTAAGACCCTTCCCAAGCCATTCTGGGATTCCACGGAACAAAACAAAGTTTGATGGCACATCCCACCCACTCACCCTTCCCTGGGCTCTCTCTGCCACATCCAAGGACAAGATGTCCCAGGACATTTGCTGGTGCCGTGAGGAACAACACGGAGTTTCCCATCGCAACCAGCACTGGAGTTTACAGCCCACACTAAACCTCCAAGAATTCCCGTGCCCTTTTCCAATGGAGAGCCCCCGAGGGCAGCTTAAGGGCCGATAACACGTGGGATCAGCTTTGGAGCCGATCCCATCCACACATCCACACAAAATCCCCACTTGACACCGCTCCAAGCAATCCAAAATAGAAACAGTCCCCCGAAAACGGCACGCGTGGGGATTATCCAGAGGCACAGGGGAGGAGGAAACGTTCCTTGAACTCAGATTTCCTGGGGGATGACAGCAAAATTCCTGTTGACAAGCGAAGTCAAGGCATTTCCCCATCCCTCAGGCTGAAGCAGAAACTCCAGCAAAGCTGCTGGAACAGCAAAGTTTTGTAGGACTCAGGAGATGCTGCCGAGTCCACAAATCCCTTATTCCAGGTGCACTCTGGCATCTGTTCCGTATTCCAAGGGGTTTTGCTCGTTTCCAGTGCTCTGTAGAGCACACGGAGCGATCCAGCGAGTCCTGGAATGAACGGCTTAACTCGGCTCAGCAGCCAGGGAGAGGAATTTCCCTCCGACGTTTCCGAGTCGTTACAGGGAAAACCAAATGGGAAGATTTCCGTGAGAAAATTTAAAAAATAAGGGTGTAAACCGGGATTTGGGAAAGAACTGGAAGCAGAAAGCAGAACAGAGAAACCTACACAGGCTTTATGGGGAATTGAGCATCTGCCAGGCTGGGATTTTGGGAATCCTGACAGAGCAGTGGAGGATACTCCGATCATCCACGCCGGCATCAGTAATTCCAACTGTGACCGTGCTGGGAATACCATCAGACAGTTTATTAAGTGGGAGAAAATAGCAAAAGGAAGGAAAAAAAACAGGGAAAAGGGACTCATTGTCACTTTTCAGGTTACGGGTTTTTTTAAGTGCCTTAACCCACTTTTATTTTCCTTGTTTTTATTTAGGAGCCCAAGGAAAGACAAGCACAGGGATAAGAGGGATCAGCACTGAAATTCCGCCCAATTCCAAGCAGCAGGTCCAAAACTGCTTTAAAAGCTTCATTTCTGGTTGGATTAGGAGACTCCTAGAGGTCCCTTCTGAGCCAAAGCATTCCATGGACAAATAAATATCTATTTCCAAGATAAACATCTGTTTCCAAGAGCATGGAGTGACAGGATAAGGGGGATTTGCTTCAAACTGAGAAGTTCAGATGGGATATTGGGTAGAAATTCTTCCCTGTGAGGGTGGTGAGGTCCTGGTTGCCCAGAGAATTTGTGGATGCTCCATCCCTGGAAATATTTAGGGCCAGGCAAGGCCCAGGAGGCCAAATGAGGAGTTGAGGACCTACTGCTCTGTTTCCCTTTTTTTTTTTCCCGGTTTTTTTTCCTGTCTATTTTAGTTCTGCACCGTGCCATCCCTGAAAGGTTTGGAGTCTTACACAAAGCCCCCCACAGACCTGGAAATATCAAGGGTCAGACCAATGGAAGGATCTCATCCATCCCCAAAGCCAAGTATTTCTCCTATTAGTGTATAAATAGACTATTCCCCAAAGAGCTGCTGGCTAACAATGGAATTTCCCAATCCAACAGAGCTGGAGCTGCACAGGAGAGGCTCTAAAATAGGGACTGAGGTAAAAACATTGAGGTAAAACTACCTAAAGCAGGGATTGAGAGATGACTTTCATTAAAACATGGAATGGTTTGGGTGGGAAGGGACCTTCAAGGTCACCTCCTTCCAGCCTCTTGCCATGGGACACATTCCACTGGACCAGGCTGCTCCAAGTCCCATCCAACCTGGCCTGGAATACCTCCAGGGATGTGGCTTCCACAACAAATCGAGTGTGCAGGTCAAACTGTGCAGGGAAAGAGACACACGGGAATTGTCACCTTCAGGATCCCCATTTCCCTCTCGATGTTCCCTCTGTCACAGTCGCCGATTTCCCCGATCCCAAATCCAACATCTACAGGGGAACACTTCCTTGAGCAAGGTCCATCCCCTCTCTCCCAGCAGGCTGTTATTTTTAAAAGAGGACTCTGCAAAGAGAATTCCCAATCCTGGCTCCACGCCTGCAGCTCCTCTTGCAGCTCGGGACGAGTCACCTGGAAATGCCAAGTCAAGGCGGAAACCCAAAACCGTTACTTACGACCACTGACGTAACCGGGGCCGGCAAAGAGCCAAGAATGTGAACTTTTCCCAATTCCTGAAGGAGTGAGGAGCCACCTCGCCAGCCACGCTCCACCCCTGGCTCCCAAGGACAAGCCAGAGGGAAGAGAGAGCTGGCAATGGAATGATTTCCGAGCAAGGTCAAACCTAGGTGGGACAGAGGAACGACAGAGAGCGGCGACCTTGGAAGGGTTTGGATCAGCTGGAAGGAGCTCTGAGAAAACGGGAGTAATGATGGGGGAAAGAAAAAGATGTGATGAACTCCGAGGAGTTCTGTGTGTGATCCAAGGGCTTCCCTGAGGGAAGGGATCAAGAGCTTAACTCGGCCGTAACGCGATCGGAGGCGTCGCCTCGAAGAGCAGCAAAACCTCACGCAACTCAGAAGAAAAATAAAATTAATATAAAATAAAACACCAAACAAGGAAAAAAAAAACTGCAAAATTCCCTCAATTGCTGTCCCACTGGGAATCAACCTGCTGGAAACATCAAGAAAAAATAGGAGAGGGTATAAAATCCAGGGCTGAGATTTTCAGAGCTGCCAGAGGGATCCAAACACCCGGTGTCAATAAAATTATCAGCAGCTGAGCATTTGGATGCCACCCATAACTTGCTCCTCACTATTTACACCCCCTTTACTCGCCCGAGTAATGCAAAGCAGCTCCTGCCACTTCTGCCTCCAGCGTTTTTCCAAGCAAACACTCCTTGCCCATCCCGACCCCCTCATGTCACATCCTGTGGAGCGAGGAGGAGAGAAATGAGGGTTTAGGGAATTTTTTGGAGGGTGATTCTGGCAGTAAAGAGTTGGAGAAGCTTCTGCAGATGCAGAGTGAAGTGGGTTTTCTGAATCCTATAGAATTTCTCTTTAGGAAGATGGGAAAACAAACAGGATTCCTTCTGTTTGGCAGTTTCAACACTGGGGTGGCAACACAGGAAAAGCAGGAAGCTGATAACACAAACCACTGGTTTATCTCAGTTTGGAGCAGGAGAAAGGGGAAGGTAAGCAGGAAAGGAATATTTTCAAGGGAAGCAACACAAATCCAGGTTGGATGCAGTGGATCCGACAAGGATGCACTCCCAAATTACTCCTCCTCTGGCCATGGAGCTGCACAGCCACAGGTGGGGAATTACAACAATTCCCCATCTACTTCAGCTGAAGGAGGGAAGGTTTAGTGGGATATTGGGAAGGAATTCTTCCCTGGGAGGGTGCTGAGGAACTGGAATGGAATTCCCAGAGAAGCTGTGGCTGCCCCTGGATCCCTGGAGTGTCCAAGGCCAGGTTGGACAGCTCTTGGAGCACCTGGGATAGTGGAAGGTGTCCCTGCCTGTGGCAGGGGGGTGGAATTGGATGATCTTCAAGGTCCCTTCCAACCCAAACCATTCTGGGATCTAAATTCCAGGATGAACCACCCAACTCTCCCCGGAAAAATTCCAGAATCTCCTTAGAAGGTCCTTTAATACCCAGACCTGGAGGTCACAGCAGGAAAAAGGAGCCAGGCTATGAACTCAGGACACAGCAAAATAAGTTGATGTCCCTTGAGGTCCCTTGATCCCTGAGGTCCCTCCCAACCCAAACCATTCTATGATTCCAAGTTCACCTCAAACACAACACGACCAGTCTCACACAGAACCATCCAACCCGGTAAGCACCGAATTATTTAAGGAACAAACACAACGGAAATAAAGAAAAGTTCCTGAAGAATCTCCCTCCTGGTTTCTCCATCTCCTGCTTCCAGCCAGCTGTGACCATGCCGAAGCAATCCCGGAGCAGTCCTGCCTGGAAGGGGACATTACAGAGGTGGAAAAGACACGGAGGAGCCTCTTTGTAATATTCCATGATCCCCCCGGGCGAGGCGCAGAGCCGGCGCTGCTGAACGCTGCACTTTTGGATTCAATTAAAGTGATTATCTGTTGTGCCAAATAAATTGTGTCCAGCATCTATCCTGCAGGATTTTACACCTCCAGCCTCATTATTCCCTAACTGTTTCCTCCTGTTTATGCTCTCTCCAATTAAATTGCTGATAATATGAGCCAAAATAAAAAACGAGCGCACCTTGTCCGGAGAAAATTGATTCCCTTTTTTTCCTGCACCGGGCGATTGCCAGGTTTTATATACTCTGTTCCTGGCGATCATTAGTAATTCAATTTTCTTTTTATTAGCCCCCTTATCTGCTGAGCAATATAGTGGCAGAGCTGACCTCTTTCGCACGGGTAAATGTTTAAAATCTTTTCCCTGATTAATTTTGCCAGTTAAGGAAAAGAGGAGAAATGATCCGGCTCTTTGCCATCACAATGAATAAAGCTTAATGTTGATTGTGATGGAATTTCTAATGCCAAGGAAATTGATTGAACGCAGCAATTACCCCGCAATAGGAACTCCAGGGAAATGGGATGGTTTTCTCCCCGGCCGTAGCCTTTTGGTTATTTAAAACAATCCAATTTGCAAGGATAATTATATATTAGTGTTTTATCTGCCACCGGGAATGAACATGGGAATTTTGATACTGGCCCGGCATTAGCAGGTTATTGCTGCAAATTACTCCAGATCTGCTTTCTTTCACATAAAGACGAAATTAGGCCATCAATAACCAGAAAAAGGTGGACTGAGGAGATGGGAGAGGCACGAGTGCCCTCTGCAGGGCTGTGTGCGCTTCCCAAAATACCCAATTCTCCTGGAAAAGCCCCCAATTTTCCTGCAAAAAAAACCAATTTTCCCTCATGTACCACACAGTCATCACTCCCATTCTCCTTATCCATACATTCACCACATCTCTGATGTTAACATGTGTTAGAAAAAAAACAAGAAATCTTTCTTTGAAGCACTTATTCCTAGTTTTCTCCAAGAAAAATGTCCTGGGAATAAGAAATGACAGCTCGGATGCCCAAGCAGGATGAGCCAAGGAATGGTGAGGAAAAGTTCCCAACTACCAGAACTCACTTGTCTGTCATCAAAAAATAGCTCGGGAATAAGCCTCATCCTGCAAGAAATCCTAGATCAAGATAGGAAAAAGCTGTTGGAAAAGCACGGGATTCCCACATCCTCTGGCATGGGACTTTTAGGATGGGAAAAGCAGGAATATCCCACTGTTATCACACCTGGATCAGTCAAACCTCACTTAAAAGTTGGAGTTTTCCCTCAAAACTGGTGAGAAGAAGATGCCATCCCTGAACTTTTGGGAATATTCCATCTTCACTTTGGAGAAAGCGGATAAAGGATTCCCAAGGTGATGGGACAGGACATGGACAAAAAGCTCATTTGGCATTCAGACTGGCCGGGAGAGCTGGGAGTGTCCAGCCTGGAGAAGGGAAGGATCCAGGGAGAGCCTGGAGCCACTTCCAGTGCCTAAAGGGGCTCCAGGAGAGCTGGAGAGGGACTTTGGACAAGGACCTGAAGTTCCAGGACACAGGCAATGGCTTCCTACTGCCAGAGGGCAGGGATAGATGGGATTTGAGAAGGAATTCCTCCCTGTGAGATTGGGAAGGTGCTGGAACAGAATTCCCAGAGAAGCTGTGGCTGCTGCATCCCTGGAAGTGTCCAAGCTCAGCTTGGACGGAGCGTGGAGCAACCTGGGATAGTGGCAAGTGTCCCTGCCCATGGCAGAGGGTTGGAATTCCATGATCTCCAAGGTCCCTTCCCACCGAAACCATTCCATGGTTTTATCCAACACGGTGGCACCCGAGACCTTGATGATCCTTGTTGGTCCTCCAGCTTTTCCCTGGACAAGGAGAGAAACAACCACCACCTTCTGTCCCTCTTCCATCACATCCCTGAGGATCCCAGATGCGAGGGAGGCAGCCTGACCTGGAGCTTTCTCCCTGCTCCACCATCCCATTGGAAAAACTTCCATTTGGGACACACTCCAATATCTGAGCTGTCATTAAACATCCCACTCAATCAAGTATTTTGGAATTAATTGAAAAGAGCTGCAGGTGGATCTCTCATGGAACAGCCCAAACAATCCCAAGAAAATTCCTACCAATCTGCCACTTTCCATCGGCTCTCTGATCCCTAAATAAAAGCAATTCCCACAGTGGGAAGTGACTCTGGACAGAGCACTGGGAAACACCAATCCCAGTTCAAGACTCAGCAATGGCTGGGATGAGACCAAACAGATCCATTTGGGTCCAAAAAGGGAACTGGAAAGTCAGGAGACAGACCAGGACTTGGGAAAAGCAGGAGCAATGTCTTTGTACAGCCCAGAGCCGTGCCACAGATCCCAAAATCCCGTGGAACAGGACAAACAGGAAATCAGCCAGGCTGTGTCACCACAGTGGGGACAGAAGGGGCTGATCCAGCTTTTCCAGCCACGCTGCCATGCAGGAAGTTGGGAACATTCCTCCCCTCTGTCTTTCCCTCCACTGTGATCCCAGAAATGGATCCACCTCCCTGCTCCATTCCTGCCCCACTCTGCTCCCAGTGCATCCCAGTAACCCCATTTACTTCCCTCACACCTGTCCAAGGAGAAATGGAAAAGACTGGAAATTCCACCACTTTGTGGTGATTAATATCCACAATATTCTGCTGGGATTAATATCCACACTTTGCCCCAAAAGAAACCAAAACAAAAGAATCACAGGAGTCCTGGAAACCTCTTGGATAACCTGGGAGCCAGGAATTGAATCCACAAGACTTCAGTTATTCCCAGCTCCCTGTGGAACCAGAAGACACTGGCTCCACATCCATAATTATAAATTTACAGGGAACACAGGGAACAGGGGAGTTGTTCCAATCCCTGCGAGCATCCAGGATCTCCCAGACTTGGGAATATCCCTGCCTCATCCACCACCCAAAAATCTTTTCCTACTAAACCTGGGGGGAAAAAAACCCACAGGAGTCCTGGAGCACGCAGAGGAACAGCCCTGGAATAATTCCACAGCTCTCCAAACCAGAGTTTAAGAATATTGCAACACATGAAGCTGCAAATCCTCTGCCTGGGATTGAAGCTCTCCAAGAAAAATCTTGAAGTACAAAAGGATTCAAATCCAGAAAGTCAATTTTAATCAAAGGGAGCAAATCCAAAATTCACTGAGGGAATTTCAAGGCAATCCAGGCTCTTCCTGAATTTCTCTGCAAAGGAGAAGGTGCCACACAGAGAAGCATCTGCCAGGAAAGTTTGGATAATTGGATCCACTTTTGGAGGGGGGGAATGAACTCCCTGCTCTCCCAAGGTCACTTCCAGACTTATTCCCTTTTTTTTCTTCCATTATCCAACCTTCTTTATTTGCCAACTTCCCAAAGCTTGGAGCAAAACCACATTCCTGCTTTATTTTCTCATTCCTATCCAGTTAAAATCAAGATTTCAGTATGGGAGCATTCCCTTCAATCAAGGAACTGGGATTCCAAACAAGCTGATATCCCTGGAATCATCACTGCCTCAATTCCCTCCGAGGTTAAAACGCCACAGCAATCCCAAATTGCTCCGTGTCTCCAGAGCTTTCTGTCTTTTCATGGAATCATGGAATGATTTGAGTTGGAAGAACTCAAAGATCATGGAATTCCACACCCCTGCCATGGGCAGGGACACCTTCCACTACCCCAGGCTGCTCCAAGCCTCATCCCACCTGGCCATGGTCACTTCCAGGGATCCAGGGATGCAGCCACAGCTTCTCTGGAAATTCCATTCCAGTTCCTCAGCACCCTCACAGGGAGGAATTCCTTCCCAATTTCCTATCTATCCCTGCCCTCTGACAGTGGGAAGCCATTTCCCCTTGTCCTGGCACTTCCAGACCCTTTTCCAAAATCCATCATCCAGGAAAACTCAACAACATCTCAACGGAGCTATTTGAACACCAAATAATCCCAAAATACAACTGGGGACAAATCCCAGCCACATCTGATCCAAACCCCTCTCCCACCTCCAGCGACTCCCACAGGGAATTTCAGGGGGCCACAGGGAAAATGTGCCTCATATCCATCTCAAACAACTGAATCCCAGGTGGGAAAAGCCTTTTCTCCATAAAAATATCCCTAGGGAACAGAAGAACCAGACTTGGGGCCACCAACATCCCAACAACATTCCAGACACGTGGAGGTGCCACTCCGAGCTCCGAGTTCTGCTCCAAAGCAGCAGGACATGGATGCCAATTCCCTGTTTCCAAACATGATGGAGCCAGTATTCCTGGTGTTAATTACTGGTGTTTTAAGCAAATTAGATCCAAAACCAGACACCACACTGGGATACAGGTGAGAGATTTGTGTATTCCTGCCTCTGCCAACCTCCTCCTTCTTGGAAAACCTTCCTGAAAATCCAGGGAAACCCCAGGAAAAGCAGGAAACAGGGTTTTTTGTGGAGATGCCAAAAGACCACACGGAGTCAAACTCCTCAGTGTTTGCTCCAGGACCAACAACACCTCCAGGAGGACTCAGCAACACATTCCCAAATCCAAGAACCCTTGGAATCACTCCACCGAGTCAGTGAGCCCTTGGAATGCCTGTTCCTACCTTCCTTGGTGGCCACCTGTGTCCTGGTCGCCGGCATCCGGCAGAGCCGGTGCTTGGAAATCTGCACCAGCCCCCGGGGCGAGGAGCGTTTCGCCGTCACCGAAGGTTTTCCCCGAGTGGAACTTCTCCTCCGGAGGTGGAAGCGGCTCTTCAGAGCTGTGGTGGGGGAGATGTTCTTCTTATCCGTGGGGAAACTGGGAAAGGGAACATCACACGGTTAGGAGGGAGCAGGGAAGTGACTCAAACGCTCCTGGTGTTCTTCTCCAGGGCTCCAAGAGGAGTCAAATCCCACCAGGATTCTCCTCTGGCTGAGGGGGAGGAGAAGCTCCAAACAGAAAATTCCAAGGAAAGGGGCAAATGTGAGGAATTCCTGGCAAGGAACAGATGGAGAATGAGGTGTTTGACAGCCAAACTTACTCACTGCCTTCTGCTTAACAGATGTGAGGGACTGAATCATGCAATCATGGAATGGTTTAGCTTGGAAAGGACCTCTGAGATCGTGAAGTCCAAGCATCTCCCAGCAGTGCCAAGGCCACCACTGACCATGTCGCTGAGTTTCACATCCACAGGGATCTTAAATCCCTCCAGGGATGGGGATTCCCAATGCCTGACCACCCTTTACAGGAAAGAATTTTCCCCACATCCAAACTGAACCTCCCCTGGAGCAGTTTGAGGCTGCTTCCTCATGCCCTGTCCCTTATTCCCTGGGAGATTCTGATCCCTCCTGGTTTCACACTCCTGTCAGGGAATTTAGGGAGCCAGAAGGTCCCCCCTGAGCCTCCTTTTCTCCAAGCTGAGCTCTCCCAGATCCCTCAGCTGCTCCAGACCCTTCCCCAGCCCCATTCCCAACTCTGGACATGCTCCAGATCCTCAGTATTCTCCCCCCAGGATCTGAGGAGCCTCAGCAATGCCCAGCACAGTGGGATCCCTTCCCTGGTTCTGCTGGAATTTACCAAGGTGTGGGAGGTCTCCCTGAACTGCTAAAAAATCCCAAACATTCCCAACCTCTCCAGGCTGCTCCAGAGTGATCTTCCCAGCACAATCCACCCACTGATAGTTTTCCAGGCAAAGGAGGAGAGCGAGGCAAGGATGGAAACCCACTGGGAAGCACTGAAGGGATCTGGGAAACGGAAGCAGGAATGAACACAATTATGAGAATTTGAAATTAAATCAAGGGAAATGCAGCTTCCTTTGCTGAGTGAGAAAGTGTCAGTGACCACAGGGATTCACAGGACCCAGCTCTGGATCACCCAACATCAGGAGGACATGGAACTGCTGGAGCAAATCCAGAGGAGGCCAAGGAGATGCTCCAAGGGATGGAGCTCCTCTGCTCTGGAGCCAGGCTGGGAGAGCTGGGAATGTCCAGCCTGGAGAAAAGAAGTATCCAGGGACACCTCAGAGCCCCTTCCAAGGCCTAAAGGGGCTCTAAAAAAGCTGGAGAGGGACTTGGGACAAGGGATGGAGGGACAGGACACAGGGAATGGCTTCCCACTGTCAGAGGGCAGGGATAGATGGGATACTGGGAAGGAATTCTTCCCTGTGAGGGTGGTGAGGGGCTGGAATGGAATTCCCAGAGAAGCTGTGGCTGCATCCCTGGAAGTGTCCAAGGCCATGCTGGACACGGCTTGGAGCAGCCTGGGATAGTGGAAGGCATCCCTGTTCATAGCAGGGGTGTGGAATTCCATGATTTCTAAGGTCTTCCAACCCAAACCATTCCATGATTCCATAAATCCTCCAGCACACAACAACCCTCACTGGAATTTCTCCCACAGCCACAACTTGACATCCACAGACACAAAATCCAAACCAACAGCTTACCCCACATTCCCTTTCCTCTTGATGATTTTCGTCCGACTCTTCACTTTGTAACTGGACAGTGCAGCCTCTCCAAAGGATTTCATCCCACCGGGAACAACGGACGCCGCGCTCGGAGCCGGCGGGACAGAGGTGGTTCGAGGGATATTTGGGGCTGGAGCTTTCTTCTGGTCCTCGGATCTCCACTGGAATGCTGACTTGGAAGTGGAAGGCAAAGTCTGCAAGCTGGAGGCTTTCCACTTATATTTACTGGGAGAAACCCCCAGCTTGGCCTGCAGTCCCAATTTCTTTATCTTCGCTCCCAAATCCGCTTTGGGGGAGATTTTAGCACCTTTGTCCGCTCCCGCAATGCCCTTCTTGGAATTTTCGGCTCGAGGGCTCGCCCACCTCTTCACAATCCGAGAGCTTTTCCCAGGGTTTGCCACCCAGGTGTAGTTGTTTTTCCTGAATTTCTGAGATTTGCTGGAGATGGATGCCGAGGCAGCTTTTTGGAGAGCAGGAGCTTTGGGAATTACGGGAAATCTGCTCTTCACTGGAGTCACCCCAGCCTGAGCAGGCTGAGAGAGCGTCTCGGCATTCCCAAAGAGTTTGGGATGTAGGGAAGCATCCCCGACTTCCTCACCACTCGGCTGCCCTGGAGAGGGCGGTTCTGCCTTGACCCGTGCTGAGTGCTGGGCTGGCTCTTGACCTGGAAATTCCAAAGGATTTTGCGGCTCCGACTTCAGCGCCACGGCACTTTCACTGGTGCTTCCAGAGGCGGAAAAGGAGCTCCCGTCTCCGCTTCCAGGCAGGCACACAGTCCTCGACGTGGAACTGAAGGAAATGGACAGGGAAGGTCTTCTCTCTTCTTTCTGGAGAAGAGATTTCTGGATGTTTCCATCCGTCGAAGGAGCCACCACGGCTTCCCGCCTGGAAAACTCCCCGTAAGGACCCACATCTTCCTGGCCAGCCCTTTGTGGCACCTGGATATCCACAACGATGTTCCCATCTGTGGTGAAGTCCACGTGTCTCTCCGGGGACGATTCCGGTGGCTCAGGAGTCTGGCTGTCCCCAAGGCTCCCGAAACCCTGGGAAGTGCTGGAAGCACTCCCAACGTCATACCCCGATCCCGGCAGCCGGTTGTCCAGGGAGTATTTTTTCCTCCAGGAGTGAGTCTGGCGTGGGTGGAAATTCCTGGGAGCCTGCTGGGGGTACCTGGTGGCAAAGGCTCCTCTCCTGGCGTAGCTGGGCTGGCGGGGGTTGTTCCACCTCGGAGGAGCCGATGGCGCCGGACGTGGGACGTTCCCGTGCATGTTCCTGTGGCTGTTTATGAGACCTGTGGAAGAGAAGACAGAGCATTAATTCCCTGATCCCATGGGAATTTGAGAGCAACACAGAGCTGCTTTGCATTGTGCTGGAATTACATCATCACTCGGGTTTTGCATGAGCCGGGGTGGAAGGAAAAGGAAAAGGAAAAGGAAAAGGAAAAGGAAAAGGAAAAGGAAAAGGAAAAGGAAAAGGAAAAGGAAAAGGAAAAGGAAAAGGAAAAGGAAAAGGAAAAGGAAAAGGAAAAGGAAAAGGAAAAGGAAAAGGAAAAGGAAAAGGAAAAGGAAAAGGAAAAGGAAAAGGAAAAGGAAAAGGAAAAGGAAAAGGAAAAGGAAAAGGAAAAGGAAAAGGAAAAGGAAAAGGAAAAGGAAAAGGAAAAGGAAAAGGAAAAGGAAAAGGAAAAGGAAAAGGAAAAGGAAAAGGAAAAGGAAAAGGAAAAGGAAAAGGAAAAGGAAAAGGAAAAGGAAAAGGAAAAGGAAAAGGAAAAGGAAAAGGAAAAGGAAAAGGAAAAGGAAAAGGAAAAGGAAAAGGAAAAGGAAAAGGAAAAGGAAAAGGAAAAGGAAAAGGAAAAGGAAAAGGAAAAGGAAAAGGAAAAGGAAAAGGAAAAGGAAAAGGAAAAGGAAAAGGAAAAGGAAAAGGAAAAGGAAAAGGAAAAGGAAAAGGAAAAGGAAAAGGAAAAGGAAAAGGAAAAGGAAAAGGAAAAGGAAAAGGAAAAGGAAAAGGAAAAGGAAAAGGAAAAGGAAAAGGAAAAGGAAAAGGAAAAGGAAAAGGAAAAGGAAAAGGAAAAGGAAAAGGAAAAGCTTCTCTGGGAATCCCATCCCAGCCCCTCACCACCCTCACAGGGAAGAATTCCTTCCCAATATCCCATCTACCCCTGCCCTCTGGCAGTGGGAAGCCATTCCCTGTGTCCTGGCAGATCCTGACCCCACCTGACCCCACCCTCCTGTCAGGGAATTTTAGGGAGCCAGAAGGTTCCCCCTGAGCCTCCTTTTCACCAGGATGAGCTCCCCAGCTCCCTCAGCTGCTCCTGGTGCTACAGACCCTTCCCAAGTTCCCTTCCTTGCTTCCCTTCAGAGCAGCAACAAGGACACTCCAAGGCTTTGCTGTTGTGTCCCTCTGGAAGCCACCATCTCTCCCTGATGCTTTGATCCACCAAACATCCCTGTTAATTCGGAAATTTCTGCCCTTGTCCAGCCTCAGTGTTTAGAAAACCTCTCCCATGAGTGATTCCCAAAGGAATTTGGAGCCTGGTATTTCAGGCAGAGGAGTTTTTCCTTCACCGGGGTCACAGAGCTGCCGGGAGAGCCACATCAGCACATTCCTCATGGAAAAGCAAGGACTGTTTTCCTCCCTTTCATCATTCCCCCATGCAGGAGCTCCAGGAGAGGCAAATCCCAAGTCCTGAGCAGAGGCTGTGGCCTCACTAACGAGGAAAATTTACTTTGGAGGACAAAAATAGAGGGATTTGCTGCTAAAATAAGCTCTGGTGCTTTCCAGAGCTTGGGAAGGGCACATGGATACACATCCCACCTCTGTACTCCCAGCCCGGGGCTGTGGGACAGGGAAAAGCCCCTTCCCAAAACCAGGAGAGTCCCAGATCCTGCTGAGAGCAGTATTGTGGGAATTCCCTGGTGAGGGGACCCCAAAATCCCCCAGTGCTCCATGGGCTCTGTTCCCTCCCTGCCTTGGCCCACTCGGCTTTCCTGGCTCTTCTCCCTTTCCACCTTTTCCCTGGATCACTTCCCTCTTCTCCCAGAACTCCTGAGTCCTCTCTTCTCCCCTCTCCTTCCTTCCTTCTCCCAGCACTCTGGGATCTTCTCCATCCCCATCCCACTCACCCCCAATACCCCCCTAAAATCCAACATCCCTTCCACAGCTCGTCCCTCCCCGCACAACGACTCCCCAGCTCCCGTCACATCCTGTCCCTGTCCCACCAGATTCCCAGAATTCCCTTAAAACACCGCGCCCCCCAAGATGCCCAGATTTCCCCTTATCCCTCCTCCAGGTCCTCTCACATTCCTCCCAGCTCCCCTCACAACAGCCGCTCCCTGTTTCCCGACCCCGGCCTCATTTCCTCGTCCTCCCCTCCCTTTTTTCTCCCCGTTCCCCTCGGTGTCCCCTCGTTTCCCGGCGTCGCCGCCGATCCCTTCACACCCTGGAGCACTCGGATCTCCCGGCACAGCCGCTCCCGTTCCCGGATCCCCCCGGATCCCCCCGATCCCCGCACCCTGGAGCACTCGGATCTCCCGGCACAGCCGCTCCCGTTCCCCGATCCCCCCGGATCCCCCCGATCCCCGCACCCTGGAGCACTCGGATCTCCCGGCACAGCCGCTCCCGTTCCTCCATTCCCGCAGCGCTCCCGCACGGCCCCGCAGCGCTCCCGCACGGCCCCGCGGCGGGGTGACGTCATCAACCGGCGCCGCCCGCTGCCAACGGCCCCACATGAGCGCTCCTGAACGGTCACGTGACACCCGCGCCCGTTGCCAGGCAACGGGGACAGGACAGCGCGGCCTAAACTGAGCCCGGGGCTGGGCCTGGGATTGGGCCTAACCCAGCCCGGCCTGGCTGTCCCCGGCCTGGGATAGCCCAGCTGTCCCGTGTCCCCATCTCAGCCTGATCAAACCGTCACCAGCTCCTGTCCCCTGTTCTCATCTTAGTCTGGACCAGATGTCCCTAGCCCCTGTCTTCAGCCTGGGCCACCGCGGCTCTTCTCTGTCCCCAGCCCTTGTCTCCAGCCTCTGTTCCTTCTACATCCTCATCCAGCGATCTCCTGTCCCCATCCCTGCTTGTCCCAGCTGTCCCCATTTCTCCTGTCCCCATCCCAGCCTGGCCTGACTGTCCCCATTTCTCCTGTCCCCATCCCAGCCTGGTTGGTCCAACTGTCCCCATTTCTCTTGTCCCCATCCCAGCCTGGTTGGTCCAGCTGTCCCCATCTCCCAATGATCAGCAGCAGCATTTCTCCTGTGACTGTTGTCCCAAAAAAGGTTCTTCATGCACTGCGCAAGAACCTGATCCACAAACTGAGCCAAATACTGGAATTATTTACAGTTCTGCACAGAAAAAGGGGGAGCCAGTTTTCCCTTCTCCTGGCCTTGGTTGTTTCTCTGCCTTTCCCTGGTCCATTGGTTCCATGTTCAGTTGGGTTGGGGTTTGGGTGATATTTTATCCCAAGCTGCTTCTTCCCTCCTTCCTCCACATCTGCAGCTCCTGAGGCTTCACTAAGGCTGCAATTACTGAGACGTGTGAAACACAATTTACCTACTTGGAAACTGGAAATCTTGGAGCCAGGCTGGGAGAGCTGGGAATGTCCAGCCTGGGGAAGAGAAGGATCCAGGGACACCTCAGAGCCCCTTCCAGTGCCTGAAGGAGCTCCAGGAGAGCTGGAGAGGGACTTGGGACAAGGGCCTGGAGTCACAGGACACAGGGAATGGCTTCCCACTGTCAGAGGGCAGGGTTAGGTGGATACTGAGAAAAAATTCCTCCCTCAGAGGGTGGTGAGGGGCTGGGATGGAATTCCCAGAGAAGCTGTGGCTGGCCCTGGATCCCTGGAAGTGTCCAAGGCCAGACTGGACATGGCTTGGAGCAACCTGGGATAGTGGAAGGTGTCCCTGCCCATGGCAGGGATTGGAATGAGATGATCTTCAAGGTTTCTTCCAACACCAACCATTCCAGGATTCTGGGATCTCCTGTGTCGAGGTAAACCCTGGGTCCAGCTGTACCCAGCCCTTGTTCCCAGCCCAGCCTGGTCTGATTCCCTGACTTTCCCTGTCCTCTTTCCAACCTTATCCAACTCTCCCAGCTGTCCCCATCCCCTGTCCCTGTCCCCATCTCCTGTCCCCTCTCCCATCACCAGTGTCCTCCCACAGCCAGGCATGAAGGGGAGATTTTCCTGGTGAGCCAAAGGACAATCTCTAGCAAGGAAACGTTAATTGCACCCATCAGCCTCGTGATTCCCTATTTCCCACACTTTGGCTGTCATTTTTAAAATGTTTCGCAGGAAAACCGGTCCCAAAACTTCAAATTTACCGTGGAAGTGAAGAAAATCCTTAAGGAGCTTGTTTTCCAAATAATTTTGTTCTTCCCTGATGGAGTAAACCCCATAAACAAAGAGCAGCAGAGCCTCAAGTGTGCAGAGGAGATAAAACTCCAGCCTAAAATTATTCAGGGAACAAAAAGCCGAGCCAAGGAGCTGCAGCAACACAACACCAGGATGGAACATTTGGAAAAGCAACCCATTATCAACCTCAAATCCTTTAAAACAGACACTGTCCCTTGGGATATCTCACTTCCCGATGCAGCCAGAGAGCTCTGCCTGTCCCAGCTCTGATCAAATCACATCTCTGGGATGAGCCCACAATTTCCCTGCTCGGAAAGGGAGATTCAGTAAATTATTTTTGGTGTTCTGTGGTATTTTAAAGTGGAATATGGGATGAACCAGCTTGTTGGGATAAACTATTTCGGGAGAAAATACTTCAAAATGCAAAGAATTTAGGGAGTCTGACCCTAAAACTGCTAAAAAACACCCCAAATCTTCTCTTTTTTCCATGTCTTGCACACATGGGAACAGGCTGGGAACCAGGCAGGCAGGAATGACAGATCTCCTCCCTTTGGGTGGCCTCAGATCAGCTTCAATCGATCCCAAATCCCACCAGAGTTTCATAATGGCTTTAAACTGACAGGAATCGGCTCTTGTGCCAAAAAGAATCCTCCTCCACTCCCAGCTGCTCCTTCCCTCCCTTGTGCTGGCACAGGGAGTCGAGTGCTTTGCATAAATGAGCTCAGAACGAGCTGCTCTGAATTGAAATTCAGCACACGTGGAGGAAAAGCTCATTTTTAACCCAGGGAAGCCGTGGATCCACCACTCCCACAAAATCCAACCTCGGGAAAAGGCGAACTCAAAGCTGTTTTATCAATTTACACCAAAATTTGTAAGGAGAAAATGCAAAGTTTGGAGGATCCTGGACCACTTGGGGTCATCCTCAGATGTTTTCCAACGGGAGAGCTTTGGGGTATCCAGAGGAGGAGAAGCAGCATTTTAAGCATGAACTGGATCTTCTCCAGGGAATAGAGAGGAGCATCCTGCCTCAGGACAAGCAGCTGGCAGAAATCCCCCCTGGGATTTGTGCAGAGGGCAAAGGAGAGACAAGGATGTTAAAATATTAAAATAAACCTTTTTTTCGTTTCTGGCGTTCCAGCCCATTCCTGTCACAAGCAACATATCCAAAAAGAATTCATGGCACTTTTAATTCACAGCACTAAGTTTCTATGACACTTTGGAAGTCTAATTTAATTTTTTTTAAAAGAGAGGGGGGAAAAAAAAAAAAAGTAAGTGCAGGGTTTGCCAGAGGATCCCTGGATGCTGAAACACCCAGTACTGCCAGGGATCCATTTGCAGGAACAGCACGTGTGGGACATCATGGAATCATGGAATGGTTTGGATTGGAAGGGACCGTGGGGAAAGCTGCATAAAATAAAAAAAAAAATCACAATAACGAATTCTATCCAGGCGGAGGGCCTGTCGCAACATAAAAACCACAAAAAGACTGTATTTCTTATTTAAAAAATCTCCATAGCTAAAAAAAACTCTTTTCCCTTAGTAAATGAAAAAAAAAAAAAAACTATTCCAAAAGTAATAACTAGCTAAAAATCTCAAATTTTATCTCTTTGAATTTATCAATAAAAAAGTAAACAATAAATAAAGGAAAAATATTTTAATAATTTCACTTGAATTCTTTTTTTTTTTCCCCTTCCTTTCTTTTAGTTTAGTTAATTAAGTTTTTGTTATCTTTCAGTGTTAAAGCCTACTTTGTCCTTTCTCCTAATCATATCTCACAACAATTAAAAAATAAACTGTGACAGGGACCTTGAAAGTCATGTAATTCCAGCCCCACCTGGGCAGGGTCACTTTCCACTATCCCAGGTTGCTCCAAGCCCTGTCCAACCTGGCCTGGAACAATTCCAGGGATGGGGCAGCCACAGCTTCTCTGGAATGTCTTCCAGCACTTGTGAGTCTCAGTGGGATCGTTGTGTCAAGATTTCAGGGAGATGCCTTACTTAAAGTGTAAAAAAAAAAGGGAGACAATCCAGGAGGCAGTGGAAAATCAAGAGAGTGAAGGTTTAAAACCTGTGTAGTCCCAAGGCCAGTGGTTGTTCCTGCATCCTTTTCCTGAAGGATTGGGAAGAGTCTGGAGGTGAATGACCCTGCTGTGCCGGCACCATCCATGGCATGGACTCATGGGATGTGATCTGNAGATGCCTTACTTAAAGTGTAAAAAAAAAAGGGAGACAATCCAGGAGGCAGTGGAAAATCAAGAGAGTGAAGGTTTAAAACCTGTGTAGTCCCAAGGTCAGTGGTTGTTCCTGCATCCTTTTCCTGAAGGATTGGGAAGAGTCTGGAGGTGAATGACCCTGCTGTGCCGGCACCATCCATGGCATGGACTCATGGGATGTGATCTGGATGCAGGACTTTTCCTTTTCCTTTTCCTTTTCCTTTTCCTTTTCCTTTTCCTTTTCCTTTTCCTTTTCCTTTTCCTTCTCCTTCTCCTTCTCCTTCTCCTTCTCCTTCTCCTTCTCCTCAACATTTCCAGGGATGGGGCATCCATGACTTCCCTGAGCAGCCCAATCCAGCATCTCACCATCCTCATAATGAACAATTTCTTCTTTATCTCCAATCTAAACCTCTCTCCTTTCTGTTTAAATCCATCACCCCTCATCCTGTCACTCCCGGCCCTACTAAAAACCCCTTCCTCCCATTCCTACAGAAATCCATGGCCACAGTCTCAGCTCTGAGAGGAGCTCAGCAATTATTTACCACTGAAGAAATTTGCTGCTTCTCCAAAAAGTTTTTCCTATTTTAATTCAAATGGGAAAAAAAAAAAAGTACTTCCCAAGGGCAGACAAACTCTCGACTCACATTTTTTTGCTGATAACAGCAAGACTCCAGAGTGGGGCTCAAGGGAAGGAGATGTCTCCTGGGTTAGATGGAAAACAGAGGAGAATGTCAGTAACAGGAGAAGAAACGGCTGCAGGACCCTAAAGGAAGAGCTGCTGTCATTTATCGAGTGGGTGCTGGTTTTTTTGTTGTGGTGTCTGGTTTTTGGGGATGTTTCTTGCCTCTGGTGGCACTGCCAGGGCAGGAGCTGCACACAGACCTGAATCCATGTGTTTGGGAAAGGGAGAAACCAGAGAGATGATCTCTGTGCTTCCATGGCATTGTCATTCCCAGTCAGGATTGTTTTCCAAGGTATTTCAAGTGGGGACGGAGAGCAAATCCTCTTATTTCTCCTCTGTGTTCACCCACTGAATTCAGGATGGTTCATTTGGCAACTCCATGGAGGCAGAAGGACCAACCATGGATCAAAAATCTCAGCTATGAATCAATTAATCCGAAAATGTCCTAAACCCTCTGCTCTGTGGGAATGGGATTGTGGGGGCTGTAACATCCCAAGGCAAAATGCGTTTCCTTTACAGGACCCAGCTCTGGGGTCCCCAACAGGAGAAGGATGTGGAACTGCTGGAGCAAATCCAGAGGAGGCCACGGAGCTGCTCCAAGGGCTGGAGCCCCTCTGCTCTGGAGCCAGGCTGGGAGAGCTGGGAATGTCCAGCCTGGAGAAGAGAAGGATCCAGGGAGACCTCAGAGCCCCTTCCAGTGCCTAAAGGGGCTCCAGGAGAGCTGGAGAGGAACTTGGGACAAGGGCCTGGAGTCACAGGAAACAGGGAATGGCTTCCCACTGCCAGAGGGCAGGGATAGATGGGATATTGAAAAAAAATTCCTCCCTGTGCGGGTGGTAAGGAGCTGGGATGGAATTCTCAGAGAAGCTGTGGCTGCCCCTGGATCCCTGGAAGTGTTCCAGGCCAGACTGGACGGGGCTTGGAGCAACCTGGGATAGTGGAAGGTGTCCCTGCCCATGGCATGGGCGTGGAACTGGATGAATTTGAACCATTCCATGATTCTGATATGACTCCACCATATCCTGGCAACAGGAACATGGCTTTCCCCTTGCCAATTCCAAAGGATAGAATCAAACCACCAGGAAACCGTGGCAGAATTCCCAAAAATATTTGTTCATGTGAAAACATCTGTATTGATCCATCTTCAGCCATGAAGGGGAGAGGACTTTGCTCCCCAGCCAACTGGGCCCTGGACTTTTCCCTGCTTGGAAAGGTTGAGAAGGAAATCCATACACTGCCAATTGTAAATATTTGGATTGGGAATATGGTTTGGATGTTCAGCATTGTCCAGCAGAGCTCTTCCAGGAGCATGTGGCCATCCAGGGATCTGGTTTTATCCCAATTTAATGCAGTTACACCACCAGCTGCCGTTGCAAAACTCCCACCTTGCAGGACCTTCCGCTCCGGTGTTCCTTGCAAAAAACATTTGCAAATCCTTTTGGTTTCAGGAAATTTCACTACAGCACCAAAGAGAGGGGAAACAAACTTCCTGACAATCCGAGCCGTGGCTTTTGCTGGAAAAGCTGAGGGAAAAGCAGCATCAGATGCTCCTTTGCAAGCCCTGGATGAGAGGGAAGGATGTCCAGGAAGAAGGAGGTGAAGTTTTGAGACCTTCCTGGGTTTTTTTTTTAACCTGGTTCCTCTCCCAGCTGGATCTCTGGAGTTCTGTGGGCGGCACCACTTGGCAAAACAGAGGTCAATACACATCCAAAAGTCACAGAGGGAATTCAACTTGCTTGGTTCCTCCTGAGACCAATTTTTCCTGCCATTTCACCCACTGAAGCTCCCTGTGTATTGGTGGGGCACCTTTTGAAGGAGCTTGGCACATCCATGGCTTCTCCTTGTCCTCCTGACAGCTCCACAATGTCCCAATGCTTCCCCTGACCTGCACAGATGAGTCACATCCAGGTTTTGAAGAAGAACCATGAATTTTCGGTGCTCAGCAGCACCAGTTTGGGGGCACACCACTATTCCTGGGGGCCACATGGAGACTCCAGCTCCTCTACCCCTTCCAGCCTCCATAGGGTGCTTTGCTCTGGGACCTCCTTCCTTCGAGCTTTGCTCCGGAGAGGCTAAAATTAAACTAGTGATTCCATTGCTGACTGAAAACAGAGCATTCCTTCTCCACCCACGTGTTTTGGATGGACATCAGAAGCCAAACCCCGGCTGCTCAGTCCCATGTGGAAAAACAATCTTCTATTCTGATCCTCTATCCACCGCAGCTTGCTCTGATCGGGATGTTCAGTTCCCAGCCTGGAGTTCAGGGGGCTCTGAAATGGGATTTGCCTGGAAATGGAAAACATAAACACAAGCAGCCACTATCTCTGCAGCTTATTGCCCTGAACAAAAGCTTATTCTGCTCCAGAGGAGGAGGGAAAACAGAACTTAATTCATGATAAAGCAAAGAAAATAAAATCCCTTCACGATCTCCTTTCCACCCTGTATGTCCCCAAATTCTTTGGGAAAGTGTAAATTTGCAGGCAGCCAGTGGAAAGATGGAGATCTCTCTCCCCTCTCTCTGCAACTCCAACCCTCATGGGGCTAAAATCCTAAATATCCCAATCCTCACCAAGCCACTGCCAGGTGGTGCAAACCTGCTCCATGGCCATCCAGCCCCAGTGGAGTCATGGAATCACAAAACAATTTGGATTGGAAGGGATTTTTGAAGGGCATCCAGTTCCAATCCCCTGCCATGGGTAGGAACACCTTCCACTATCCCAGGGTGCTCCAAGCCCTGTTCAACCTGGCCTTGGACAATTCCAGGGATCCAGGGCCAGCCACAGCTTCTCTGAGCAACCTGTGCCAGGGCCTCACCACCCTCACAGGGAAGGATTTCTTCCCAATATCCCATCTAACCCTGCCCTCTGGCAGTGGGAAGCCATTCCCCCTCATCCTGGCACTTCCAGACCCTTGTCCCAAGTCTGTCTCCAGCTCTCCTGGAGCCCCTTTAGGCACTGGAAGGGGCTCTGAGGTCTCCCTGGAGCCTTCTCTTCTTCAGGCTGGACATTCCCAGCTCTCCCAGCCTGGCTCCAGATCAGAGGAGCTCCAGCCCTTGGAGCATCTCCGTGGCCTCCTCTGGATTTGCTCCAGCAGCTCCACTTCGTTCTGCTGTTGGACCCCAGAGCTGGGGAAAGCTCCACAGATGGGGTCTCACCAGAGCGAGGCAGAGGGGCAGAATTCCCTCTTCTCCTCCTGCCCACACTGTGGGATGAGTCTGGGACATGGATCTCTGGATCCCTGAGCCTCCATCACTGGGATCCCCAAGTTCTTGAGCGTCCATCACTGCCACTCCTGTAGTATCCATCACTAGGATCCCAGGAGCCCTGCACCACAAAATCCCCTCCTGGTCCAAATTCCCAAAGCGTGGAGCCAGGAAGGAATCCCCCCCACCACTTTCTGCCTCCCCCAAATCCCTGCACAATTCCCAGAGCACCAGCTGGTCTTTTCCCACCAGAATCCATCAAAGGGACAAACAGGGGCTGTGACACCAATCCTTGTGCCCTGCTGCCTTCCCCCCTCTCTCCATATGTTCCTTCCCCCCTCTCTCCATATGTTCCTTCCCCAAATTGCACTTCCCAACCCCTTCCCATCGAGTTGAGGCTGGACAAAACTCGTGACAGAAGTGACTCCAATCCCGGTCACTCCTGCAGCTTCATTCCCAGCTCAGCGTCACAGCAGGGACAGCCAGGAACTAAACCCACGGCAGCTGCTTTCCTTTAACCTCTTTTTTTCCCCCCAAAAAAACCCCACTTTTCCACCCAGGTAGCCCCATCCCAGGGTGCCCCCCAATCGCTGGGATACCCCCCACCCCCAAATGCGATTCCCAGCTGGAATTCCTCTAGATGTCACCCTCAGCCATCTTTTCCACACACACACCCCCCCCTCCCCGGCTCGCATTTTCCTTTCTCCAAGATCTTTTTTT
>VZSE01015293.1:141320-162037 GCA_013398275.1 Promerops cafer
TTTCTTTTTTCTTTCTCCCAGGTTTTTTTTTTTTTTTTTTTTTAAATTCCTTTCTGATCTCTTTCCGGCCATGTGTGATTGCAGTTTCCTCCGGGCGTCCATTTCATCAGCCCGAAATTAAGGAGCAGCAGGGAAAAAAGGGGCGGCGGGCGGGCGGACGGTGGGAACCCCCTCCCCCCCAGTCCCACCTCCCCACCCACCACCAACCACCCCAACCCCGCATCCCACATCCCTTCCCACCGCGATCCCGCTGCTCCCCAAGGCTTCCCAAACACCTCTCGACACCCCTTTGCCGCACCCCATTCCCAACCCCGGCCCCGCTTGGCCCGGAGGCCGGGGGGGAGGGGGGAGGATTTTTTTGCCACCTCAACGCTGCCACCATCACTTTTGGGGTGACTTGGCTTTTTTTTTTTTTTTTTTTTTTTTTTTTTGGCTGGATTTTCCTTCCCCACGTCCAAAAACTCAACCGCAAGCAAGGCCGGCGTTGTCCATCTTTTCCCACCGCCGCTGGATGCCAGCGCCAGGGCCGGATCCAGCCTTGGTGACACGAAGGTCACGGTACCTCCAGCCCGGCCTTTTCCTCCCCGCTGTCGCCAATCCCGGCTGCGTGTCCTGGCCGTGCTCCGCTCGTCCGTAGAGGAAACCCACGCCCGGGGCGATCCCAGAAAGTCCCCAGGGAAGCTTTCGGCCCTTTGGTTCCGTCCTCTCCTGCATGAGACAGTCCCGGCTGTGCGGCTCCGCCGGGCGATGGCCGAGCAGTGAAGATGTCCATGGCCAGGCTCAACAGCGTCAATGGCTTCTTGGAGGACGCCAGGATGGAGCCGGGGGACATGGGCAGGATCCTGCGCTGCCTGGAGATGGGCACCGTCCTCACCTTGTTCTACCAGAAGAAGTCACAGAGGCCGGAGAGAAGGACCTTCCAGGTGAAGCTGGAGACGCGCCAGATCATCTGGAGCCGGACGCCCGAGAAGGTGGAGGGGGACAGTGAGTATCGGGGGTACAGGGAGGATTGGGGGGACAGGGGAGTATCAGTGGCAGCAGCGTTGGGGGGCTGGGGATGTGCTGGTGGGATGCTGAGCTGTGTTGGGGCGACTGGCTGGGGGTGTTCTGAGTGTGTTGGGGCGTCCTGCCACAGTGGGGTAAGTGGTTTTGGGGTGCCTGGACGTGTTGGGGTGCCTGGATATGTTGGGGTGCCCGGGTTTTTTGGGATGTCCTACAGTGGTGGGGTAAGTGGTTGTGGGGTGCCTGGGCCTGTTGGGGTGTCCTAGAGTGGTGGGGTAACTGGTTGTGGGGTGCCTGGTTGTGCTGGGTTGTCCTACGTTGGAGAGACTGCTTCTGGGGTTTGTGGCCATGTTGAGATGTTCCACTGTGGTGGGGTGCCTGACTGTGGGGTTCTTGGCTGCTGTGGGATGTCCTTCCATGCTGGGGTAACGGGTTGTGCGGTTCCTGGCTGTGGTGGGATGTCCTTCCATGGTGGGGTAACTGGTTATAGGGTGCTTGGTCTTGGTGGGATGTCCTGCAGTGGTGGGGTGACTGTTTGTGGGGTGCCTGGATGTGGTGGAGTGTTCTACCATGGTGGGGTGACTGGTTGTGGAATTCCTGGCCACAGGGGGATGTCCTACCATGGTGGGATGTTCCCCCCTATGGAATGTCCTACCTTGTCTGGGTGCCTGGCCAGGGGGTGATTCCCATAAAAGCAGGAGCTGCTGGGCTGAGCATCCCTCGCCTCCTCCATCCCACCTTGGAAGTTGTTCTGTGGGATCAAGCTGCTTCTATTTCATCCCTGGGGATTTATATCCTCCCTGGCAAGGAGGGATGACCATCGCTGTTCCCGCTCATGGTGCTTTTTTAACCCCAAAACCCCACTGGAGCATCCATAAAAATCACCCTTCCATGTGGATTCACCCGTGGTGAGGAGGTTGTTGGGACATTCTCCCAACAGTGGGAATTGTTTGGGCTCCATGTCTTGGTGCTCATTACCTCAAAGCTTTAATTGAGCTAAAAAAAATCCAGTTGATGTAACCTGTGACGAGGGTGCCATGGAGCTACACCATCACCTCATCCCACATCCCTGTGCAGGGAAGGAACTCAGTTTTGGGATATCACCTCACCTGGGTGATGGCAAAACCCACCCTAGAGGTTTGGGAGGTACCTTTTTCCTGGAAAAGCTCCTCCAAAATCATTTTTGGCTCCTCCAAAATGGGTTTTTGGGGAATCCCCCCCAAAAATCAACACCCACTGCTAATTCTGTGCAAGATCCAGCAAAAACCCCAGGAAGCTTCAGCTGCTGCTTGGAGATGCTGATCCCGAGGTGGAATTCCAGCCTTGAGCCAGGAAAAGGAGAGTGGCACTTGGAGCTGAGCACAGGCACGAGCAGGATCCTTGCTTGTCCGGACTTTTTTGATACAGGAGCAGAGTCGTGGGAGCAGGAGGTGATGGGAGGAAGGGTACTCAGTTTTGGAGAGGTGTTTTAGGTCCTCATGGAGAAGAGCTTGTTATCCAGTCATGGAAATAATGCATTTCCAGCTCCTTGTTTTTTCCAGAAGCGCCGTGTGCTGCCAGGTCAGGATCTCAGGTTGCTCATTATGCTGTGCCTCAGTTTCCCCTCTGGAGCCTTAGGATCTGTCTTTTCCCATACAACAGCCCAATCTCCCCCATGGGAATGAGTAGTCATCCTCCAAGGTCATCCAGAAGGATGAAAAAAGGAGGAAAATCCTTCTGGAAATGTGCAATCCTGCCATCCCATCCCACCATTCACTTTTCCTAATCTGGAGTGGGAGAAATCTCCATCTTGGTGCTGGGCTGGAGCATCCTCACCCCCTGGTCCATCCCTCTCTTCCCACCCTCTGTGATTTTATGGACATGTCGGGATCTCCCAGACCTCACGCCTGCCCAGACCATTTTAAATCCCCCCCTTCAAGCCAGCATCCTGCTTGGAGAGGGATTAGTGGGAAGTGCTGACGTCTCTGTTAGGGACTGTCAGGGCCAGGACACGGATCCTGGCTCTCCCTGGACCCCCAGGATAATTACACGCTTTGTTAAGCAGCATCTGGACACGTGTCCATGTGTCCATGCCTGGGATCGCCTGGAGCATGGCCTCCAAAATTAACCTCATTCTGGAGGGCTTCTAGCTCGTCGCCCTCAGCAGACCCCAGTTCCCAGCGCAAAGAATCTGGTGGAAAACAGCCCCAAAAAAAGGATCTTTACAAGAAATTAAAGGAAAGAGGGGTGAAAGCAGTATGAAAAATCCAAGAGGATTTTGGAGAGGTGGTTTGACAACACCTCCAGCCTTGTTAATGGCAAATAATTAGAATTAGGACTTTTTGGGGAGGAAAAAATCCAGTCAGGATTTATCACTGTTGGGCAAGGAGGAAATATTTTATTCCAGGTTTTAAATCACACCACAGGATGCCGGCAGGATAAGATCTTCCAATTTCCCCTGTCCAGGAGGGTCTGAGCTGCCACATCCTGCAAGAAGGGATGACCGAGGTGCCCAGGCCAGCAGGAATTCCCAGCACAACCATTCCCCCCAACCCCTTTGCTTGCCTCCTAATGCCTGAAAAAAATCTCGCAGGCTCTCAGCATCCCTAAAATCCCACTGGGCAGAACCTGCTCCTCCATCATCTTCCCACCATTCCAAATCTTTTTTTGCACCACGCTGCTCGCTTTGCATTAGAAAAGAAAAGGGATTTTCGCAGCTGGAACCGACTTCCAGAGTGTTTTAATCGCCCGGGACAATGGAGACAATGCGGGGAGGAGTTTGGAGACAGAGTTCTGACAGGATCGAGGCAAATCCGCTGCAGATGTGGTTTCCAGGAAGCTGCTGCTCGGGTGTATTGTGCAGCCCCTCGCCGCTCCCTTTTCCCCTGGTTTTTCATGGGAATGGGCTATTTGCCCTGGGGAGAAGGATTGTGGGGTCTTGGTGGATGAAAAACTGCTGCTGGCAGCCCAGAATTTCCGCATGTCCTTGGTTCATCCCACAGCGTGGGCAGCAGGAAAAGGGGAATTCTGCCCCTCTGCCCTGCTCAGGTGAGACCCCACCTGTGGAGCTGCCTCCAGCTCTGGGGTCCAGCCAGCAGAAGGATCTGGAGCTGCTGGAGCAAATCCAGAGGAAGCCAAGGAGATGCTCCAAGGGCTGGAGCCCCTCTGATCTGGAGCCAGGCTGGGAGAGCTGGGAATGTCCTGCCTGGAGAAGGGAAGGCTCCAGGGAGACCTCAGAGCCCTTTCCAGTGCCTAAAGGGGCTCCAGGAGAGCTGGAGAGAGACTTGGGACATGGGATGGAGTGACAGGACACAGAGAATGGTTTCCCACTGCCAGAGGGCAGAGATAGATGGGAAATTGGGAAGGAATCCTTCCCTGTGAGGATGCTGAGGCCCTGGCACAGGCTGCCAAGAGAAGCTGTGGCTGCCCCTGGATCCCTGGAATTGTCCAAGGCCAGGTTGAATGGGGCTTGGAGCACCCTGGGATAGTGGAAGGTGTCCCTACGCATGGCAGGGGGTGGAATGAGATGAGCTTTAAGGTCCCTTCCAACACAAACCATCCTGGAATTAGGAACAGCTCCCAGAGTTCGGGTGCAAGGCTGGATCCTGGAGGAATTAAATCCAAGGAACAGCAGCATTGCAACTTGTTAGCAAAGCCCTGGTAGCCACCGGCTTGTCACCACTCCCTGGCACTCTGTGGATGGGCACGTTTGGGGTCGAGTGGCTGCTTTTTAACCTATAAACCCACTTTTATCCCCAAAATCTGCCTGTTCTTACAAAAGAGGGTTTGCTCCAAGCCACGGAGGCCATGCGGTAACAACGGAGTTTCATTCCTTGAGATCTTGTCCCAAAACAAAGCTCGTGCAGAGCTCCTGTGTGTCACTTGTGCTAAAATCCCACCCTGATCCATGAAATTTGGCTTGCGGTCATCCAGCAAAAGAAGGCTGGATAAAACCTCCACTGTTTTCTGGAGCTTTTCCGCCAAGAAAAACTATTCTTCCCCTCTTCTCTTGCTTAATCAGCCCAATTCCTCCCCCATCCCTTATTCCTCCCTGCATTCAGCTTTTCTTTCCCCTTTGGATTCAGCTGAGGGTTTCCACCAAGGCACGTCTGCAGCCTTCCCCACCACCACTTCGGAAACGCGGCCGGGCTGGAAATTCTCCGGGAAATGACCCATTTCCTTGGCAGGACAATACCCCTGGCGAGGTGGTCCGGCCGCCCTGGGTCACACAAAGCCCTTTCCGGTGTCAGTGGCTCGTTCCCAGAGGACAAACCTGCCCGGGGGGTGATGGTTGTGAGATCAAGAACAATTTTGTGTGTTGTTCTTAATATTATGTTATTATTCTTGCTCCCGGTGGGATGTGTCCACTGGGAAAATTGGAAATGTCCCTTGGTGGAGTAGCAGCGAGGAAGAGCGTGGTCCGGAAACCCGGCCCTGCCGCCGCCGTTGGAGCTTTATTTAGCGGGATAATGAGGGAGCAGAGCAGCAGGAAAGCAACGCCCTGCGGTCCCAGCTGCCGGGGCTCCAAATTGCCACTTTTGGGAAGAGTTCTCCAAGGAAAACACAAGCTCAGCCTATCCCAGTGCAGGGTCTGGCTTGGGGAGGACAAGGTGGCTGGAGATTTGCTGGTTGGGATGGGGTGGGATGAGCCTGGAGGATGCGTGGCAGCCACAAAGCTGGGAAGAGTGGGCAGCGCTGTCGGGATGCCACGTCCTGGGGACACGAGTTCCTAGAGGACACACAGGGATGGGGGCCCATGAGGCACATGGAGGCAGGGCTGCAGGGACATCCAGTCCTTGGGACACAGATCCCTGGATGACACTTTTCTGTGGCATCTGTGGTGCTGTCACTCAGCTCCAGGAGCACTGCAGGGATCTCATCCTGGGGACATCCTGGGACACAGATCCCTGGAGGACACGTGGCTGTGTCATCCTGGTCCTCTCAGACAGCTGTAGCAGCACTGCAGGGACCCCGTCCTGGGGACATCCTGGGACACAGATCCCTGTAGGAGATGTGGCCATGGCAGCCGTGGTGATGTCACTCAGCAGCAGCAGCAGCACTGCAGGGACCCCATCCTGGGGACATCCTGGGACACAGATCCCTGGAGGACACGTGTCTATGTCATCCTGGTCCTCTCACACAGCTGTAGCAGCAATGCAGAGACCTCATCCTGGGGACATCCTGGGACACGGATCCCTGGAGGACACAAGGCTGTGATACCCTGGTGCCATCCCACTCCAATGGGCAGTGCCACAGGGACATCCCATCCTGGGAACACAGTTCCCTGAAGGACATTCCATAGCCATGGTGCCATCACACATCACTGGAGGACACTGGGGACATGTCTCCCTCAAAGACACGTGGCCACAGTACCCATAATTCCATCACACATTCCTGAGGGTATCCCATCCTGGGAACAAGGTTCTCCAGAGGACACATGTTCTCCTGGAATTCCCCCTCCCCTGAATGGCACACATGAGGCTGTGGTGGCAGGGGACAGTTTCATGTTCCTCTCTCCCTGCAGTCGACATTCGGGAGATCAAGGAGATTCGCCTGGGGAAGAATTCCCGGGATTTCGAGCGCTACCCCGAAGACGCTCGCAAGCTGGACTTCACCATGTGCTTCATCATCCTCTACGGGATGGACTTCAGGCTGCGGACGCTCAGTGTGGCCGGTGCGTTGGGTCCTTCCCCATTCCTTGTGTCCATCCTTGGAGTCCCACCCTCTTCCCAACATCCCATCATCCCCATCCCAACCTCATCGCCCTCCTCTTCCTCCAACAGCTTTCTGCGAGGAGGACATCAACCTATGGATAACGGGGCTCAACTGGCTGGTGGCTGACACCCAGAGAGCCCAGACCCCACTGCAGATCGAGAGGTGAGGAAGGACCAGCAGATCCCATTTACTGGTCCCTGGTTTGGGAAGAAAATCTGCCCTGGGCTTGGTCCTCGTTGGGATTGAGCACTGTCTGTCCATCCTTTCCTTCCCAGGTGGCTACGGAAGCAGTTTGATGGGATGGACCGGGCAAGGGAAGGCAGGTGAGCCACCAGCACGGTGGGTTCAGCTGGACAGAACCATATTCCCCCTGTTGCATCCTGCATTTGGAGGTTGAGCCAGGCCAGGGGTGAGGTTTGTGGGACAAGGGAGAACTAGAGTTTTTGGGATGCTTGAAGGCACCAAAAATCAGAGATTGGGTGAAGGTCACATCCTTGTGACTGTGAGGACCACTGGGACCCACCGCCAATGCCACATTTTCACCGGTGCCAGAGGGGCCGGGCCATTAATGCAGCCCATAATTATCTTCCCAAGACAGGAAAACCCTAAAACCAAGGGAATTTGGACTTAAATTATTATAGGAATGGGAATGGGCGTCATCTCCAAGTAGGATGATGTCTTAAGAGTGCCCAGTTGGTTCTTGGATGCACTTCCTCTCCTTGTCACTCTCTTCACACTCGTGCCAGACACCACGTAATTAATGTCAGAAACATGGAATAATGGAATGGTTTGGGTTGGAAAGGACATAAAAAGTCCTCTACTTCCACCTTCCACTAGACCAGGTTGCTCCAAGCCCTATCCACCCTGGCCTTGGACACCTCCCGGGATGATATGTCCACAATTTCCCTGAGTTCTGTGCCACTGCAGGGATCCACAGGCCAGGAGGGTGGGATCCCCATGCCAGGCACCAAGATTCGGGGTGGGACCCTTGGTGTTGGGAGCTGAGACTCATCCAAGGATCTGGCAGTACCCTGACTCCGGTTTTCCCTCTGGCAGCATCACGGTGAAGGACCTGAAGGCGATGCTGCCCCAGGTCAACTACCGCGTTCCCAACATGAGATTCCTGCGGGATAAACTCGTGGTAAGGACCCTTTGGAGACCCCAGCTATGAGGGAGATGCTCTTCAACCCGCCCCACATGGGCTGGGGCCACTGTGGTGTCCCTGGTTCTGATCGAGTGGCCCCACTCTCATCCAGCCCCATCTCCCACAGGAAGTAGAAGCCAGGAATGAGATGACTTTCTCCCACTTCATCCAGTTCTACAAAAACCTGATGTTTGATGCCCAGAAGTCGGTAAGATCCATGGTTTGGCCTCCCAAATGACTCCATCCTGGTGGGATGTGTCCCCCTCCAGCTAAGCCTGGACCCCTTCTCTGCCTTCCAGGTCATTGAGCAGCTGGAGCTCTCCTTCCCCTTGCGGTGAGTTCCCAGCTCCCATCCCAATCAATACTCCAGGAGTTGGATCAATAGAGTGGGAAATACAGCCAGGCTGTGGGTTAGAGCAGAAAATGGGAATGGGGATGGGTGAAAGGATAGGAGAGGGGATGGGAGCAGGGATGGGAGAAGGGATGGGACTATGGGGGGAGAAGGGATGGGAGCAATGATGGGAGCTGGGATGGAAGCAAGGATAGAAGCAGGGATGGGAGAAGGGGTGAGCAGGGATGGGAGATGGGATGGCTGCCAGGGATGCAGGGACATGTCACCCTGCCCTCCTCCCAGTATCCTTGGACAACGCTGCACATTCCAGCTGGTGCTGGCCTCTCCCAGTCACAGGGTGGAGGGACTGGTGGGAATGGGGTCATGGGGAGGCTGAGCTGCAAATGGGCACTGATGGCCTCAACTCTGCCATGGGATCTGTCCCAATTCCTTCTTCTGCTCCTCACTGGTGGCTGCCCGTGTCCCAGGAACGTGGACCGCCCTGAGCTGTGCCAAGTGTCCCTCTACGACTTCCAGAAGTTCCTGCTGCATGACCAGAAGGTGGGGTTTCCCTGAGAACTCAGCAGCCTAAGGAACCCCCATGGGATGCTCCAGCCCAGTTCCCCCCTTAACAACAGCCATGTTTGTATCCCAGGAATCCTGGGCCAGTGATGTGGGCGTGGTGCGGGACTACATGTGTTCCTACCTCAAGGAGAGCTCCAACGAAGCGTCGGATCCCTCCTTCCAGCTGGACGAGGTGGGTGGCCCCACACAATGTCCTCACAGGGATCTCCCCAGCACCATCAGGCTCTGACCTCTCTGCTTCTCCCCCCTCAGTTCCTCACATACCTCTTCTCCAAGGAAAACATGGTGATGGATGCTAAGTACGAGCGTGTGGTGCCTGAGGAGATGAACCACCCCTTGTCCCAGTACTGGATCTCCTCATCCCACAACACGTAAGGAATTTTCTTCACATGGGCATTCCTCAGGGACATCCATGAGCATCCCGTCATCCTTGTCTCTTTTCTGCAGGTACCTGACAGGAGACCAGTTCTCCAGTGAGTCCTCCCTGGAAGCGTACGCCCGGTGTCTGCGGATGGGCTGCCGCTGCATTGAGTGTGAGTCCCACCAGCCTTTCAAGGGGATGCCTCATGTCCCATCAAACAGACCATTCCCTGCCCCCATCCCATGGCACCGGAGCAGAGGGTCTTTCCCTGTCATTTGGGTGCTCAAAAAAACGGTTCCCAGCACATAGTTGGTGGCAAACATGAATTAACCAAGGTGTTTTCCTTCTCAGTGGATTGCTGGGACGGCCCAGATGATCTCCCCATCATCTACCATGGCCACACGCTCACCTCCAAGATCAAATTCCTGGATGTGCTGCACACCATCAAGGAGCACGCCTTCGTCACCTCTGAGTAAGCCCCAGCTCCCCCAATGATCTTTGAATTCTGGGAACCTCTCCGTTGCCTTCATCTGAGGCCACCATTCCCACCTGCTTGCTCCAGGTTCCCCATCATCCTCTCCATCGAAGACCACTGCAGCATCGTCCAGCAGAGGAACATGGCCTCCCACTTCAAGAAAGTTTTTGGGGACATGCTCCTCACTAAGCCAGTGGACATCAACGCCGATGAGTTGCCCTCACCCACTCAGCTCAAGAAGAAAATCCTAATCAAGGTCTGGAGCAGGCAAAACCCCAAAGCCCCTCTTTGCTGGAGGGAGACTGATGGTGTTGGGCTCTACACCAAGAGATGGTCAAGGGGAGCAAGGGGTGGTGGGAAGGCACCTGTGGGAGGTTGATCCTGAGGGTTGGGAGGTCAGTGTGACAGGGACACCATGGGCACCACTGAGCTCCCCTCCCTGGGTGTCCCCCAGCACAAGAAACTGGTCGAAGGGAACCTGTACGAGGAGGTCTCCACTGCCAGTTACTCAGAGAACGATATCAGCAACTCCATCAAGAATGGAATTCTCTACCTTGAAGACCCTATTGACCACGTAAGGAAGGCCCTCAGGGGCTGAGTGGGATCTGTCAGACACTGGGGTTTGGGATGGGCTCTCCTAGACCACTGCCATGCTGTGAGGGGGAAGGAAGGGATTAAAAACCCCATCCCAAAGCTCCATCCCTCTGTGTCATCCTCTTCCTCATCCCACCAATGCTCTTCGTCCTTCCCAGACCTGGAGCCCTCATTATTTTGTCCTGACAAGCAACAAGATTTACTACTCAGAGGAGACATCCCGCTACCAGTTCAACGAGGATGAAGAGGAGGTGGAGCAGAAGGAGGTGCGTGAGGGGCAGGACGTGTCCGCAGGGTGAGGTGACAACACCATGGGAAGGGTGACAGGGTGGCAATGCCCACTTTGGGCTGAACTTGCAGGAGTTCAACAACAATGAGCTGCATTTCACGGAGAAGTGGTTCCATGGCAAGCTCGGGGGTGGCCGTGACGGGCGACAGATTGCAGAGAAGCTGCTGCATGAGTACTGCACTGAGACGGGCGGCAAGGACGGCACCTTCCTGGTGCGCGAGAGCGAGACTTTCGTGGGCGACTACACCCTCTCCTTCTGGTAGGAGCTCCAGCAGGGAGGCAGGATCCCACCCTCCCTGGGTGACCCTCCAGTCAGTGCCTGGTTTGGTGGGTGGAATGGCTTTTTTGGGGGAAATGTCACCTTTTTGTGCAGCTCATAGACCCCAAAGTATGGGATGGTGGAGACGTGGACCCAGATTGACTTGGCTTTCTCTCACCCCCATTGCAGGAGGTCCAGCCGGGTGCAGCACTGCCGGATCCACTCGAGGCAGGAGGCCGGGGCCACTAAGTTCTACCTGACGGACAACCTGGTCTTCGACAGCCTCTACAGCCTCATCTGCCACTACCGGGAGGTGCCACTGCGCTGCAACGAGTTTGAGATGCGCCTCACTGACCCCGTCCCCCAGCCCAACGCCCACGAGAGCAAAGAGTGAGGATCCTTCCAATCCACACCCCCTTGATCCTGTGGATCCACCAGCCTCCTCCAGCCCCAGCAGGGTGTGGAGATGCCAATGCCAGCCTCCCATCTCTATGTTCTCCGTGGCTAGGTGGTACCACGCCAGCTTGACGCGTCTCCAGGCCGAGCACATGCTGATGCGGGTCCCGCGGGATGGAGCATTCCTGGTGCGGAAGCGCAGTGAACCCAACTCCTACGCCATCTCCTTCCGGTGAGTGTGGCCACCACAAGGCCAGCTGGGCTTGGCCAAGCTGAGGACTTGTGACAACTTGTCTGTTATGACCCTGAGCTAGGTGGCAGGGGTTTGCTGTGTGTGACATGGTGGGACACGTGATGGTGTCATGAAGGGGAAACCCTCTCCATGATGTCCTCAGAGTGGTCACCTTGGTGGCATCCCCAAGCATCACCTCCCGCCCATCCCCATTATGGAGCCAGGATCTGGCCACCCCTCACCCATCCCATTCCTCTCTCTCCTGGCCTCAGGGCGGAGGGGAAGATCAAGCACTGCCGCATCCAGCAGGAAGGGCGGCTCTTCATGCTGGGCAGCTCGGCCGAGTTTGAGAGCCTTGTGGACCTCATCAGCTACTATGAGAAGCACCCGCTGTACCGCAAGATGAAGCTGCGCTACCCCATCAATGAGGAGACCCTGGAGAAGATGGGCACCACTGTGAGTTCTCCCAGCAGTGGGGATGCTGGGCGTTCTTTGCCATAGGCAACCGAGCCCCGTCCTCAGCTCCACCATCTTCCAGAATTTTGGTTGGAGCCCAACCAGAACCGGCCAAGTTCGTTCCACAGTCATTACCCAGCATTAAAACTCCACCATCATTCCCTTTTCCAACAAGTTGCAAGAGAATATTAGATCCCACTCAACCTCCTCTCATCCCCTCATAGCCCCTGCCCACGTCCAGGTGACCCCCTCAGGTATTTCTCCTTGCAGGAACTGGACTATGGAGCCCTGTATGAGGTGCGGACCCCCCACTTCTACGTAGAGGCCAACAAGATGCCAATGGCCAGGGTAAGGGGCCAAGCTGGTGTCCTGGGGAGGTGGTGGGTGGTGGGATATGGCAATTTGAGTGCTGGGGTTCCGGGGTGGTCCCTCCCCAGATCTACACTCCCACCACCGCTGACCAGAGAAGTGGTGATGTTGTGCTCCATTTTTTGACCTTCAAGTGATGCTGGACCTGGACCCAGCCAACATCACCATTACTTGAGGACAGTCTGAGCTCCAGTGACAGCATTGTTACAGTGTGGTGGGGGACAGGGCTGGAGAGACCCCAACGTGGAGCAGGGACCTGGCAGAAGTTTACCACAACAGCAAGGAAATCCCTTTGCACTGGGGAACGCCTAAAAAGCAGGTCTAGGGTCAGTTGCCAGGTGGTGCAGTCTCCATCCTCAGAGGTTTTTGGCACTTGGTTGTCTTGGAGTTGACCCAGTCTCCACCCTTGGGGGTTTTTGCGACTTGACATATCTTGGAGTTGACCCAGTCTCCACCTTTGGGGGTTTTTGCGACTTGACATATCTTGGAGTTGACCTTGGAAGAGGCTGAACTGGAGCCCTAAGGTTGCTTTCCTATGATCATACAATCCCATGGTCCAGCACTGCTGATGCCTTAATGGTCCCTTTGCAGCAAGGCAAGACCACACAAAGGAAAACTTAACCCAGAGGGGTTTTTTCCAGGGAATGTGGTAATATCAGAGGACTAACCCTTCAGTGCACCAAGAGAAGCCACTGGGGATCCCAAAAAAGGAACCTGATCTGCTCTGAATGTGGTGATCCTGAAGGACCACAGGCACCTCCAGCCCTCCTGTCCCCTCTAACCCATCCCACTGCCGTGAGCAATTTGGAAGCTGGAGAGGGACTTTTGTCAGGAACTGCAGATAGGTCAAGGAGTAATGGTTAAAAAATGGAGGAAATTCAGGTTAGATATTAGGAAGAAATTTTTTACTGTGAGGGTGGTGAGACACTGGAATAGAGAAGTTGTGGATTACCCATCCCTGGAAGTGCCCAAGGCCAGGTTGGACAGAGCTTGGAGCAACTTGGTCTAGTGGAAGGCATCTCTGCCCATGGTGGGATGGGTTGGAATGTGATGACCTTTAAGGTCTATTCCAACCCCTTAACATTCTGTGATGCCATGATTTGGGGTCAGGAGCCCCCACACTCCACTATGGGGGCTCGAGGGGCTGGGCTGAGTGGGGTGCTGGGTGGTGACACACGTGTCCCTCTTCCTGGTGTCCCCAGTGCACGGTGAAGGCTCTGTATGACTACAAGGCACAACGGGAGGACGAGCTGTCATTCTGCAAGCAGGCCATCATCCACAACGTGGACAAGCAGGATGGTGGCTGGTGAGGGTGGTCACTTGGGTGTCACCGTGGGCGGGAGATGGAGGGGACACCCCAGGTACTCCTGCGGCGGGTTTTAACTCAGCCTCCTTCTCTGTCCCCCCACCCCTTCTCCAACCACCCCCCAGCACCGCATGCAGCAGGGACACCCCTGTCCCCCCCTCCCCGAAATCTGTCCGCTCGCCTTGATCCTCTCACCCCTTGCAGGTGGCGGGGGGATTACGGGGGCAAGAAGCAGCTCTGGTTCCCAGCCAACTACGTGGAGGAGATCGTCGGTACCCAGGTGCAAGAGCAGGATGAGGCTGTGAGTGCCACCTCCCCGGGACCCTAGGAACGAGGACACTGGAGGCTCCCAAGAGCCTTGACCAAATCCAGATCCTTATCCTGAGGCTGAGAGATGCTCACAATCCTGCTGCAGCTTGGATCCTTATCCAGAGGCTGAGGATGCTCATGGTCCTGCTCCAGCCTAGACCCTTATCCAGAAGCTGGGGAACGTTCCTGGCCCTACTCCAACTTGGACCTATTACTGGGATCTGGGAAATGCTCCTGGTCCTGTTCCAGCCCATATCTTTATCCAGAGGCTGTGGGGTGCTCCCAGACCCACTCCAGCTTGGACCCTTTTCTGGAAGATGCAGGATATTCCAAGTCTTGTACAAGTCCAGATCCTTATCCAGTGGCTGAGGAATGCTCCTCATCTTCTCCAGCCCAGACCCTTACCCTGAGGCTGGGGGAAGCTCATGCTCCTGCTCCAGTCCAGATTCTTATCCGGAGGCTGAGGGATGTTCTTGGCCCCACTCCCACTCAGGCAATTTATTCGAAGCTGGAGGATGCTCCCAGTCCTGTTCCAGCCCTGATCTCTGTCTGGAGGCTGGGTGATAATCTTGGCCACACTCCAGCTTGGATCCTTTCCTGGAAACTGGAGGATGCTCCCAGCCTTGCTCCAGCCCAGATCCTTATCCAGAATCGGGGGGATGCTCCTGGTCCCACAGAGTCGGGGGATGCTCTTGGTCCTGCTCCAACCCAGACCTTTATCCAGAATTCGGGGGATGCTCCCAGCTTTGTACCAGCCCAGACCCTTATCTAGAGACTGGGGGATGCTCCTGGGCCTACTCCTACCCAGGTCTTGAGGTGTTGCTCCTGGGTGTTTTTTCCCTTCTTTTCCTCAGATTTGTCCAACTTGGAGGGCTGGGTGGTGGCTGCCTGTAACCCCAGGCCTCTCCCATATTACCTCTTCCTTCCTCTCTTGCAGTCATCAGAAAACAGCCCCCTGGGGAACTTCCTGAAGGGCTTCATCGATGTTCCATCTTGCCATGTCGGTGAGTGTCCCTACTTATGGATTTGGGGGGAGTTTGGAGGAACTGGGATGTCCAGATGATTCAAAGGACATTTTCCCTTGATTTCAAGGGCATGTTTCAGCATGGAAAGCTGAAGCCACACATTGAAAAAAATGGGATCCTCACAGGAGAAGGATCCTGATGGATTGTGGGGTGCCAGGAGGGGTTGGTGGGGGCCCGGGAGCGGGACCGCTGAGGTTTCGTTTGCTCCACAGAGCCATCCGTTGGGAATGTCTTCGAGTAAAGCCCCCCTCTGATGTCCTTATAGTTATCTCCAAAGACGGGAGGAGCTCCAAACCATTTGTCTTCACCATCCATTCCCAGCAGATGTCCCACGCAGCCCAGTCACTGGACGTGGCCGCAGACACGCAGGAGGAACTCAGCGAGTGGGTGGCCAAGATCCGGGAGGCCACGCAGAACGCCGACGCCAGGGTGAGGGGATACAGAGGATGGGGCTGGACAGTCCATTTCTCTAGGAGATTCTTCCTAATATCTCCAAAGGAAGAGTCTGGGGGAGGACTTGTAGCTCCTGTTTTTCCTGGTGCAGATGCAAGAGGGGAAGATCATGGAGCGGAGGAAGAAGATCGCCCTGGAGCTCTCAGAGCTGGTCGTGTATTGCCGGCCAGTGCCATTCGATGAGGACAGTAAGTCCTGGAGAAGTGGGATAAAGGGATGAGCATGGGAAGAGACAGGTGGGAAGAACCATCCAGGTCTCATTCCTTCCCTGATGGCCACTTGGTGCTTGCAGAGATTGGCACGGACAAGGCGTGTTACCGGGACATGTCCTCCTTCCCGGAGACGAAGGCGGAGAAATACGCCAACCGCAGCAAGGGCAAGAAGTTCCTGCAGTACAACCGCCGCCAGCTGAGCCGCATCTATCCCAAAGGACAGCGCCTGGACTCCTCCAACTATGACCCACTGCCCATGTGGATCTGCGGGAGCCAACTCGTGGCCCTCAACTTCCAGACGCCTGGTAAATCCTGCTCCTGGGGTTGTTGTTGGGCTCATCGCTGAAGGTTGTCTCAAAATTCCCATCCCCAATTGTTCTGCCCTGGGTCATCTTGTTGGAGGTGGTTTGGGAGATCTCTCCAACCTTTGTCTCCATCCTCATGGGGACACAAGTGGTTTGGATGCTCTTCAACCTTTTCCTCATCCTGATGGGAACACGGGAGATGGTTTGGATGATCTCTACAAGCTTTGTCCTCATCCTGATGGAGACATAGGAAGTGGTTTGGATGATCTCTCCAAGCTTTGTCCTCATCCTGATAGGGCTAGAGGAGGTGGTTTGGATGATCTCTCCAAGCTTTGTCCTCGTCCTGATGGAGACACAGGAGGTGGTTTGGATGCTCTCCAACCTTTGTCCCATCCTGATGGGGATGCAGGGGGTGGTTTGGATGCTCTCCAGTCTTTGTCCTCATCCTGATGGGGATATCTCCATGCAATCCTTGGGTGATTAACGCAAAACTCGGCTGCATCCTTCCTCCAACCACGGCTGGGGGCTTTTAGTTGGGTTTGCAGGGTAGGACCTTCTGCCCAAGGACCTTGGGGAGGTCCCTGAGCCCCACACTCAGATTTGCTTTGTCCCCATGGCCACAGACAAACCGATGCAGCTGAACCAGGCACTCTTCATGCTTGGTGGCCGCAGCGGCTACGTCCTGCAGCCGGACATCATGAGGGATGAGACCTTTGACCCCTTTGACAAGAACAGCCTGAAGATTGTGGAGCCCATCACAGTCCAGCTGCAGGCAAGTGTACAAAGACAGAAAGACCACTTTGAGGTGGTCACCATCAATATGGGAACTCCTTCCTTATTTTTGTGTCAACCAGGGGTGGTTTTTACTTGTTCCAGCTACATATTTGCTCCATGGAGCTTGTTACTCTTGGGAGTTCTTCTTCATCTAGTGTGGCCAGATCTCACCCTCCTCTTCCTCCACTTTCTCCCACAGATCCTCGGTGCCCGGCACCTGCCCAAGAACGGAAGGAGCATCGTGTGCCCCTTCGTGGAGGTGGAGGTTTGCGGTTCTGAGTATGACAACAGCAAGAACAAGACGGATGTCGTGGGTGAGGGACCACACGGGTGATGTCCCCACCCTTAGGGACAACCCTGACTCTGCCCTCTGTAGTCCTCTTGAGAGGACATGTGGGTGATGGGGCCGGGTTTTGTGCTCTCCCACAGCCGACAACGGCTTCAACCCCGTCTGGCTCTTCAAGCAGTTTGTCTTCGACATCAACAACCCCGAGTTTGCCTTCCTCCGCTTCGTGGTGTATGAGGAGGACATGTTCAGTGACCCTAACTTCTTGGCACAAGCCACCTTCCCCGTCAAGGGCCTCAAAACAGGTATGGTCTTTCCATCATCATCATCATCATCACCATCTCCATCATAGTCATGGAATTACAGAAGGGTTTGGGTTGGAAGGGGCCTTTAAAGGTCATCGTGTCCAACCTCCCTGTAATCATTATTTCCATCATTATCATCATGATGATCTCCGTGATTAAGTCATGGAGTCATAAAAGGGTTTGGGTTGGAAGGGACCTTTAAGGGTCTTCTAGTGCAACCCTCCTGCAATTGTCATCATCATGACCTCCATCACTGAGTCATGGAATCATAGAAGGGCTTGGGTAGGGAGGGACCTCTAAAAGTCATTGAGTCCAGCTCCCCTGCATTGTCATCATCATCATCATGATCTCCATCATTAAGTCATGGGGTCATAGAAGGGTTTGGGTTGGAAGGGACCTCTAAAACTCTTCTAGTGCAAAACCCCTGCAATCATCACTATCTCCTTGGGGTGCTGGCCATGGTGAGGGACTCCGACCCTACTATGGTGCTGAGCTTGTGTTGTGATGTTGTGTCCAGGCTACCGGTCGGTGCCGTTGAAGAACAGCTACACCGAGGACCTGGAGCTCGCCTCCCTCCTCATCCACATCGAAATCATCAACGCCAAGGCAGGTGGCCCAGGCGGCTTGGGAAACCTGGAACAAGGGGAACCAGCTCTTTGGGGTGTTCTGCCCACCACACCAGCCTCACACGTTTATTTTGGAGCAGGAGGAAGATGAGGAGAACCTCTACTCATCCATCCAGCAGCTCCGGGACCGTGCCAGCGAGCTCTCCAGCCAGGTCTCCAGCTATGAGCGCACCAACGGCTGCGATTCCCGCTACCAGCAGCGCCTGGATGAGCTCCGGGCAGCCCAGGAGCGGCTCATGGAGCTCACTGAAGTCCGCAACCGCAAGTGAGTTGTCCCCTCCCTGTGGGTTCAGGAGGTCCCTCTTGTGGGAGGGTCCCTAAGGCAACCACCCTGCTCCCCACCAGGTTGATGGAGAAGAAGAAGAGGGACCGGCAGATGGTCACCAAGCGCAGCTGAGATGGAGGGACTCAAGCTGAGGAGCTCCCCCAGCCACC
Source organism: Promerops cafer (assembly GCA_013398275.1). Lineage (NCBI taxonomy): Eukaryota > Metazoa > Chordata > Aves > Passeriformes > Nectariniidae > Promerops > Promerops cafer. The sequence goes on from VZSE01015293.1 coordinate 159,544, forward strand.
TCCTCTCCTGCCACAAAGGGAGGTGGGGTGGCCACATCTGGACCTCCCACCACACCCAGGGCTGGGTGACAGCAGCGTGACAAATTCGGGGATGAAAGGGGACCTTGGGTAGCTGTGCCTGTGAAGGGGGTGAGGCAGGAGGTGGGATGCTCTGGCTTCAATCCCAGGTGCCTCCAGCTTCATCCCATGTTCCCTGGGCTCATGGCCATGTCCTTGTCCCCACGAGGTGGCCACAGTGGCTCTTCCTCACCCAACGTTCTCAATGTCCCACCATGCCATGGCACCACCGTGACCGATGGGGAAACTGAGGCACAGGGGCCCAGCTGACCCAGGATGGGGCAGGACTGGCCACCTCCATCCTGGGCACAGGTGTCAGGACTGGCTGGTGGTGAGGCACCAGGATGAGGACACATGGGACACTTTTGGGGGGGGTAGGGGGGTATTTTGCTCCCCCGCTATAAATACCTGTATTTTTTTCTTTTATCCAGCGTGTACATATGGCGTGGGGGGAGGGGGTGTCTGTACCAGCCACAGTATTAGGGCACAAGGGGGACCCCAAAATGTCCAGAGATGTCCCAGCATGGGACCAAGGGAGCAGGGGACCAAGTCTGGGGCTGTCCCACAAGGCAGAGTGGCCTGTGACAGAGTGCCCTGAGTAGGCACCTGGTAAATACAGGCAGCAAGGCGGCCCCAGAGGGGACAGGGGTGTCCCCAAGGTGACCCAGAGTTGTCACTAAACTCTGGGAATGGGGACAGATCCTGCCTGTAGAGCCAACTGAGGTGATGGCCAGCCCGGCGGTGGCTGGAGACATCTTGGGGTGTCCCCCAGGGTTGGGGTGTCTCGGCAGGGGGGACCTGTGTATTCTTTGTATGAAAATAAATCTATTTAGCCAATATTTATACCCTGCTGCTGTGACCTGGTGTCCCCTCCCAGCTCTGCTGCCACCTCGATGTCCCCAGGGTGGGTGATGTCCTCCGGGAGGTGACTTGGTAGTCCCAGATCCAGTGTGTCACCCTTGTCCCAGCAGCAGGGGGGACACTTGGGGGCGTGCTGTGGCAGGCAGGGCCACCCAGGAAGGACACGAGGCAGAGAGACACAGGGCACAAGGCAGAGGGACACAGGGACAATGGATACAAGATTGTGGGGACACAGGGCCATGGGACATGGAGACAGAGGGCTCTGGGGACACACAGCCATAGGGATGCAGGATCACAGGGCCATGCCATGGGGACACACGCAGGTCCATAGGGATTTGGGTCCATGGGAACACAAATTCACGGATCCATAGGGATTTGGGTCCATGGGAATACACACATGGATCCATAGGGACATAAGGACATGGGGACACACATGGATCCATAGAGACACAGGGCCATGGGGCCATGGGGACACACACACACGTGGATCCATAGGGCTTTGGGTCTGTGGGGACACACACATGGATCCATAGGGACATGGGTCCATGGGGACACAGTTTCATGGATCCATGGGGATTTGGGTCCATGGGAACACTCACACAGATCCATAGGGACATGGATCCGTGGGGACACAATTTCACAGATCCATAGGGACATGGATCCGTGGGGACACACACGAATCCTCAGGGACATGGGCCCATGGAAATACACGTGAATCCATAAGAATTTAGGTCCATTAGGACACACACAAGTCCATAGGGACGTGGGTCCATGGGAACACAAATCCACGGATCCATGGGGATTTGGGCCCATGGGAACACTGTTATAAATAATTTTTGTTAAAAATTTCTCATTGCAATAGAATTGGTTAATTAATAAGGCAATTTATTGTTCTTTGATAAGGAACAAGCAAACAGTGCTGGGGATGCAGGGGAGTTGCCTCTACTACATGCCTTCGGTTTCTGGCCTTTTTATAGGCAGTTTTTCGGGGGGTTGCATTTTGCTTGAGGTCTAAGTCCAAATAAGCAGCAGTTTCTTCATACACAAAAGTGGATCTAATAAAAGTCAATCATTTTCTAAGACAGTTACATAGTGATAGAAATACATAATAGTAACTTACAGTAAGTAACTTACTTGCAGTAAAAGGGTTTTAAAGATACATAGTGAAATCATTGATAGGAGTAACAAGCCTGTCTTTACAAACAGCTGTGAGTCTGCTTGTGATAGACAAGATTAGCACTGAGAGCTACAATGGGTAGGCCTCCACTGATTGATGGAAGGTATTTGCCTTTACAAAACAAACCGTGGGGGGGCCGATACATGAAACCAGACACTGAAAAATGAAAGACACAATAGGGAAAAACCCAAACTTCCACAAGAATATTTCCATGGTTTGTTTTTATAATGACACGNAATATTTCCATGGTTTGTTTTTATAATGACACGAATCACCAAATTACATATTATAACACACACACACAGATCCATAGGGACGTGGCACCATGGGGACATACATGGATCCATAGGGATTTGGGCCTGTTAGGACACACACAGATCCATAGGGCTTTGGGTCCAT
>VZSE01015296.1:0-11787 GCA_013398275.1 Promerops cafer
ATTTTGGGTTACCCAGGACAAGTATTATAAAGCTAAATTGAATATGTGACACTACAAGTACAGAACGATTTTTTTTTCTGTACTTCCTCGGTATTTTTAATAATCTGTCTGCTGATTAGCCTTGCATGTAAAGAGTGCTTAAGTCCTTACTAAAAATTGTTTTTTAATTCTTCATAGGACAGGCAGGATTAGCATAAACGTCAATATGCTACTTTATAACCATAGATTAAATACATTAATTGCAAGGGGAACATTGCATATTTCCAACCAAGTGTGCTGCCTCCCTGGGGCCCAGGTAAGGGACATCAGCAAGAAACTTCCTAGCCTGGTACGGTTCTCTGATTGTTATCTGCTATTGGTTTTCCAGGTGGGCAGCAACAAAGTCCCAGCAAGAAGTCTGCAGACAATCAAGAGGGACTTCAGGGCCTTGAGACTATTGGTTGAGGGATCTGGAGCACCACTGTGTTCTGTCCTGCCAGTTGCAGGGACTGATGGGAGAAGAAACAGGAAAATCATGCAGATGAATACCTGGCTTTGAGGCTGGTGTTACCAGCAGAATTTTGGGGTTTCTGATTGTGGGTCAGTTTATACAACACCAAGCCTGTTGGCAACAGACGGAGTCCACTCGTCTCAAAGGGGAAAAGGATTTTAGCTCAGGAGTTAGCAGGGCTCATTGAGAGAGCTTTAAACTAGATTTGAAGCGGGATGGGGACAAAACCAGGCTCAACGGAGATAAACCTGGGGGTTCCATGCCAATGTTTGAGGGACGGTGTGCTACCAAGGTCCTTTGGTCTGCCATCTCAGTGCAGATAGGGGATGAAGATCCATGCAGCAGCAAAGACACAAGGGGTTTTGATATGTTAGAAACCACAGAAGTGCCTGAGAATGGTCACACAGGAAGAAAAAGACCAGTTGTCCTAAAGGTACCCAGCCCCCTGAGCTAGAAGACAGAGACAGGGAGTAGAATAAAGTCCTCATAATCCAGGAGGGAATGGCCAGTGACCTGCTACACCACTTAAACACACACAAGTCCATGGAGCTGGACGAAATCCACCCAAGAGTACTGAGGGAGCTGGCCAAAGTGCTCACCAATCATTTACCAGCAGTCCTGGCAAACCAGGGAGGGCCCAGGTGATAGGAAGTTGGCAAATATGATGCCCATCTACAAGGATTGAAACTACCGGGCCTGTCAGCCTGACCTTGGTGCTGGAGGAAGTCATGGAGCAAGTTCTCTTGAGTGCCATCACGTAGCATGTACAGGGCAACCAGATGATCAGGCCCAGCCAGCATGGAGTTATGAAAGGCAGGTCCTGCTTGACCAACCTGGTCTTCTATGACAGTGACCCGCTTCATGGATGAGGGAAAGGCTGTGGATGTTATCTACCTGGACTTTAGTAGAGACTGACAGTTTCCCACAGCATTCTTCTGGAGAAACTGACTTCCCCACAGTTTGGACAGGTGTATTCTTCTCTGAGCCCAGCCATCCAGCCAGCAAGTGGTGGTATTACATCCAGAATGGTATCTGGTCACTACTGGGGTTCCCTGGGGCTCAATATTGGGGCCAGTCCTGTTTAATGTCTTCATCAACAACCTGGACAAGGGGATCGAGTGCATCCTCAGCAAGTTCGCAGATGACATCAAGTTTGGTGGTAGTGTTGATCTTCTTAAGGGTAGGGGAGGGTCTGCAGAGGGATCTGGACAGACTGGATCAATGGGGTGAGGCCAATTGTATGAGGTTCAACAAGGTGAAGTGCTGGGTCCTGTACTTGGGTCACAACAACCCTCTTCAGCCCTACAGGCTTAGGGCAGAGTGACTGGAAAGCTGCCTTGTAGAAAAGGACCTGGGGGTGCTGGTTGACAGCAGCTGAACATGAGCCAGCGTGTGCCCAGGTGGCCAAGAAAGCCAATGCCATCCCCTCTTGTATCAGAAATAGCGTGGCCAGCAGGTCTAGGGAAGTGAAAAATTTAAAAGCTTAAATTTGACAAAAAATATAAATGTTTTCAGCAGTAAATCTGTACTGTTTTCAGAGCTTGAATAGAATTTCAGTAATCATATTAACTGAACTCAGCTAATTGGCAACAGGTATTTGCGTAGGCCTTTGATTTTTTAACTGATAAATCAATCCCAATTGCTTTTAAAGATTGTCAGATACTTCTGTCTTATATTGGGGTCCATTTTAGGAAAAGAGAAGAAAACTGATGTTTTGTTGATCATTCATTCATGACCTTCATTTGATTCAACCAGGGAATATCTGTGTTGTTGTTTCTATTCAAACTAATTCACATATGTCAAAGGTACACTTATGGAACTTTACCTTTGACCATATCTAATCTGGAACACATATGAACTCCAAATCTTTAAGTTGACCTTTATTAAAATGTTTAAATCTCTTGGTTTAGAGATTTCAAACACAAGGTATGTAGGGTTTATTTATTTGACTCATACTGTTAATCATCACTATGAATAATTTGACCTGTAGTTCTAGAGTGTAATTATATCGTAGTTATGGTTAAAGCATCATTGATTTGTACTAGTACACTACACAGAACAAGAAATTTTCTCTGCTTCTTTTTTAGGTGTTGTATGTCTATCTGTAGGAAAGATTGTTAAAAAAAAAAGCTTCCAACACAAGTGATTTGCATGATTGAAAGGGGTTATCACTTACTCGTAGTGCATTCAAAATATCAAGTTCAAATCTGGGAGACAAGTGCTAAAGCAGATGACTATTTCTGAACTTCACCACTTTCTCTAGATCATATAAAAATTAAGAAATAAAGTATCTTTGTAGTTTGTCTTTGATGAAAAGGTAGCTGCTTTGTTACTTCTCAGTCTTACAGTGTCTGTTTTGTATCCAAGTTCCTTTGCAAAAACAATAAATGTTTCATCTGAGACCTCATATGATGAAAGTGAATGAATGAAATAATTTTCGCTTTTACAGATCCCTCAAGAAAAACAACAAAATTCATTCCCCCTTTCATGTCAATGTCTAGTCTGAGTTTGTTTGGGGTGGGTGTTTTTTTGGGGGGATGGGGATTGGTGAGGTGTTTTTCTGTTCATGTTTTTTTGGTTTGGTTTGGTTTTTGTGTTTGAACTGACAGTGAATTCCTTCAGGGGAAACTTATAATATTCAATGTTTTTAATTTCTATAGTATATTATTAGCTTGTACTAAACTTATTTTCTGTTGAAAAAATTCCATCATAAGTCAAATATTTAGCACAATAACACCTACATACACCCATGTGGAAACCCCTATTAAACACACTGTGTTCTTTATACCATTGCTAGCTTGAATTCTTATACTAATTCTTAAATTATTTTAAGATGTTGTCAGTGAGCTCTATGCAAGTGCCTGTTAAACACTTCATTATACCAGCAATCAAACTTCCCAGATTGGGAGTTTCTCCTAAAGCATTCATTGCATGTTTGTCCCACCATTGTTCTTCCTTTCAACCTTCCCATCCTCCACTAAATTTCAGTTTAATGTCAAACACTCCAACCTGTGTGGTGCAGCTGATCCACTTGAGAGAAGGGATGCCAGCCAGAGAAACCTTCTCAGGCTTGAGAAGTGGTCTCATGAGAACCTCATGAAGTTCAACAAGGCCAAGTGCAAGGTGCTGCACCTGGGTCGGGTCAATTCCTAATATTAGTACAGACTAGGAGATGAATGGATTGAGAGCAGCTCTACAGAGAAGGACTTGGGGGCACTGGTGGATGAAAAATTGGACATGAGCCAGCAGTGTTTGCTTGCAGCCCAGAAAGCCAATTCTGTCCTGGGCTGTATCAAAAGCAGTATGGCCAGCAGGGCAGGGGAGGGGATTCTGCCCCTCTATTCTGCCTTTGTGGGACCCCACCTGGAGTACTGTGTGCAGCTCTGGGGCTCTCAGCACAAGAAAGATGTGGGCCTGTTGTAGCAGGTACAGAGGAGGCCCCAAAGATGATCAGACATCTGGAGCACCTCTCCTAGGAAGACAGGCTTGTTCATACTGGAGAAGGTTCTGGGGAGGCCTTATTGCAGCCTTTCAGTGTGTAAAGGGAGCTTATAAGAAAGATGAAAGGAGGCTTTTAACATGGGCAGATAGTGACAGGACAGGGGGCAAGAGTTTTAAACTGAGAGTAGATTTAGATTGGATGTAAGGAAGACTTTTTTTTGTTTTTTAAATATGATGAGGGTGGTGAGACACTAGAAGAGGTTCCCCAGAGAGGTTGTAGATGCCCCACCCCTGGAAGTATTCAAGGTCAGGTTGGATAGGGCTTTGAGCAACTTGATCTAGTGGACCATGTTCCTACAAGGTGGTTGGATTAGATAATCTTTAAAGATCCCTTCCAACACAAGACTATGAGTCTTTTACCTCCTTCAATCACCCTGATCAGTGCAGGGGAATAGGGGTTTGTCTCTGCCCCTCCTTATTCCTCATGCTTTTTCCCTTCTGCAGTGTGGGGTCCCTCCCATGGGCTACAGACCTTAAAAAAAATCTTCTTTAACATGGGCTCTCCTCCAGCTGCAGCTTCCTTCAGTGAACATCCACCTGCTGCATTTAGGGGCTCTCCATGGGCTGCAATGTGAATACGTGCTATGGTGTGAACTTCCATAGGCTGCAGGGCAACAACTTGCTTCACCATGGTCTTCACCACTGGGTGAAGCAGTATCTCTGCTATGGTGCCTGAAGCATCTCTTCCCCCTCCTCCTTCAATGACCTTGGTGTCTGCAGGATTGTTTCTCTCATTTCTATTTTTTTCCTCACTTCTCTCTCACAGTTGCTGTGCAGTTTTTTTTACCCTTTCTTAAATATGGTATCACAGAGATGCTACCAGCATCAGTGCTTGGCTTGGCCTTGGGAAGTGGTGGGTCCATCTTGGAGCCGGTTGGAACTGGCTTTGCCTGACGTAGGGGCAGTTTCTGGTGTCTTCTCACAGAGGCCCCCCCTGCAGACCCCCCCCCCCCCATCAAAACATCCCCATATAAACCCAATGTACAAATATTTTTCTACTCTACATTTAAATACCTTTAATTTACAAATAACTATGCATTTGTAATCTGTGCTGGTAATTTTTTCTTCTTTCTAGTAAGAGTTGAAGATATCACTGAGGTGTTTTTAGGACAGGAATGTAGATGTTAAGATCTGGTCTGTGTAAGAAAAAAGACTGGTTATGGTTATTCCATAACAGCTGTTACAGATTTTTTTAAAATTACTTTTCTTTTTAGAAGAGTAGTTATCCTTAGTAAAATAATTTAGAACCTGATTCTCATAAGTAATTATAATGTCAGTGATCTTTTTCCAAAATAGGTACAGTCTTTGCTGTAGTTGATGACAACTTGAAAAATGTGTGTTTTAAGAAGCACAATTGCTTTCACTTGAATGCTGTGTTGATAGTTGCAAACCTTTCTAATTATGAGCATGTGCCTTTTATACTGGAGACAGTTGAAGTTTAGTTGTAATTGATCAGCAGAGACAGTGTTGATACTTCTAACACAAAGGTATTTTGGTTAGGTGCTGCAAAATACATGGTTTAATGTGTGTGTGTATGTGTTTTTATATATAGTTTTACTTGTAAAAAGCACTCTGAATTGCTCATACTGACATTGTTTTACTTGGGTTGTTTTTTTCCTCAGTTTACAATGGTATCAGCATCCTACTGAAGAAGATCTAAGACTTTTTGCAGGGAAACAAAGAAGCAAGAGCAAAAAAGATAGGTAAAAACTTGTTTTAAGTGTTTTGTTTTGGTTTTTTAATTCCTATAAGTAAGTACTTTACTGGCAAACCTCTGAATTTGTCTCAGTCTAAAACTTCTTGCATATAATTGGCCTGCTTACTTTGATTACCACAGTTCTGTACTGAACTGTGTTCTTTTGGCTTAACAGAGTGCTTAACATGCCCAAATTGTACAGAACTGGGTAATTCCCAGTCTTCAAAAGTTATCTGTGACATTGCTAGTTTGATGGCAAAAAATTCTTGATGGATCTATTCAAAGACTGGGAATAGGAAATCTTATATACAACTGAAGCTCTTCAGCTTGAAGGAAGATGAGAAAGATTTGAGTATATTAGCTCAATGCAGGATTACTGTGAGCTGCCATTCTTATGCATCTGTGAAAAGGGTAAATGTGCTCCTAGGATATATTGGGCGAGGTATTTTGTCGTGGGTAAAAGGGAAGCTTCAGACAGAGCTTATTAGAGAAGCCCTCCTGTTGAGTCACAAGGTTCAGAAAGGACCCCCTCACTTTTTAAACTACTCCTCAGAGAGGAGCCTGCGTGCAGCTGGATCCAATCCTAGACTGCAGACTTAGTCAACAGCTTATGTCTAAAGGATTATAGGTATAATTGAGCCTTTACACAACTTTGTCCCACAGGATTAAGGATAGTAAACCAAATATATTTATATAAGTATGTGTAGTGGGTTGAGCGCTGGCCAAAAGCCAGTGCACCCACTAAAATTATTTACTCATTTTCTGCTGTGAGATAAGGATTAGGAGAAGAGCAAAGCAGGTTCAAAGCTTTAAAGAGTATAAAGAAAGACTTATTAACAAAACTAAAAGGAGAATAATAAGAATCAGAATAAACCTTCAGAACACTTCCTCCCCCCAACTCCTCTTCCCTTTCCTACTGACAACGTAAAGAGACAAAACCTGGTATTTTCAGTCAGTTCACCACCTCTAAAATAATCTTTTTTCAGTTCNGTTCACCACCTCTAAAATAATCTTTTTTCAGCTCACTTAGGGAGAGGAGTTTCTCCTGCCATGCCATGGAGACTTTTCCACAAGAAACAGTTCTCTCGTGACTTTAATGTCACAACGAAGCAGAGATGGATATCTGATTGCTATGTGAAAGTCCTTCCCCTCGACTTACAGCTTTCCCCACAAATGTTTTCGAGGGCTCAATCTTTGGCTAATGGGGTACACTTTTAAGGATGAGCTGCTCAGAAGCAAAGGTTCTCTTCATCTATCTCTGAGATCATCTTCATCTTTGGGAACAGAGGTCTTCTTCCCTGGGGGCAAAGGTTTTCACCACTCTTATGTCTCTCTGTTCAAGCTTCTCATTGGATCACACTTACTTCAACATCTGCTTGCCTCAGCATGAGTGCCTTTGCTCATGTCTACAGTTTGAATGCTCCATCCCCCCATGCTTTTCATGAATTACAGGGATATTCTAGTGTATCACAGTACATCACCATGGCCTTACAAAAGAATTTCAGCTCAAGACTAAGGCATGTCCTCATTCCCCTCCCATCTGGGATTTGACTGTTTCTTCACTGACCTCGGTGTCTCTATGTTGTTTTCTTTACGTATCTTCACCCTTTCCTTTTCTCTTACTTGAGAGAGGATTGATGTCTGTAAGTTTCATCTGTGCACTGAAAGAGTTAATATCTCACCCAGGCCTGTGGATGGTCATGTGATCTCTGTCCGGTGGCAGACAGGGTAGTTGCGGTATAGGATTTCAGGCTGCGCTGGGAGGCGTTGTGCCAAGATCTCAGCGGCTGGGCCACAATGGTGGCGGCTGCTCTGGCTGCATGGCTGTTTTCCGGCCCCTGCCGCGTTCAATTCCCGCCGCGGGGGCTGCTTTCTGCGCGGGCTGCAGAGCCGCCTCTGTTCCTAGCTGCATGATCTCCTGCGGCGCCAGCAGGATGGCTCAGCAGCCTGCGGCCAGAGAGGGGCCCGGCTTGGCTCCGCCCGAAGCCGAGCGAAGCAGGCCTGGCCCGTTGGCCATGGCTGGAATTCGGCGGCAGCAGAATCTCAGCTGAGCCGCGCCGCAGGCCGACCTGGCCGGGCTGCGTGGCAGAGCGACGCTTGGCCCGGCCGGCGCCGGTGGAGCACACAGGCTCCCAGTTACCTGTTCAAAAGCCGGAAGCAAAAGAGTTTTTCCTGGCGTTTGTTTATTTTTAAATGTGATTTCACAGAGGCATGTTCAGCTTTCTTAAGTGGTTTAACAGGGTGTCAATATTCAAAACTAGCCAGCTGATTGGTTCTGTTGGGTCCGGAGGAAGCTGTTAGCGGCTCCTCACAGAGAATTACTTCCGTAGCTGATGGATTTCTCCTTAACTAAAAACCAAGCTATGTTAAACCACGACAGTATGATAAATCATTTATTTAAATTGATGATGATAATGATCAGACTAAAAGATCTTAATCAGAAGTATGCAGTATAGGTAGCTATAACTACTAGCATAGTGCACTATTTATTGAAGCAATATTGAAACAGTGATATTAAAGCTAGCAAAATAATTATGAAGTAGAGATTGACGTTACTTACCCATACCAATGACCATGGGCAAATCTCTTTTGCTCAGCCTCGAGGAGTAACTTTGAGGGGTGTCCCCACTCAAGGGAGGAATCTCCACACACTCCGAGAAGGGATATGTTAGAAGACACTACTGTTAAAAAGTGGGACTGGGCTTTTATAGTTCAGGAAACATTGTTCTTCCTCAGAATATTTAACTTTGGGTTTGATGAGTCGGGCTGGTCTCAGCATTCTTCCGCACTGAAAGCAGCCTGACCTCCCCCTTCTCCATCCAGCACTTTTGCAAATAGGGTATTGTTTGAGCTGTTTTACCCCCACATAGGCAGAGCATCCTGCTACATATTTCCAGTAAAGAGAGAGGGAAATGTTAATCCTGTTGCACAAGGCCACTGATGTAGGACTTCATCTTGATTACTGTGTACAGTTCTGACTGCTTGTGTTCAAGAAAAATGAATTGACTCAAACAGGTGAAGAGAAGGACTGCTAGGATGATCCAGGAAGCAGAAAGCCTGTTTTACAAGAGGAGGCTAAAAGAGCTTGCCTTGTTTAACCTAGCAAAAAGAGTCCAAGAAGGATAGGATAGCTGTCTGTCAACTTAAGCTGGAAACAGATTTCTTATCTTCAGTCATGAAGCTGTGGAACAGCCTCACCAGAAGTGTAATTGGGGCAAGAACCAAGACTGATCTTGAGGTGGTGGAGCTGGCTATGTTTATGCAAGATTTCCGAACTGAAAATGTTTAAAACAAATACCCAGTGACTTGCTTTTTGGTGAAATAGGTGGTTTCCTTTGGTCTTTTTTTTTTTTTTTTTTTAATAATTATTCCAATATAAACTGCTCTCTTAAAATTGTAACTTTTGTGTGAATTCATAAACTGCACATATAACCTGTTCATCATAAAATCAAAGCTTTTTTTTTCCTTACTTAAGCTACATGGGTAGCAACCCTATTTGCCAAATGTTGGGCTAAAAATTAAGCCTTTTCTTTAATATATAATTCTTCAATATTACATGTTTGTCACAATATTCTTTAATATTCAGAAAATAATTTTATCCAAGTTTTCTGTAACAAATTGAAGCAAAATTGTTAATACTATTCAATTTACAACTGCGCATTTAACCAGTGATAATTATTCATATTTAAAATAACTTCAGTTACATAACTATAAGTTACATGTTTCACCAATATGAGCCTTAAACAGGAAAATAAGATTGCATTACCAAATAACGTTTTCAGTTTGCACTGAATGCCTTTCCTCAGCCTTGGCAATCTTCTGCCATCCAAAGCACACATATTCTCACTTTCACCAGGACAATCATATGCTCTCTGCTGTGTGAAAGTATGGCATGATAATGTGTACTTACATATGAGCTTAAATTTTGTAATCTTGGAAAAATTTACCATGAAGCTTGGTAGAAAACAGTATCACAGTTCACCTATTTGCATTGTCCTTTTTCACTTGTTAAACTTTTTCATGTAATGTTTCAAATGTGCTACGTTTTTATGTCTACACAGTCAAATTCTGTTAGTGTCATTTCATTATTATGATTGGGGTATTTGTCATAGTCCATAAATATCTAACCAATAAAATACAGTTTTAATATGTATGTAGTTGTTTGTAATAAGGTAAATTTTATTGACAGATGGATATGAAACTTCAAAGGGAATCAGGATGGTAATATGGAGACTTAAATGCTGCTTTCTTTACTTTGCTAATATAAAAATAGCAGGTATAATAACCTTAAGTTCCAGTCAGTGGATATACCTCTTTGTTCTCTGAAGAAGCTGCTTGTCAGGACAGACCCAAGACAAGACACAGAGACATAAGATTCAAAGGGTCTTGCAGGCAGTATCTTGGAGAAGCCGAGCTCTGCCTGCTAATCAGTTTTATTAGCTCTCCTGATACCACAACAGTAGCATCTGAAGACTTAATATTTACAGAAGATCATCTCATTTGAACGGACATCGTTGTAACCCTGACACTATCTCCTGCCTTCACCCAGGGTGTGCCCCCACATCCTCTAGTGTACCAAACTTAGCAGGATAACTGGTGCCCAGGAACCTCTGGGCCATGACTCACCCAATCAGTCAAATACTGCAGGGTACCCCAGAGTATCCTGGAATCCAAAATAGCCCAGACACAATATTCTCTCTGGCCCTGGACCATAACTGGAGATGGAGGTAGAGGTTGATGAGGTCTGATGACCACTGTGCCCTGCTGTCAGTGTGTCATGGCAGCGCTGAAGGACCTTACATGTGCAGTTGGTCGGCAGGGATATGCAGTCCCTCATTGCAATACAGACAACCATCCTTCTCCTGCAAATTCTGTAAAGTATCCCCTGCCCAAAACTAATGGCCAAAGGATCACCAGCCATCACCTGATGCACAGAACTAAGGTACTGGCTGGCATAGCCGCAAAAAAATTTTGCAGAGACAAAAGTGACAGGGTTGCAGATCTGCCTCAGCATCTCCCGCTGAGGCTTCCTGACATGACAGGGCATCTGCCCTGTCATTCTGTTTACCCAGCCTGTAGGTGACAATAAATGGAAACTGAGAGTGAAAAGTTGCCCAACAATTCAGCAGGGAGAGAAGCACTTCAGATTCCTAAACTATTCCAAATTTCAATGGTAAGTCAGAACCAAAGGGGGTTCAGCAGGTCCCACAAGAAGGTGCCTCCACTCAGCACATGCCTCCACGAGGGCCAACAGCTCTCCATCCCAGGCATTGTAATTCCTCTCTGCGGCAGTCAACTGGCAGGAGAAATAGGCATAAGGATGAAGTTGTCCATTCAGTGAATGACACTGAGAAAGTACTGCCCTGATGGCATGGACAAAAGCATCTGCCTCCATCACAAAGGGATGACTGGTATCCAGGTGGGCCAAAACTGGGACCATCATAAATGCCTGCTTCAAGTCATCAAAGGCCCTCTGAACCTTGTGTGTCCACTGAAAAGGGACAACCTTATGAGTCAATGCTCTGAGCAGAGCAACCTTTTGAGCAAAATTCCTAGTAAAATGCGAATTAAAAAATAGCAAAGCCAAAAAAGCACTGCATACCACACACCACCAAGGGAGACTGCCAAAAAAAGAAGGGTATCAGTCTTTTTCATGACCAGGCTCATGCCCTTGGGGGCAGATGACTGCCCCAGGAAGTCTATATGCTGTTGGAGGAAGGCATACTTCAGCTTTGCATAAAGGCAGTGAAGCCAAAGCTGGGAGAGATCCTCTTGAATGTGAATGTTCCTCCTACATCCTCGAGTAAACTAAAATGTCATAATTGTCCAACAAGTCACAGAAAACATTGGTGACAAAGCCCTGAAAAGTATCAGGGGCATTAGAGAGGCCAAAAGCTATCACACAATACTCAGAATGGCCATATGTGCAAACAAAGGTCCTTTTCCACTCGTTGCCCTGATGAACAGAAAAAAGATTATAAGCCACTTTAGTAAACCAGCATGCCCCCTGTAAATGCTCCAACAACTTGGGAATGAAGGACAGGGGGGATAGGCTTCTTGATGGCAAAATCATTTGATCCCTGTGAAAAACGAGGTTCAC
>VZSE01015297.1:0-17677 GCA_013398275.1 Promerops cafer
GGTGGGAATGTTGGGATGGATGGAGTCACAGAGGGTGACCTAGTGCTGATGGCCATGCTAGCTGAAGGTGGGAATGTTGGGAGGGAGGGAGGGAGGGAGGGATTCACAGAGGGTGACCTGGTGCTGGTGGCCATGCTGGCTGGGGACGGACGGACGGACGGATGGATTCACAGAGGGTGACCTGGTGCTGTTGGTGGGGGTGCCACCAGTGGTGGGAATGGATGGATGGATGGATGGACGGACGGACGGACGGATGGATTCACAGAGGGTGACCTGGTGCTGGTGGCCATGCTGGCTGGAGGTGGGAATGTTGGGATGGGTGGATTCAGAGAGGCTCACCTGGTGCTGATGGCCATGCTGGCTGAAGGTGGGAATATTGGGATGTACAGAATTCACAGCGTGGGTGATGCGTGGCCAGCGGAGGTGGGAACACAGGAATGCCTCTAGGAATGGATGGAGTGCATGTGACGTGTTCAGGGGGTGGGGGGGGAAATGCAGGAGTGGTGCAGAGGATGTGGGGGAGTGTTTGTGGAATGTACAGGGGTGCACGTATGGAATGCAGAAGGGGTGCACGGATGAAGTGTGTGAGGGGAAGTGCGTGGAGTGCACCGGGGGATGTATGGGATGGGGAAGGAGCACACATGAGATGGGAGGGATTTATGGAGTGCACAGGGGGAGGGATGTGTGAAACACAGAGATGGAAGGTGTGGGATCCATAAGGGAGGTGTGAAATGCATGGAGGGGGATGTTTGGAATATCCATAGGGATGTATGGAAGGACTAGAGGGCTGCAGAAGGGGAATGTATGTGATGTATAAGGGGGATGTATGAGAGGCAGAGTGGAGGAATGGGATGCATAGGAGGAGTTTGGGATGCACAGAGAGGTATGGAATGTGTGTGAGAAACCATGGGATGCACAGGGAGGTGTGGGGTGCATGGGGAGCACACAGGATCCGTGGCAGGGCAGGGTCACCTGGCACACCCTGTCCCCACAGCGCCACGTGTGTGCCTGGGGGGTTGTGGCCCCAGGGGGTGACAGCAGTGGGATCTCCCTGCAGAGCTGCCCTGGGACCAGCCCAGCAACAGCTGCCAGGAATACAGTGACTGGAAGGAGAAGAAAACCTACCTCCCACCCTGGAAGAAGATTGATTCAGCTCCCTTGGGTAAGCACCCAGCAGCTCCCTAAGTATATACGTATATATAGACATATATGTACACAAATATATACATATCCACACACACCATCTTGTATTCCACCCCCTCGTCTCCCCCAGCGCTGCTGCACAAGATCCTCACGGAGAGCCCGACAGCGAGGATCACCATTCCTGACATCCAGAAGGACCGGTGGTACAGCAGACCCCTCAAAAAGGGTAAGGGGCCACGGGGGAACGCGCTCGTGCCCCCGGATTTGGGGGTTATTTGGTGTCCTGTCCCTTTGCAGATGTCAAGCGGGCTCGGCTCTCCTCAGGGGGGGTCACCGACTCCCCTGGAGGCTTCTCCAAGCACATCCGATCCGATACAGACTTCTCACCCGTGAAGGGAGCACTGGGGTGAGCCTCTGCTTCCCTCCACACGGGTTTGCAATTCCTTGCACGCCTCGGGGCTTTCCTGGCATTTTCTCCAGGAGGTGGTCGGGTGGAAACCCCGCCCGACCCCTGTGATCGTCCCAGATCCTGCAGAATCCCGTGCAGTTCCCACATCCGGCTCTCTCCAGCACTCCTAACCCTTGTGTCCCCCCTTGCCTTGCAGTGAGGACAAGGCAAGCTATTCCACGTCACAGCCGGAGCCCGGCACGGGCGGGATGCCTTGGGAGAGTGGCGCGGGGAGCATCGACCAGCTGGTGCAGGGCTTCAGCTTCTCGCAGCCCGCCTGCCCCGAGCACATGCTGGTCAACAGCCAACTCCTGGGCACCCCAGGCTCCTCCCAGGTCAGGGGCTGCAGGGGGCACCTGGCACCACTTGGAACATCGGGATGCTGCCTCGCAGTGTTTGGGATGAGGCCGGGCGAGGTTGATCCCCTTGGGATTTCACCTCGCAGTGCTTGGGGCGCAGCTCGGCATCGTCGATGGTGTCAGGGTGCACCTTGCAGTGGTTGGGGGCTGCTCTGTGGTGTTTGGGGTGCAGCTTTGCCTGATGGGGACTATCGGGGAGAAGCTTGGCAATATTGGAGGTGTAACTTTTTGTTACTTACCACCCCAGGTGCAAGTTTGGAGGATTTGAGGCACAGCTTTTCAGTACTTTTAGTATCATCAGGGTGACACTTTGCCGTGTCCTTGGGGTGTTTGGGGGGGCAGCTTCACATCCAATTTACAGCACTGGGGTCCAACGTTGCATTGTATAAATTGGGGTACAATTTTGCATCATATATATGACAATGAGGAGCAACTTCACCATATTTATAACATCAGGGAGCAGCTTTGCAATGTTTGGGGTGTGGCTGGGTGAGGTTTATCATCTTGGGGTGCAACTCTGCAGCATTTGGGGGGGCAGAGTCTCATCCAGTTTACAACATCAGGATGCAGTGTTGCACCCTTTATACTACTGGGGTGCAACTTTCCCTCAGGTATGTAAGGTTAAGAAGCAACTTTCATCCTATTTATAATATCAGGGAGCAACTGTTGGGGCTGTGGCTGTTGAACATTTACCCCCTGAGGCTGTGAGGGGCAGGATTTGGGGTGCAAATTTGCAATACTCTTAGTGCCAGTTTGTCACTTGGCCAGGGACTTGGAGGGCAGTTTCACATCTGATTTACAGCATTGGGGTGCAGCACTGTGCTGTGTAAAATACTGGGGTGCAACTTCACATCATAAATACCACACTAAAGAGCAACTTTGCTGAGTATGGAATATCAGGGAGCAACTTGACAAGGCTGGGATGCAGCTGTGAGTTTTATCATCTTGGGGTGCCACCTGCCAAGATTTGGGGTGCAAATGTGCATCATTTATGGCATCAGGGTGCACTTTGTGCAGTGGTTGGGGGCTGCTCTGTGGTGTTTGGGGAGCAACTTCGCATCTGATTTACAATATCAGGGAGCAGCTTGGCAGCACTGGGGTGCAGCTGGGCAAGGTTTGTCACCTCGGGGTGCAACCTGGTGGTATTTGGGGCACAATTTTGCAGTATTTTGAGTTACAAAATGCAGCTTTCCAGTTCCAGGGTACAGCTCTGCAGCGTTTGGGAGGCAATTTCACATCCAATTTACAATACTGGGGTCCATCATTGCACTGTTTATACCACTGGGGTGAAATTTTGCATCACAGATGTGTCATTAACGAGCGTTTTGATGATGCCAGGGCCGACTTTGTGCTGTTTGGGAAGTGGCTCTGCAGCGTTTCTGCTGTTTGGGACGCGGCGTTTGGCCATCAGGGGGTGCAGCTTTCCAGCATTTCCTCACCAAAAGCCAGGATTTGTCAGAGCTGGGGCTGGAGCCTGGTGGGATTTGTGACCTTTTGGCGGGGTTTGTAACTTCTGGAACGGTTTTTTTTGGGGCGGCAGAGCCCGTGGCAGCGGCTGGTGAAGCGGATGACGCGGTTCTTCACCAAGCTGGACGCCGACGGCTCCTACCGCGCGCTGAAGGAGGTGTGTGAGAAGATGGGATACGGCTGGAAGATGAGCTGCACCAACCAGGTGGGGGCCAGGGCATGGAACTGGGGCTGGGACCCCCTGTCCTGGGCCATCAGCGAATGATTCGAGGCACCCCCCCGCCTTTGCAGGTCACCATCTCGACCACAGACAGGAGGAACAACAAGCTCATCTTCAAGGTGAACCTGGTGGAGATGGAGAGCAAGATTTTGGTGGATTTTCGCCTCTCCAAGGTGTGCGGGTGGTCAGGGTGGGTGGTGGGGGCTGCACGGCAGGTGCAGGGTGGAGAAGGACCACGTACAGTGGGTGCATGGTGGGGGTGCCACGGGAGGTGGGTGCCAGGGGATGGAGGGGTGCAGGTGGCTGTAGGGGGATGTAAAGCCCTGTCTCTCCCCACGCAGGGCGACGGCCTGGAGTTCAAGAGGCATTTTCTGAAGATCAAGGCCAAGCTCAGCGACATTGTCAGCACCCAGAAGGTCTGGCTGCCTGGCACCTGAGCCCTCACACCCATTCTCTGCCTCCTCCTTCTCTTCCTCCTCCTCCTCTTCCTCCTGGCTGGGCTCTGGCAGCAGCACCCAAATGCTGTGAAGGTGTCTGGCCACCTGTTTTAGGTTTTGAAGGTTCAATAAAGCCCTGGGGGACACAAAGCTGCAAGGGGGAGGTTGCAATGGGTTGTTCACTCTGGAACCTACGGATGGTGCAGCTTTGCTCAGCCAGCATAAATCCCACTGCAGGATCTCTGCCGAGCCCTGCAGCCCCAAAGCAGCCCCGAGGTTTGGGAGCTGACCCCCCCGCCCCCCATTCCTGCCCCTGTCGCAGGGCAGCAGCTGCCCTCATTTTCCACCCTCTCTAATTGCTTTTTGGAAGAACTAACGAGCCCGAGAGCTGCCAGGGGTTGTTAGTGCTGGAGCGAGAGAGGAGAGCCAGGGATTAACCCCATCCCCCCCAAAAAAGAGCATCCCCCCAAAAAAACCCACCCCAGGGTGCAAACCCTGAGATACCACCACAATTTCTCCCTAAAGCTGCATTAGTGTTTAATTACTGAGCTAAAAAACGCACTTTTTACCTGTTTATCCCTTCTTAAATTATTATTTTTCTAATATCCCTTTCCCTGGCTTTTTTGTTTCCCTGGTGGGAACCCCCCTTGGGCGAAGCAATTAGCGGCGATTTTTTAATTGCATATTTATATTGCAGCTGGGGAGCGAGACCCCGGCAGCGGGCGAGGGGAGAGCAGGAAGACGCCGCGCTCCGACCTTGTTTGCTTTTCAGCTGGGATTAAGCACTTTTAATTGTCCCAGAGATCACAGATTGCGGCCAGGGGGGATAATTAGGCTGAATACAGGGTTTTCTGGTTCATTCCCCCCAGGAATTTATATTTCTAAGGGCATAAAAAAGAAAATCTTTGGGAATGCCTCGGGAAGGGAGGTTTGTGGAGGGCTATGAGGCTGGACACAACTCGTTGCTTGAGTGGGTCTTGCTGTTCAAACAAATCAATTTTTCACCTGTTACCTGCTGCAAATGAGATATTTTGGGGGGTCCCCTCCTCCCCAGGATGCTTCAGGGGAGGCTGGACACTGCTTCTGCTCCGCCGTGGTCTCGTGCGTCAACCAGGCTCCATTCCCACGGCAATCATTTTTCAACCCTAACTTTTAGGGTCCTTTGGGTTTTTTTAACTCCGTGGAGGGGATTATTTTCCGCGTTCGGGGTCTGTGGGGGACACTCGAGGGGGATAAAAGGTTTGTGTTCCTATGTGGCCGGGTGGGGGGGCCGTGCTGAGCGGGGCCCTGAAAGCGCCCTTTGTGCGGCCCCGCCGGGGACCGGCGCGCTCGGAGGCACCGGAGCGTGGCAAATCCTTAAACCAACAGCACAGCCGGGGCGGGCGGGCGCGACTCCTGCCCCCGCCTCATCCCAAACTGATGGCACTCCAGAGGGCACGGGGGCTTCTGCCAGCCCTCGGCCTCCTGGCAGCATCCTGGGAGCCGAGTTTGGGATGCCGAGTTAGGGATGCGGTGCTGGATGCAGGATGGAGGATTCGTGGTTCGGGGATGGGATGTGGGGTTTAGGACACAGGTGGAGGATGGGGGATGGAGGATTTAGGATGTAGGTTTTGGTTGTGGGATAGAATTTGGGATGCAAATGTGGGACATAGGGTTTGGGATGTAGATATAGCATGGAGGGTTTAAGATGTAGATGCGGGGTGTGAAACGGAATTAATGATGCAGATAAGGGACTTAGAATTTAGGCTGTGGATGCAGGATTTAGGATGTAGAGGCAGGATGTGAAACTGAATTCATGATGCAGATGTGGGACTTAGAATTTAGGCTGTGGATGCAGGATTTAGGATGTAGACTCAGGATGCAGGATAGAGTAGGATTTAGACATGACATGCAGCAGAGGATTTAGGATGTAGACTCAGGATGCAGGATAGAGTATTTAGGATTTAGACATGGGATGCAGCAGAGGATTTAGGATGTAGATGGTCTCGTAGGATTTAGGACACGGGTGCAGGTTTCAGGATGCAGATATGGAACACGAGATTTAGGATGTAGATGTGGGACATAGGATTTGGGACGTAGATACAGAATCTGGGACAGAGAACTTGGGAGGCAGATATGGGGCATAGGATTCAGGATGAAGATGCAAGACACAGGATGGAGGATCCAGGATGCAACTGTGGGAGAGAAGACTTAGGATGTAGATGTGGGATAGAGCATTTAGGAGGTAGGTGGAGTTTTAGGATTTCAGATGTAGATACAGGATGGAGAATTTAGAATGCAGATATGGAACACAGGATTTAGGACATAGATGCAGGATGGGGGATGGACAATTTAGGATTAATTTGGGACACAGGATTTAGTATGTAGGTGCAGGATGCAGGACAGAGAACTTGGGATGCAAATGTGGGACATAGGATTTGAGATGTAGGATTTAGGATTCAGGACTTAGAATGGAGATGTGGGATATAGGATTTAGTATGGTGGAAGGAGGATTCACAGTGTAGGTACAGAATGCAGGGTGGAGAACTTAGAGTGCAGATGTGGGACATAGGACTGGGGATGTAAATGCAGGATAGAGGATTTAGGATGCAGGTGGGGGACATAGGATGTTGATGCAGGACACAGAATGGAGAAACCAGGATGCAGGTCTGGAATAGAATATTTGGAATGTAAAAGGGGACATGAGATTTAGGATATAAACACAGGGTGAAGGATTTAGGATGCAGGTGTAAGACATAAGTGAGGACATACATGCAGGAGGGGGGGGATCAAGGATTTGGGATGTTGATGCAGGATGCAGATGTGAGACAGGATTTGGGATGCAGATACAGGGTGCCAGATGTAGGGCACAGAAGAGAGACTGTGGAAGCATTTAGGATGTGGGATGCAGGATTCAGGATGCAGACACAGGATTTAGGAAAAGAACAGGAATTTAGGAAGCAGATTGAGAATTTAGGATGTAGACACAGGTTCCCAGATGCAGGATGGAGGATTTAGGAGGCAGATGCAGTTTTCCAGAACACAGGAGAGGGGCTGCAGACGTGGGATGCAGGATACAGGACCTGGGATGAAAGGGCAGATGCAGAATATGGGATGCAGATACAGAACGTGGGGTACAGAAGTAGAATTTAGGATGCAGAGGTGGGATATAGGACAGTGATGAGGGACATGGAATATAAGATAGAGATGAAGGAGGTACAGGGGCATGGGTTGCAGAAGAGGGATTTGAGATGCAGAGGTGGGATACAGCACATAGGAGATGGGATGTGGATGCAGGACATGAAATACAGAAGTGGGCTGTAGGGTGCAGATATAGGATGGAGGTGCAGGACATGGGATGATCCAGCACCAGAGCACCACCAGAGCCCCAGCTCTGCACAGGGATTTTGCAGCACCCCTGGAGATGGGGAGTGCGTGCAACGAGCTGGGAAATGCAGAGGAAAAGGAAAAAAATATTGCTTTCCAATCCCATACAGACATTTTGCAGCTCGTCCCCCATCTGGGAGGCAGATCCCGGCCATTCGGCCACATCTGCCCGCCAGATGTGCTGGAGAGGGGAACAGAGCCCCTGTGGATGGGAAACCTCCCCACTCCCCTGCGTGCAGGCCAGGTTGGGAATGCAGCTCTACCATATCACACCTGCTCTGGAGAAAGGCCTGGATGGGACCAGGGAGCAGCGGGAAGGACGGGCGGGATGGGGCCGACCCAGCCTCACAAAGGGTTTTCATTGCAATTCAGATTTTGTCCTGTGCCTGGGGGAGGTGGCAATGAGACACAGCCAGGGTGCAGCTCTAGGGGGCACAGCCCAGTAAGGACCCCGAGCTGAACTTACCCTGGGCCCTGGTGAGGCCAACTGGACCATCACGGGTTGTTGGTGCCCTCGGGATGCAGGCAGCAGGATGGGGATGTGGGAGATGGAATGGAGATGAGGGATGCAGGGGTGGGATGGAGGGGTGGGATGGAGATGAGATGAGGGATGCAGGGGTGGGATGGAGATGAGATGAGGGATGCANTGCAGGGGTGGGATGGAGGTGCAGGATGCAGGGGTGGGAAGATGTGGGATGCAAATGCAGATTTTGGGGTGTAGGTGCAGGACAAGGGATGGTGCAAGGTGCAGGTGTAGGGGGGGGCAGGACACAGGTGTAGATGGAGGATGTGGGATGAAGGCTGCACATGCAGGACATGGTGCAGGTGCAGGACCTGGGATGTAGATTTGGCATGCCAGAATCGGGATGCAGGGTGCAGATGCTGGATGCAAGAAGTGGGATGCATAGGGCAGGATATGGAATGAGAGGTTCAGATGCAGGGTGTGGGATGCAGGGCACAGGGTGCAGATACAGGATTTAGGATGCAGATGTGGGATGCAGGATGCAGCTGCAGGCTGTGAGAAGTGGGATGCGTGGTGCAGGATGTGGGATGAAGAGTGCAGATGCAGGACATGGGGTGCAGGGCTGACGGTGCAGATGAAGGATTTGGGATGCAGGAGACAGCCACAGGATGCTGATCCAGGGAATGGGTGTGGGATGCAAAAGGAGGATGCAGTTGGAGGGTGCAGCTCTAGGATAGAAGAAATGGGATGCAGAATCCAGGATGCAGGAGTGGGATGCAGGATGTAGATGCTGGATTCAGGGTGGAGATGTGGGGTACCAATGAAACTCCAGGATGGTGATGCACCACTTCAAGCAGAGAAGAATGGTGAAAGCATTTCCCATCTGATTTTTAGGGACAAATGAGAGATTTTCCCAATAACATCAGCTTTTCGGGGACTGGAAATCCAATAGGATTCCAGAAGCATTTTTATTTTCTGAACTGCCCCCATCAGCTCGGTGTCTCCAGGACAGAAACATTTATTTAGAGAAAAAAACCCTAAAGCTGGAGCAATTCCATCTGAAGACACCCAAATCCAGCATTTCCCTCCCCTCTCCTTAGCATTTCCCACTGTGGAGGTGCCCAGGGGCTGGATTTGTTGGATTTTTAGCTCAGGAGATGTTTTAGCTCTTGCAAAAGCATCGCAGCAGCCTCGGGAATGCTGCCACATTAATAAAAGCAAAAATGCAGAGGAGTCTGTTAAGGAAACTCCTGCAAAAATCCCTTCCAGAAACATCGTGGGCAACATTGGGCTCTTGGTTTGAGCTTTTTTTTCCCTGTTTTATTTCATTGGGAAAATGAGTTTTGGAGGTCATCACATGCCCAGAGGATGGTGCAAGGTGGGTTTTTGCAGCAGGTTCGGCCCCTGGGTCCTCCTGTCAGTATCAGGGAGGGGTTTTATGGGGAAAAACCTAGAATTTACAGCTTAAAATTGGAATTTTCAGGTTAAAACCTACAACAATCACCCGGCATTGGAGCATTGCCACTGTGGATGCAGCCTGGCAGTGGTGCCAGGGGCACGGGTGAGGCCCCAGCAGTGCCTCTTGCCTGGTTGAGAGGAGAGGGAGAAAAATGCTTTAAAAAGGTAAAAAAAAAAAGCTCCAAAGCAGAAGGCTGAGGTCATTTTCTTGGCAAGGAAGTCGGCTCCTTCCAAATGCCTCCGGGTCGGGTTTAATATCAGCAGAAACATTCTTGGGCAGGGTGGGGAGAAAGCACTGCTCTCACCAGAGAGCAGAACCCTCAAACCCCCAAACGCCCTAGAAAAAAACCCCCAAACATCCTAAAACCCCCAAAATCAGCTCCCCAACCCCCAGACTACTTCTTTGGAACCTCTAGGTGTGGAGTAGATGACTACTGGGGTGGGAGAGGTGAGAAAACAGCTCATGGAGGAGGGGAAAATCCCCCTTGGGAGCAGAGAACTGAATCTTTAAAGTGGCTTTTGAGCATCATTTGGCCACTGCTGGGATTTTTTGGGATGTGGAGAGGAGGAAAGTGAGGGTGTCTGGCAGGGAAAATGCCATTTTTCCCATTGTCCTGGAGAGTTTTATCATCACTCCAATCCCTCCTTGATTTAGCATCATCTCGGCGGGCTCAGCACCCAGCAACCACCCCCTGGGGCAAAGGGACCTGCATGCAAGGAATATCCTGCTGGAAAATACATCAAAAAGGAGGGGGAAAATTAAATGGATTTCATCTGCTGTGCTCTGCTCGCAGGGCTGGCTGAGAAGCTCAGGGGCCTGCCAGTGCCTCGTGCGAGCCCTCGGCCGCCCTGCGGAGCTGTTGTGGCTTTTCCAGGGATTTTACACATTAGGAGGGGGTGGTTTGACCGTGTTTGTTTTGCTAAACCTCACCAAAACCCAAACCAGAGCTCAGAGGGAGGAGGAGGTGGGAGATGCAGGGAAAGTTTATTAAAAAATAGGGGCAAAACAAAAAACAGGAGCTGAAGTGGGGGGATGAGTTTGGGATTGCAGCAGAGCAGGGATGTGGCAGTGGCAGAGATGCAGTGGGTGGCAGGGATGTGGCAGTGGCAGGGGTGTGGCAGTGGCAGAGATGCAGTGGGTGGCAGGGATGTGGCAGTGGCAGGGGTGTGGCAGTGGCAGGGGTGTGGCAGTGGCAGGGATGCTGTGGGAAGCAGGGATGTGTGGGTGGCAGGGATGTGGCAGTGGCAGAGATGCAGTGGGTGGCAGGGGTGTGGCAGTGGCAGGGATGCAGTGGGAAGCAGGGATGTGTGGGTGGCAGGGATGCTGCACCTTGCTGGGGATGTGCATCCCACCAAAACCAAGATGGGAAAAAAACTGCCCAGGAGAACTGGGAGGATAAGAAGCATCAGGAGGGCTCTGATCCCACTGGGAGGGAGGCTGTGAGGCGATGCTCTGGCGTGGAAGGGGATTTTCCTCCGTGCTTGCACATTCCTCCCATCAGCTGTATTTACAAGACGGCACCAGGAGAAATCCCAGGTCGGGACCTCCTCCCGCCGGGTGTGGCCCCGGGGCTGCGGCCCCACAGCCCCCTGCTCCTTAATCTTGGGGCTTTCTCCCTGATCCCTTTGGTGTGTGGTATCTACACCCCATGGTTTCAATCCCTCCCGTGCTAAAGTCCTGCTCATGACATTCCAGAGCAGCCCCTCCCAAAATTTTCCCGGTCCCAGCACCCATAGCTTCCCCTTCAGCCGTTTATAGGGACAGGGCTGCTGCGAGGCTGCTCTCGGGTGCAGGGGTTGGGATGGACTCCACGGGGTTGCTCCATCTTCAGGCAGTGCTGGGAAGACCCAGCAGCAATGTCCTCTCCTGGAAAAGGCCCCGGGGAGTGCTGCAGAGTGCAGAGAGGTTTGTGGGATGCAGGGATGCAGCACACAGGGATGCTGGCAATGCCCAGGGATGTTTATGGGATGCCGCAGTGTGCAGGGATGCTGGCAATGCCCAGGGATGGTTATGGGATGCAGCAGCACTCAGGGATGCTGGCAATGCCCAGGGATGGTTATGGGATGCAGCACTCAGGGATGCTGGCAATGCCCAGGGATGCTGCACACAGGGATGCTGGCAATGCCCAGGGATGTTTATGGGATGCAGCAGCACTCAGGGATGCTGGCAATGCCCAGGGATGTTTATGGGATGCAGCAGCATTCAGGGATGCTGGCAATGCCCAGGGATGTTTATGGGATGCAGCACACAAGGATGCTGGCAATGCCCAGGGATGTTTATGGGATGCAGCAGTGTGCAGGGATGCTGGCAATGCCCAGGGATGTAGCACACAGGGATGCTGGCAATGCCCAGGGATGTTTATGGGATGCAGCAGCACACAGGGATGCTGGCAATGCCCAGGGATGTTTGCAGCATCCAGGGCTGTTTGCAGCCATGTGCAGGGATGCTGGCAGCACACAGGAACGTTTAGGGTGTGTGGGATGTCAGCAGCACGCAGGGATATTGGCGGTGCACAGGGATATTTGTGGCACACTGGGATACTTGCAGCATGGGGGGGATGCACGGAGCCACTTTACAGGAACACCTGCAGCAGCTTTTCAGGCCTTCCTTGCCTCAGTTTCCCCTTCCTGCGAGGCAGGGCTGTTGGTTTCTCCGGGCTCGGCCTCACGGACCTGGCCGTGCCGCGGCCGCCCGGCTGTCGGCTCCGCGCTTGGCCGGCGGCCAGGGCAGTGCTGGGGGCCCGCTGCTCACCAGATGTGATAAGGAAAGGTTTGGCTGAGGCTGGAAAGAAGAAACAAAAAGAAGAGAAGGGGGGAGAAAAAAAGGGAAAATAAAAAAAGCAAAAGCAAAGCAAATTCCTTGGCAAATCAAAGCAAAACGCTTGCACACGGCCTTGCATCCAGCCATCCGTCTTGATAAGGGGCTCTGGGGAGGAGGAGGTGGAGGAGGAGAAGGGGGGAAGCTGACACTGGGAACCTGACAGCAACCCCACTTCATGGCAAGAAACCTGTCAGATTTCCCACTGCCAGGTGACCATGGGCCCAGACCCGGTGTGCCTCAGTTTCCCCACTGCATGCATGCACTGAGGTGTGGCAAAGGGGACAAAACTGCCTTGGAGGGGTTAAACGGGGCGATTTTCTGCCGGGTTTTATCCAAAACATATGTTTTCACCACTATTCGAGTTATCTGGGATATTTCCTGCGTGTTTGCTCCTATGGCAACCGGCCCAGCATGAAAGACCTATTTACTGGGCCCGGGGATAAGGAGCAGCCATATGGTGTCAATTTTGAAGGCGCTCCATCCCCTCCACCCCTCCCTCCATGGGCTTGGCCCTTCGAGAGGCATCCACCACGAGCCAGGCCCAGCTGGGGTTGGGGATGGGCACCATCAGCAAGGTGAGGTGGTGGGTTGGGTTTTGGGGAGCTCAGAGAAGGTGGTGATTGGCTGCAGCAGCGGCCTGAGATCCTGCGGGATCCTTCAGGAGACAGGGATGGAGTGAAGGTACCAGCAGCACCCACCTGAGATCCTTCAGGAGACAGGGATGGAGTGAAGGTACCAGCAGCACCCACCTGAGATCCTTCAGGAGACAGCGATGGAGACAAGAGACCCACAACACTGATCTGGCATCTGCCAGGAAGATAAGGATGGAGACATCATCCCTGCAACACTGAAGTCCATCCAGAGAGAAGGATGAGGACAAGCTGCCTGAATTGTGGGCCCAGGGTCTGTCCAGAAGACCGGGGTGGAGACAGCCACCAGCAAGGCTCATTCCAGCTTGGCCTGGGGCAGGCAGGTGCTGGAGAGGTCACGAGCCATGGAAATTTTTAGCACCCTCAGAACCCTCTACAGGGGTGCAGGGAGTTCTGTCCCACCCCAGCAGTCTGGGTTCTTCTCAGAGATAACCCCAGTGCCCTGGGAAACCCAACCATCACTGCATGGGGAGGTTCTTTGCTCCTTCCTAAAGACTCAGGCAATTTTTGGTGCCAAAGCAGCTCCATGGAGTTAAATGATCAACATACAGGAAAACGAGGCAAAACCACCCTCCAGTCTGCTGGGAAAAAAATTAAAGTAAAAAAAGTATTTCCTAAGAATTCTAATTTTCTTTTGTTGCCACTGGGTGTTTGCTGCAGGGGAGATGATAAAGCTGGGCAGGACCAGGCACGGCGTGGGACAGGATTTTGGAAATGATTCACTCCCAAAGCCTCCTGCAGAGGTATTTCTGATGAAAAATAATTAAAAAAAAAAAAAAAAAAAAGCCAAAATAGATTAGTTGGGGCTTTTTTAAGAAGAAAATAGGTTTTACAGAAGTGACCCTTCCCACCAACCTCACCAATTTTCTTTTTAATAAGGAATAAAAAGCCTTTCAGCCAAAAAAACCCTTTGCTATGAAAATGTGTGTTTGGGTCAAAAAAGCCACTTTTCACTGGGGGGAAAATAAATCAACAAAACCCCCCTGACCAATGCATGAAGTGATGGGTTGGCAAAGCTCACGGGGACATACAGCTTCTTTAGAGGCAACATCTCTCCCCTTCTTCCTCCTCTTCTTTTCCTTCTCTTCATCTTCCAGTCCTCCTCGTCCTTTAGTCCTTCTTCTCCTCCTCTTTCCCTTTCCTGTTGTCTCATCTTGTCTCTTCTATCCTCATCATTTTCATCTTGTCTCTTCTATCCTCATCATTTTCATCTTGTCTCTTCTATCCTCATCATTTTCATCTTGTCTCTTCTATCCTCACCATTTTAATCTTGTCTTTTCTCAACTCCTCATCTTCATCTCTCTTCCCAGGTGATGTGTGTTTCCAGCTGGGCTCCATCCCAACACCCCCAGCCTTTGTGCCCTGCTCCTGGTCCATTCCCTTGGGGTGGAAATCCCGAGATTCCCCGCTCACACGCATTGCCTGCCACGCTGCAGGGCACATTCAGCAGCTGATGCCACCCAATGCCACCTGCACTGCCAAGGCTGGGGGGCACCAGGCTGACACCTGCTGTCCCCTTCCCAAAAAGGACACACAAACCTTCCCTCCATGGAGATCACTGGATGCCAAAGGGCATCGGGGTGTTGGGCTGGCCCTGTGGAGAGACACAGGGACTGGGACAAGGGACATGGGACAGGGACGAGGCACCTGCTGGGATCTGGGCCAGGGTGATGGGACAAGGACAAGGTGATGGGGACTGGGATGTG
The DNA here is from genome assembly GCA_013398275.1 of Promerops cafer. Lineage (NCBI taxonomy): Eukaryota > Metazoa > Chordata > Aves > Passeriformes > Nectariniidae > Promerops > Promerops cafer. The sequence goes on from VZSE01015297.1 coordinate 14,539, forward strand.
GTGATGGGGACAGGGACGGGTGATGGGGACAGGGCTGGGATGATGGGGACTGGGACAGATGATGGGGACTGGGACAGATGATGGGGACTGGGACAGATGATGGGGACAGGGCTGGGATGATGGGGACAGGGACAGATGATGGGGACAGGGCTGGGATGATGGGGACAGGGCTGGGATGATGGGGACAGGGCTGGGATGATGGGGACAGGGACAGATGATGGGGACCAGGATGTGATGATGGGGGCAGGGCTGGGATGATGGGACCTGGACAAGGTAATTTCTGGGGATAGGAGAATGGGAACTGGAAGGAGGTGCCTGCCAGGGATGGGATGATGAGAACCAGGACAAGAAAGCTGCTGAGGATGTGGAGGTGGGAACTGGGATGAGGCACTGCCAGGGACAGAAGCAGGGGGACCCCAACAGGGAACACAGTGGAGCCCAGCATGGGGCGACAGTGACCAGACCGTGGCGATGGGGAGCATCTCCCAGCCTCAGCCCGTCCACCCTGGCCCTGAGCTCTGCACCCAAGCCCGCAGCACCGGAGGCGAGTACAGGGCTCTCCGCAAGGCGCTGCGGCGGTGCCGATCGGCTCCCGCGGGGCCGGGAGCGCCGAGGGCCGGAGCGCGGGGAGCTGCCGGCTCAATGCCGGGGCCTCACTCCCACGAGCGGATGAAAGGCTCCCTGTCCAAACGGCATTAGACGCGCTGCGAAGGCTCATTCCCGATCGGTCACGCTCCGAGGCGCAGCTGCAAAACCCCCTCCGGGAGCCCGGGATGCTCCGGGAGCTTTGTTCGGAGCAGCCCCGCTTCCCGGGGAACCGTGACAAGACGATGGGATTACGGGACAGGAGAAATAAAATAAAATAAAACCCAGCCTCGCTGGGACCACGCTGGCTGGGCGGAAAAACAAAGGGGACCCTCAAATTCCCTCGTGCTCCTGCCAGGAATGATGGCCCCACCTGGGCGGGGGGAAGGGCCACAGAGAGGGCTTGAGGATCCCCAAGGAGGGAGGGTGGCTTTTTAGGGGTGTCGCCCCCATTTCTGCTCCCAAATCCCAGCACTGAGCAAGCAAGGAAAAGGAGGAAAAACTTGCAAGGAAGCAAATCTTATGAGGAGGGGAAACCTTGCATGGAGGAAAACCTTGTGAGGAAGGAAACTTCCCAAGGAGGAAAACTTGCAAGGAGGTAAAGCCTTGAAAGGAAGGAAACCTCCAAGGAAGAAAACCTTGCAAGGAGGAAAACTTTACATGGAGGATAAACTGGGTGGGGGAAAATATCACAAAGAAGGAAAATCTCGCAAGGAAAAAAACCTTGCAATGAGGAAACCTTTAGGCAAGGAAGGAGATCTTGCAAGGAAGAAAATACTTGAAGGAGGAAATCATTCCAAGGAAGGAAAAACTTTCAATGTAGGAAAATCCTTGTACGGAGGAAAATTTTACAAGAAGGAAAACCTTTGACAAGGAAGGAAATCTTGCAAGAAGGAAAACCTTGATGGAGAAAAACCTTGCAAGGAAGGAAACCTCACAGTTTTGGAGGAAGTGAGCAGGTTGAAGGGAGAGGTTCTGCACCTTCCTTGTGGGAGCAGCCCGATCCCTCCTGGCACAGGGCCCGGCACGGTTTGGCTGAAGTTAATTGGGTTAGTGAGCGGCTAAAGGGCGTAGCTTGTCCGGGCGCCTGCTCCTTAATGAGCATCTCATTAGAATCTATGCAAAATAGCAGGGAGCATGGAGACATGCTAATTAAAGTGATTGCTGTTCGCTAATTAAGCAGCAATTCTCCTGCCCAAGAGGGTATTCTCATGCAAATGCGCTCAAGGAGGGGAAAACATCACCCCAAAAATTGTACAGGGAGAAACTGCAATTTGGCACCACCCCTGGGCTGCAAAACACCTTCATTATGATCCTCATTTTGAGTATTTTTATCCCAAAAACCCAGACTTGGCCTCTCTTCTGTGCTGAGAACAATCCTGAAGCCCTCCTCTTTTCCAGTGGCTGCCATAAATCAAGTCATTTAACTCCTCAGCTGTGCCAACCCCAATTTTGTTTTATTTTGGGGTGTTTTCTTCAGATTATGGGATTTTTAATCTTCTGAGGATTTTTCTACTCTTCATTTTCTTTCTTTTTTTCCCCCTTTCACACTTGTGGAAATAATGATGTCCTACAGGAAACCTCCAGAGGGATAAAATTAGGGCTGGTAAACACAGGGTAGTGCAGCGTTTTGGTCTCACAGGTTTGTCTGAAAACCATGAGATTTTATTTCAAGTCTAGTTTTTTAGGGGGATTTTAAGCTCATTTTTTCTTTATTTTTAAACATAGCAACTGTGTTTCTTTGCAGTCTTCTCCATGCGGTGCTGAAGCCTTTCCAGGTCCAACTCTCCTTGGGATACATCCCTTTCCAGCTACCACTTGTGGATGCGACCAAAATACAGCAGATTCCCAAAAAACAGGCACGTTGGGCATATTTTGCGTGTATTTGGGTTCTTTTGGAACGGGTCAACAGTTAGGCCACAGTACGAGCCCTCGATAAAGCCCCTTTTTTGCTATTTTTAGCCCGACTACGGGGTTCTTGGTGGCGTCATCTGGAGAAGGATGATGCATGGAGCACGTGTGGCGTGTGGGGGCATTTCCCAGCCTTTGCAAAAAGCGAGAGCCGCCCCCTCACCGCAGCGACGCTCAGAACACACAACCGCGTGCCGGAGAGGCGGACTGGAGCCGTGGGCTGTCCGGCGGGGCACTGAGCGGGCCGGGCACGGCACGACCTCTGCCCTCGCAGAGGGGGACGCTCCCGGCAGGCCCCACAGGTGACCCGGTGCGGTGCTCAGGTGCGCTCGGATGGGGGCACGGCGTGCCCGGCTGTGTGGGTGACTGTCACCCAGGCGCACAGGTGTGGCAGGTGGCAAGGTCGTGCGGGTGCGAGAGCGCACGGGTGCGCCGGTGTGCGGCTCTGTGGCTGCGCGGCCGCACAAGCGCCTGGTCCCGCGGCAGCACAGGCGAGAGGCTGCGCGGTGCCCGGTCACGCACACGTGGGCTCTGCGGCTGGGTGGGTGCCCGGCCCCTGCCTTCCCAGCCCCGTGGTGCACCTGCTGCTGGGGCCCCGGTCCCGCGGGGTGCCGGCGGTTCGGGGCCGCGGTGTCCCGGCCGT
>VZSE01015297.1:17933-106776 GCA_013398275.1 Promerops cafer
CGGGAGGGGCGAGCGCGGCTTCGCCGTGAGGGGCGAGCGCGGCCCGGGGCGGCCGCAGGTGGCGGCTCCTGTCACCCCGCAGGGCTCGTCCGCGCCGTCGGGCTCCGCTCTGCGCCCGCGGTGCGAGCGGCTGAGCCGGTGCACAGCGCTCCGGGGAGCGGGACGAGCCCTCCGAGCTGCCCGGCTCTGATTTATGGTCTAATTTCGCAGGGAACGCGCCTCCGCTCCACTCTATTTGTCATTCAAACGCTGCTCTGCTTGAAGGAGGTGCCGTAGGGGATGGGTTTGGGGTCGCGTCCAGCCTCTTAACCGCCTTAAAATGGTTAATGGCACTGCTTTTAATCTGTAAGGTCACTTTTCTCTGCAATTAGAGCGGTGGAAAGTCAGTCCCTAAGGCAGGAGGTGGTGTGTGATGCCTGAGGTCTCTGGCTGTAAAGCATCCTGACATCTTATCTCTGTTATTATTATTTTTATTGCATTAAGCTGCCTACCTTCTTAAGGCCACGCGATTCTTGAATTTTAAATTACTTTCCCTTGCTTTGTCTGTCTCTTTGCCAAAAACAAATATAAATTATATAGTTCCTGACTTCTCATGGAAGAAGTTTCCAGTCGTCTGTCCCATGCTTCCAATACTGACGTTTTCTAAACCAAAAGGGATGTGTTTTTCAGCTGTGACACACTGTCGGGCAGAACACAGGCAATGTTTATTTTGCTCCCACCTCATAACTATGTAAAGGGTTGGTGAAAGGGTAAATGTGATGGCTTTATGTAGCTTTTTCTTTTTAATTATTATTTTACTGCTTTCCCCAACTGCTTTGCTGCCTCTGGGAAGGAGTAGTCGCGCCGAGCCTGCGGCTGTAAAGCTGTCAGCTCTGAAGGGCTGTTTACTCAGCGAGTTGTATCTTTCACACATGCACCAGAAATACAATTTACCAACCCAAACACCAGCCACGGTCACCGAGGTTACCAGCAGCAGCTTGTGGAAGCGTTGCTTCTCTGGCGTTTTATCCTTCATGGCCCGGCGTTTTCCTTGAACAAAGCAGGTAATCCTGGGGTGCTGGCGCTCCCAGCCGAGCTGTGTGGAGCCCGTTTGCTTTTCTCCTGTCTCCCCCGACTCCGGTGTTTTGACAGTTGCGATTTATGGGATGTACAGCCTGCCCGTAGCTGCTTTAAGGAGAAAAAGTGCTTTTGTGGTGGTGGTTGCTGCGGGTGATGGCCAGCACCTTCTATATTCCAAAAATTCGCAGTGAACGTTTCCCGGCACAATTTCTTAACGCTTTTCTGTTGAACTTGATATTATTTGCCTTAATTACAGCCAGCGTGCTTTTGTTCCACCAAATTAAAATAGGTGTCGAGAGCATGAGTCAAACAGATTGAAACCAAATCCTGAGTTTTCGAAGCAGCTGAAAGCCTATCTTGTGGGGAGAACTTGGTAATGGAGTGATTAAAAAGAAATAAATATTTTTGACCTGTATTCCCCTTTCCATAAGAAGAGGGAAGCCTCTGACTGGCTTGGTCTGCATCCCAGAAAATCCTCAAGCTTGTGGGGAGACCACAAGTTTGTTGCTCAAAGCTGTTGAAAGCTGGACTCAGACAGAAGGTGGGATCCACAGAGTTACCTACCATGTTAAAAGGTTTCTTTTTTTTTTCCTCCTCAAGGGGTAGGAAGTGAGATGGGAACTGCTGTGGTGTGGAGGGATTAGTAACTCACCTGAGGATGAGCGTGGTGGCTTTGTCGCCTGGATTAATGTGATTTACACCCTTAAGCTGCTCCGAGTGCTCGTAAACAGCCGTGCCCGTGTGTGCAAGGTGAAGTGTGGGCAGGCAAGCTCGAATACACCACGGGAAGTAGCTTGAGGGGTTGGGTTTTGCCATCCTTCCTGCAGTCTTGGTGATTTTTCATCCTTTTTCTCTGGTGGGACACCAGCTCTGCGTTCTTCGCCACCAAACCCCCGGGATAGTGGCAGTGGGGTTTGGGCTGCCCCCCCCCACCGTGTGCCCCCTTTGCTGGATCACTGGGCTGCTCTGGTGCTAAAATTTTTGGGTTTTACCCCAAAACTGGGGGGGGGTGGGGGTGTGGAAAAGCCTTGAAAGGAGAGGCCTGACTGTGCAGGGCAAGTCCCACCAGTGCTTTCATTATCTCAAGGTGTGCTGTAAGCCCATAAACGAGGCTCCTGCTTACTTTGGCTTGCTGGTGTGCCAGAGGAATAAGGCAGCTGTGCTCTGACTTCAGGTGATGTCACTTGAGGATTTTAACTGTCAGAGCTTAAAAATACCCTGGCTTGTTTAAAGACTGCTTCTGCAGATGTGGAAATGGGGAAGCAAAGCAATGGATTGTGAGTGCACAGCCATGTCAGGGTTCAACATCTCATAAATCCCCCTCTGCCTGTCCCACAGCAGCCCTGCTCTGCCTGACGAGGCCTCGGGTGTACTGTGACCAGGGCATTAATTGGTGGGTGCTCAAGATGAGGCATTACCATGAACTGCAAGACCAACAAAGTCTCAGTGCCAAAAAACTAGCTGGGAAGCATGTGATGATTAAATCATTTTGGGTATAAAGCTGTTTTCTGATGCGATGGTACAGTCAGCAGCGCTCTCCCATATGGCTGTTGGTGGTGTTAGCGTGTCTGGGTGTGTAGAGGACCAACTGCTGTGATTTCAGGTTGTTTGCAGGGCTGGGTGTGAGGAGCTGGGGGTCAGAGGCTGATCTCTGAGTGTTTGTATGTGCACACAGAATGAGCTATGTTGAAGAGGTTCCCTGCAGGTCATGTGAGCGGTTTCTAGTTCTGTGTGTAAGAAGGCATTGAACTTCACCTGGATTTCCCATATCATGCACCAAACCCACTCTTCACACCTTCTCCAAGAGCTCCTTTACCTCCTCTGTTTCTGCCAGGCCTTTTAGCCTGTGGTGGAAAACCTCCTGCTCTGCATCTTCCTGTTCCCATGTCCACAGATGTGACTCTTGAGGGGTTTCATTGCAGTGCTGTGGTCTTGGCACACAGTCCTATGCAAAATGACATGGAAATGTGGTGAACCTGTTGGTGAGCTTCCCCGAAGCTCTGAAACCTTTGGTTTAGTACCAAAGAAGCCCTGAGACTGAGCGGGTCTTCACCCACAAACCTGCTGGGACTGGGTATCTCAGGTCATGTTTTCTGTGGAATCCCTTTAATCGGCAACTCGGAAACCTGCCGAACGTCTTTTGTTAGGCAGCATCTCATTTGTATAAATTAATTGATGCTGTAAACTTGCCCTTTGTAGAGTCAGTTTTTGTCTCCTGCCTTGCTTATGAGCTGCTGCCTAGTGAGTGGCTCCCTTGAGCTGAGTCCTGCCCCTACCTCCTCACTGAAATGGTTTGCTGTCAGTTCTCTGCTTTTCGGTGTTTCAGTGGGCTGGGGAGCTTCAGAGCCAGTTGCTATCTGCAACTGGGGTGGGACTGAGCTAAAAACCTTGTTTCAAGTGGAACTGGTCAAATTCCCCCCTTAAATGGGAATTTGCAGCTTGCCTTGCAATCCTGAATTTTAAAGTTGGTACATGGGCACCAAACTCTGTTCTCTGTCCATTATTTTTGCTATTTTGACCTATTTTGTTGTTTGGGCTGGTACTTGGTTGGTTCTGCAGGTGTTTTCCCTTTCCTACTCACTTTCTGCTCTCCTGGAGGCCTCCCTGAGCAAACCCTGCTATTGTGTGTCCCCTTATCCTGCATCATTTGCTCTGGGATGGTGTTTGTCTTTGGCAAAGTCAGCAAAAACCTCTTTGCTGTATTACTTTGACCGGTGGGAGGTCTCCAACTACGCTGGCCCAAGAATTTCTAGACTAGATAGTTTCCTCTGTGTGTGTGTATATTTATATATGTTCACTTTTTTCAGTTGGGTGTTCTTCCAGTAATTCCTTGGTAGATGGCTCAGTACAACTTCCAGGGCTGAGTGTGTCAGAGTTTTCCACTTGAGTTCCCCAGCTCGCTTCTTCCTTTCTGGTAGGGAAGATGATTCTCCAGTGGCAGTGATTACTTTAGGGGAAATGCTTGTTCAGCCCAGTAAGGGACTGAGCCCCGTACATCCAGACCACCTGCCATTTCCATTAAGCCCATACTCATTCTTTCTGTGTGAGAAATATCTGCTGTCTTTCAACAGGAGGGAAAACAATCATGAAAGGTGGGTTGTCTTCCCATTTTCCATACCTATGAGATGTCTTGGAGCTCTTCTAGCCAGGTGGGACTCCACCATTTTTTTCTTTTTCCCCCCTTTTCCCCCTCCCCAGCTCCTTGGGCGCAGTTTCACGTTACAGCTCCATCCGAGGACTCGCTGCTGCAGGAGGTGGCAGGTACATTCCTGCCTCTTCCCCGCTGCGGGAATCCAGCACTGGAGCAGCCGCAGGGGAGTGACTCCAGCTAACCCTTCAAAAAAAAAAAAAAGTACCCAAGCCCCAAACTTTCCTGGATCTTGCCCCGCAGTTAGAGTTGCTAAATCTTCCACTTGGATGACTAGGAAGGCCCTGGGGGGCTGGTGGGGGGATGGCCCCTTTTGGCAGCATTGCCTTCTAAATTGGCTTTGCTGTCTCCTGATCCTGTGCGCTCACTCTGCTGCTGAGCCAAGGGTGGGTGCCTTGCAGAGAGGGAGGGGTTCTGGCCAGCTCCCTCCATCTCTTGCCTCTGGACATGCCCAGTTGAACCAGTCCCGCTCACAGAAATGGCATGGTAAAAGGATAAAAGGATTAAATTTAAATTTAATTCCCTAAAGCTCAGAGTGAGCAAGACCAGCTTGGCTGGGATATTGCCATCAGCTTGGCAGCAGGTGGGAGTTGGGGCAGGGGAGCTGAGGGTGCTGGAGAAGGAGAAGAAGACCAGGGGAAGGAGGAGACCATCCCTTTGGCAATGGCTGAGCTGAGAGGTGAAACCACACCCTCTGCCTCACCTGTCTCTCTGATCACGTCTGATTTATACCCTGGGTTCTGCTGTTTAGCTTTCCCCGCAGACTCCGACCATTGAATCTGATAATGAACCAAGTGGTTGAGTCTTATTTGTTTAATTCAAAGAAGTTTAATGCTTCCTTCCTCGCAGTGTATGGAGGCTCTGCCTTGCAGCCCGTGGTTTTCTTTGCAGTGAACCTATAAAATGCCAAGACAAGGACTAAAAGGCTCAAGCCGTGAGCAGCTTGTCATTGAAACAGTCCTGGCAAGGAGGCTGAGCACCACAAATTTACATTTTTGGAGGAGTTTGAGGGTGTTTTGTCTCTGCAAAGGTGTTTGAGCGTTGCGTTGCCTGTGAAGTATTCCCTGCCAGCTCAACTTCTGTGTGCTGGTGAGCCCTGGGCAGCGTGGGCTGCAAGCTCCAGCCAGAGGGGAGCTGTGGGGAGCTTCTCAGCCCCCCTTAATCTCAGGGGAAGAAGAGACAGATCCTGAATCTCTCTGTAATTGCTCTGTGGCATCTGCTGAAGCACTGGAGTACAGACATGCTGGCGGTGCCCAACCTCCTGGAATTGCTGCTATATTCTGTGTCTGAGTGCAGCCTGTTCTAGCTGGAGATGCTCCTGCAGGGGGATGGCACCAGGGGGTTTTGTTTCCCAGTCCCCAGTGAGTAAAAGAAACCATTTATCAGGGTAAAAGGCCTCACTCCAAAGAATCTTGCAAGAAATTAATCTTTTTTCCATGCTACTTTGGATAGTAAGGACCCAGGTGACTTCTCCTGGGGAACAACAACAAGGGAAGGGGACAGTTCATGTGGCCCCTTCTGAAACAAACAGTGATTGTCTGGAATTGAAATCCCCTGCTTGCTTCCAGATCAGTCCACTTGAAGTTACTGTAGACAGGTGGTATGTTTTCAGTTTTTAATTTCTTTTTTCTTTTTTTTTTTTCTTGCTTGTTGTTAGTTGAGAGCTGATAGATCGGCCCAAATAAGGCCATGAGAAAGGCTGGCCATTTCCAGGAGGATCCACAGACAGTCAGTGCATGACTTGTTGCCTTTATCTCTGAGATCAGGAGATTCCTTTGCAGTGATGGATTAATCCACCCTTGAGTGAATAATATAACTGAGAACAAGTAGGAGCCAGCGCTCCAAACAGATGATTTGTTCAGTACGTGTGTGCCTCCCCTCCCCCTCTGAAAAGCATCTTTCTTCACCGTTTCATTCAGGCTGTTGAAATCTCACAGCGACCTGTGTCTGCGCCAGCCCAGCCCAGCGGAGGGCGAGGATGGGGCTGTGCCAAAGGCCTCTGCTCCCAGGTGCAGGAGAAGATAAACCAGTGGAGAGAAGGTGCCTGTGGGCTGCTGGGGTGGTGATGTCACCTGTCTGCTCTGGCCATGACATCACCTGTCTGCACGTTCTCCTGGCTGTAGGTGGGAGTGTTGATGCTGGCACCTGCCCGGGGTGAGCTTGCACAGCTCCAGTGCCTCGGCAGCAATGACTGTGCCCCAACAGGAGGCAGCGGGCTCTGTGGCCAGGAGAAGTTGTGTAAAGGAGCTGGAATATTGGGGTTGGGGGGTGAACTCACCGGGCACAAGGGGATCAAAGCCATCCAGCAGTGGGTGGCTTTGAACAGAAGTGTGATATGTAGGAAGATGGTTCTTCAGTTGTGCCAGGGCAGATCTGTAACTCATCAGCAGAGCCACAGCTTGGCTTCTGGAGCTGCAGTGTCCTGGAGGTGGACACTGAAGGCCTTCAGTGACACATGGGCAGTCCTTGTTAGCACACCTCCAGTAGGATACAAGGCTGGAAGGGAGTTGTGCAGCTACAGCAGTGGAATTCATGTAGTGAGATCTGTTATCCCTGTGGATACACTGGAATAATTCTTTGGCAGCTCATATGCTGGGTCTTGTTGCTTTAACATCTTGGAATGCATCAAGGTCTGCTCCTGTTGATAGGCTCAAAGAGGGTGTGAAGGTGTGAGATGCCTGGGGCTGCTGCTGCTCAGGGACCCCCCCCAGGCAGTCACAGTCTTACTGAGAAAAGCTGCCATAGCTCAAGGTCAAGTTGGTGGAAGTCCCCAGCTTTGGCTTTCCTTGTGTCATGAGGGCCAGTAGCCTTGCCTTGATCCCATGCTCGTGGGGTGTGGGATTGGAAGCATTGGTGGCAGCTTTCAGCTGCATTTTGGAGAGTTTCTGTGCTGTGTGGGGTGAAGATAACATACTCAAAATGGCATTCTCCCTTTGGAGAATGGGCTTTGCTGCTGTTGGCTGTACATAATTTCTGGGTGCTGAGGAGTTTTGCTGTGTAATGTTCCAACTCCATGTAGATTAAATGTATTGCAGAGTCAAAATAAACAATAGCATGTGGTTTTCCTTTGTTCCCCCCCCCTTCTCCACAATAAGAGTTCACAAAAGTTCTTGAATTAGGGCTCTGCATGCCATACGCTCGAGCGTAGGCTCAAATTTTCATAAAGCTTGCTGAGGGCTGTTACTGCTGGGGGAGCACTTTCACCTTTGGGATAGCTTTGGAAATCTCTTTGCTTCTCAGGAGCTTTTTCCAAAGGTGCATTTCAGTGTAGCACTCAGATACTTGTTGCCTTAAATGCTTTGCAGTGACAGTGTATTGCAGCTTGATGGAGATTTGAGACTTCTCTAATAAAATGCAAGAGAAGGAGGAAAACCCCGAGGGTTTTTTGGAACAGAAGATGTTTTCTGTTCCTGCCACTAATCTCTGTTGCAGAATGAAGTAGGAATGTATACTTTAAATCTCTGTCAGGGTGTAGAAGGAAGCTGGCAACGGATGTAATCAAAAATGTTATTATCAAAACTCTCTAAGTATGTTGAAATTTCAAACTTAATGATATAGCTTTAAATTCAGCTATTCAGACTGAGGCATGGTTTTGGGGTGCAGATTGCACTTCCAAATCGTGCATCGAGATGGACCAGAGGGGAGTTTGGAGCAGACTGTAGGTGGTGGGTACTGCAGTGGTATGGCTGGACTCTTCAGCCCTGTGATTTCCAGTGACTGGTGTGGCAGCATTAAATTGAGGTGTGGTTTTCTAGATCATGGACTTCGTGCCTGAGCATTTAAAAAAGGGTCCAGTTTCCAAGTTAGCATTTTTCCTAATTAGTGTGTTTGTCGTGGCTTGTACGTAACCAGCATGTGTAGAAAATGTACGTGTTCAGAGTTTGTCTGAAACAGCTCTGGGCACAGTGAACACAAGGAAGCAACACCAGATCTGATGTGTAGCAGCAAAGACTCTACCCAGTGTGAGAGGAGACAGAAAGCTTCCAGCCTTAGACTTGGAGTAAGGGAACTGTGAGTAACCTTCACCCTTCTGACCCTTCGTCCTTGAGTGGAGAGGCTGCAGGTTGAGGATGCAGAAGAAGCTCAAGTCCTTCTCTGAGCCAAAGGTGTGAAGCTGTTTATTTTCACTGGGACAATGTATATATTGCAGGAGGCAGATGCTTGCCTGCTTAACCCAAGCACTCGCTGCTTATCTGGGCTCTGGCGAGTGTACAAGTGTTGTCCCTCCTAATCCCCCAACATTAAACAGTCCAGGCACCTTTCCCTGGCTGAGCCTGGGACTGCTTTAAAAAACACACAGAGAGAAGCCAACAAAAAAGAAACATTTGCTTTCTTTGCCAAGTTTAAATGAAGACTAATGCCGTGGTGCTGCTTAATCTTGTTTTTCTTGCTATCTGATGGATGCTAACGTGGGATGGAATCAATCCCGGCAGCCGGTTATCTTTGCAGGGCCCCCATGTTGCTGAGCTCGGCATTAAAGTCTCCTGGGGGAGTTGATGTGCTATGAAGAGTCTGGAACTTTCTTCCTATGTGGCGAAGCTGTGGCATCCACGTTCCTTTGGGAAGGTGTCTCCAGGAATTGCCAGTCTGCTGTTGGACGTCCGAACAGAAATCCTGTTCGGCGCAGCAGGATATGTCTGAGCGAGTGAGAACGGGGCACAGTCAGGTGAACCTGGCGGAAATTTCTCCATGGTCCTTGTGATGAAACTTAACTCCTTTCCTATCAGTTGCTCGTGTTTGAACTGGTTCTGCTGGGAGCAGTTGCCATGGCCGTGATTTGCAAGAGGAGGTTTGGGCTCTGACTCATGACCTGCCACCGTGAGGCTGCTGCCCCGAGTGCACCCAGCCCTGGGCAGGGGTCCCTGCTGCCGGCAGGGCTGAGCTGGCGGCAACTCGAGCTTGGCTGCAGTGAGTGAAGCAGGAGAGCTGGAGGAGCCAAACCCTCGGGCCAGAGCTTCATGATGACTGCTGCCTCCCTCCCTGGGATCAGCACTCTGCTGGCATGAGGAAGGAGGCGGGAAGCTACACCGGTGCTCGGTTGTGCAACACCACTGAGCAAAGCCAACCCAAAGCCTCCCTCTCCTTCCCCCATATTCCACTACCCCTCTCCTTGCCTGGGAGCCAGGTTGGTTTGTTGTAGCAAACCTGGCCTGACCAACACAATTTTTTCATTTCTTTTTCTGCCTAGCTGCTGCTTTTATCTGGGCCTGAGGCAAAGGGGCTCCTTTTGCTAAGCAATATTGTCAGTTGTGTCAGGATTCCTTCCCTCGAGGTGAAGAAGTGCAGAAGTGTGTGTTTGCTGGAGAGCTCGGACTTCAATTTTGAAACCAGGTTTGGTCTTCTGAGCATGGGGGAAGGGAGGGGAGGAGAGCAGTAAAACTGAATTACTGTAAGGCTGGAGGATGGATTGTGTGAAGGCTTGTTTTAAACGGGGGAGGAAAGGCCGGGGTCTTTCCTGCTCTCTCCCTCAGCTGTCCCTGGTTAGCTGGTTTGCTTTTTAATAAGCATTGTTCTGCCTGGAGCCTGGGTCCAGCAGCAGGGAGTGTTGGCATTGCCTGTGACAGCGTGTGGACAGCGGTAACAAGAGGAGAAGCAGTGACTTGGAGTGCAGGGCAGCACTTTTGTTTAGAAAGCAGAGTCCAAATGGGTCTGTTGCTCCAGTGTGTGCACAGTTCCAGCCGTCCGCAGGCACGGTGAATTCTAAGGTGCCTAACGACTGTGCTGTAACACAGGCTTGGCTCTCCAGCTCCAGTGCACCTCCCATATCCTGCAGCCATGAGTTCACAGGCTCCTAATTGCCTATGATGTAAGACAGCAGTAGATGAGGTTGCTATAAATTCTGGCTGCAGGTGTGGATTTAATGGCTGTGCTTCCCTTTAAGGGCTCACGGATAGCATGGATCCCTGCAAGTTACAACAGACCGAGTTGGACTCGGGCTAGCACAGCTAAAAGAACCCATTTGTCTGCGTTTTTTAGAGCTGTTGCTTGCTGGAGGCTACCAAAGGACGAGGTGTCAGTGTTCGTCTGGAATTGCCTGGGGAATGAGCTCGCTGTCCTCTGACAGAGCTCAGCCGTGGTTCCAGTTCTTTCCATCAATGTTCTCTCGTGGCTAAACTGCCCAGGTGTAAGAGTGCCACTGGAAGTGGACCTTTAAGCAGCCTGTGTGGACACAAGCACCTTTGTCTGAGAGTCTGACAGCTTTTTCTGATGACTAGAACAAGACTGTGGTTCTAGTCCTTTTTATTTTTTTATTCATGCTGGATTTAGAAACCATAGAAAAATTATAATCATGGGTGATGGTCCTTGACATGCAAAATGCAAACTTTTTGGAGGGAAAAAACCATCCCCTGAGGCAGTTACTCCAGCTTGCTATGGTGTGTGCACCTGTAGCTCAGATAATTAGGATGGTGAGTTCCCTAGCTCCCTTGAGAAAAAGGGCATGGCTCACTTGCAGTTTGATTTTTGTTTATTTTTCTTCATTTTTGCACACATTCTTGCAGTCTGGGGTTTTATTCAACATAGCAGGGTGGTGCTTCATGAGTTGAGCTGAGGCCTCATGCTGTTCAAGTGCTCTTGGATGTCCATTCCCAGCCCCTCCTTTGGGCTGGTGCTCCAGGACTGCATGGGGAGCTGAAACTGCTCCCTCATCCAGGTGAAAACTGAAGCTCATTTTTTCTCTGGCTGAGTTTTCACCTGCATCTGCCAGCAGATCTGACTCACTTGCTGGCCACAGGATCCGTGGTGCAGATAGGAGAATGCAAGCCAGGTCCTGAAGGAAGGTGTTGCTGCCCTCCTCGGCAGCAGCCCATCTTTAAATTGGCTGAACTGGTTGCGAAATCTCATTCTTGCTAAAAACCAGAGCTGAAGAAGTAAAGCAGGCGCCTCTCTCCGAGGCTCAGGCCAGCCCTGAGGAAGGAGGGGAGGGGGTGCTGGCCCAAGGACCCTTGGAGACATGGCTGAAGGCAGCAGAGCTGTCACAGGTGTCCCTTCAGTGGTATGGCACAGGTGTTGAGCTAAATGCGGGGAGGAAAATGGAAATATGAGGCAAAGTAGTGCCTAAGCGGGACAGATCAAGACAGGGGAGGTCTGGGGGGGCCTCGAAGAGCAAAGGGTGAGAATTTTGTATGTATTTGGCCTACTGTGATGGAACTGTTAAACTAATGATACCCTTAGCTCCCTTGGGGGCTGAAAGCCCCGATTTAGGCATTTAAGCATAATTGCAGCCCAGCAGAACTGTGTGTCAGGCTAATGCTCTGTTCTCTCCCTTCCCCCGAGGCCAGAGGAGGCAGGAGCCATTCCCACTTCATTAGTGTGGCAGCAGGGGGACTGTCTCAGCTCTTTTGCTGAAGTTAATAATAAAATTAAACTAATTGTTATGCCTGTTTGTGGAGAAGAAAGTGTGGCTTCTGGGATGATTTATTTATTTTTCTCCTGATGCCTGTGTTGCTGTGACCGGTGTTGGGATGGCAGGATGGGAACCCCAGCTCTCCCCCTCGGAGCACAGATGTGTCTCGGGAGCAGAGTCGTGACTGGGGAGTGTTTTCATCTCTGTGTGCAGAGGCACAGTACACAAACTGTTAAATTTCCTTCCCTCAGCTCCCAAATCCATTCCTCCAGCCCATGCCAAAGCATGCGTTCTTCTATCAAGACCATATGTACGCCAAGACCAAGGTTCTAAAGTCAAGGTGTTTTTGAAATATTGGAGTGCAAATTAAGTATCTGAGTAATCTTAACTGTCTTCTTAAAAAAAAAAAAAAATCTCTATCAGCCTCACATATAACTCAAAAGATTAATGGAAGGCTAAACTTTGATCCAAGTCCAGCAGCTGATACCAACCATGAGACTTTCCAGGCCTGAAAGCAAAATAGAAAAATCCAATAAAAAATACCTCCTTCTCCATCTTTGAGGCACACAGCCTCTTGACCATGGTTTGGGCTAATACTGCTATTTTTTCCTCAGTTGCTTAACCTCTTCTTGTGTCACCTTTGTCCTGTGCCACTGGACCTTACCTAGAGCAGTTTGAGTAAATCAATGACATTATTTAGGGTGTTTTATAGCTTTGTAGGAAACACATCTGCCTGATTATTGAGAAAGACCATCAGGATGTGGGATCCCCTGTCCTCTCTGGGACTCAGTCACTGTCTCGTTTGCTCAGCACTGTTTGTTTTTCCTGCCATCTGCCACCCGAGCAAACACTTGCTCTGTATTTTGACAAAAATATCAACTTTCAGGTCTTTAAGGTCCCTTCCAATTCAAGCCATTCTCTGAAAAGTGATGTGCCATTAGAAATTGCTACACAATTGATAACAGACTTTAGTTCCCAAAATTGTTCTTTGCATTCATCACTGATACATGGGGGGTTTAAGTGGTGTGAAGCAAGAAAAAAGCTCCATGCAAAGCTGCTTATAAAAATCTATGTTACCTAAAAAGAAGTAAAAATACCAATTGAATTCACAGGTGGGAATTGGCATAGGAAGGCCTTGGATCTGTCTTAGCACTGAGGGGTGTGGACAGAAATGTGGAGGTATTACTGAAATCCAAACTGAGGATTGCAAAGTTTGAGCAACTGCAATTTCTCTCTTTTGCTCAGGAGATCCTTATCCTTCTGATAAAGATCTGGAGGGTGCACTTTCATTTGTTTAAAATGCAATAAATAAATATGAACAGAACATCAAAGGATGCTTTTTCTTGTAATTTTTGACTGCCTCTCCACTCAGTGTTTCTGCAGATCCCATGGCGTCCGTTTTGTTGTGTTCTGACCCGTTTGTGTCTCTCACGCTTGGTTTATAGGGTTACTGACAGCAAACTGCTTTTTCTGGGGTTGTCCTTTTTTCATGTTTTTTTGGGGGGGGATTGAGAAAATCCCAGGCGTATGGGACTCTTCGGCAGAGTTCTGTGTGTTTCCTAAAAGCACATGCAAAATCCCTTTGAAGAATGTAATTTTATTGCTTACACTCACGAAATTCTCTCGTTGGTGATGCCATAATTCCAACACAGATGCTTAATTACGGTATTTTTTACAAAATCCCCGACCGTTCTGTAGCTGCCTGGCTCCTTATCTCCAGCACTCGGCTTCCTGTGATTTAGTAGCGCACAAACTGCAGCTCCAGTGCTCGAGGTGGAGAAGAGTAGAACGGGAGCACTTGAATGTTTTTTGCCCAAGCTGTGATTACAGCCCGGCGTTTCCCGGCGCTCGAGCCCTCTCTTCGGAGTGTAATTAGGAACACATTGATTCTTATTGCAGCTGGCAGCTGCTCGCTATTGCCTTTTTCAGCTTCTGACCCCCATAGTCCCGCTGACCTTTCCTGGGGTTAGTCGTAGGCCCTTTTCATTGTGATGGGCTCGAAGTGGCTCATGTGGAGTTGATTATTTCCTTGCTTGTCTGGCCTTTTTGGTGCCATAACTCCAAGTCACTTCCATTTTTTTCCCCTGCTTTTGGCTGACCACAGTGAAAGGAAATGCTTTTGCTGGCGACAGGATCGGTTTGCACGCTTGACTGACTCGATTGAGACCCTGAAAGGGGGGGAGGGGGAGGGTAATGAACACTGTAGGTGCTGCATTTGCTTTTTAAAGGTTGATGTTAATGATTGAGTGGTCATTAGGCATTCATAAAAACGAGGCTTCGGCCGGCTCCGTTGCCTTTTGGCACTCCGAGCCCCGCGGGTTGGCATTAGGAGTGCGTCTGTGGCATCCCGCGGGCAGCGGTGGCTCCGGGAGCAGCTCGGTGAGTGCGGGGCGCTCCGCTGTCACCGCCGCGGCCCCGCCGAGCCGTCCCGGCCCCGGGGCGCTCCGCTGTCACCGCCGAGCTGTCCCGGCCCCGCCGAGCTGTCCCGGCCCCGAAACGCCGGGAATAAACCGGGGAGGTTCGCCCGTGAAGCCGCGGGCAGGCTGCCGGTGGCTCCCGGGCTGGAGCCCGCTCCTCCCAGCCCAGAAAGCTAATGAAGTCTATGTGCCAGCTGTTACACTCATTTTGCCAGACCCCAGGAGGACAGCATGAAGACAGTGAGTGATCAAAGGCTCTGGAGATCAGTGAGGAGCCGAGCGGCAGGAATGTCTGATTGCTTTCTCTTGGAATGCCACAGGCTTCAATACCTCCTTTTTTTCTTTTTTTTTTTTTTTTTAAGGTGTCTTGGTGTGAGATTTAATGATCTAACACAGCTTGCTCACGCTGAAACCAGAGTATTTTAGTTAATTCAAGGGGATTCATTTGCTCTAAATTTAGGTGGTTTGAAAAATTGTGGGTTTTGTTGTACTGATAGCAAGTTAAAATGAAATTTTTATTGGTAATTCTAATAAATTACCTAGGGGGCAAAAAACCCAATTTGCTGAGCTTTGGGTGTTAAATCACGTATAGCACTATAAAGTGAGGTGGGATGAATCAATTTTGAGTTGCTGCTGTTTAGGAAAAATGGGAAATCTGTGTATCCAAAGCTGGTACACTCCAGAGGGCTGTCCCAGCGCAGCTGGTGTGCAGTGCTGCCCCTGAGGCTGGTTCACTTTTTCCTTGGGCTTCTTAGCAAAGGCCGCCAGCTCCTGGAGGTGGAGTGGGCACCCTGAATAACTCCCTCTGTTCCCGAGCGTGCTGTTTCCTTCCTCCTCCTCCTCCTTCTGCTCTACCAAACGTTTATAGGACCTGGAGCGCTTGGGTAGTGCAGAAACCCTTCCTCATTTAGCTGTTCCTCCTGGAACAGCTCACTGAAGGTTGGGAGAGTGTTGGAGCAGGGAGTGATGGAATGGGAGTGCAGTAACAGATCGAGGTGGGGTGGTGGCTGTTGGGAAGGGAGGTCCTGGTGTTGTTCTGCCAGCTGGTCTGAGATGGCAGGAAGATGATTCAGGGAGCTAAACCAAAATGGGGATGAGATAATGCTCTTTTCATAGTGACTCTGCCCTCAGCTGCAAGGGTGGAGAGGAGAAGTTCACGGTCCAGTAAATAAGTGGGGCAGGATCTCAGCTGTGTTTGGAAGGACACTGGAGCTTGGCACCATGGGAATGCATGTAAAACAGCATTTTGTCATTTTTTAGCGTGTGAAACCTTATTTGGGGGCAAACATGGGTAGGAGTGAGTTAATTTGGAGGTGAGGGTCAAGTTACGGTGCCAGGACCAGACCTGTGGAGCTGTACAGTGAAGACCACTGGTTTCTGGAGAAACAGTGACCAACATGAAGCTTTGGGAAGAGACAAGAAGGTCGCTGCCAGGGCTGCAGAAATCCTGGCTGCTCCAGTGCCTGTGCCTCCCCATCTTGGCTCAGTAGGGTGCTTCAGTGAGCCCACGGGCTGCTCCCTGGTCCAGGATGACACGTGTCCATCCTGGAGAGGTCTCCAGGTCACGCCAGCTGTGTGACCATGTGCCAGCTGCCCTGCAGCATCCTATGTGCCAGGCTGATGTGCCATTCTGGCCTTGGGGACAGCCCTGCTCCTGCGCTGGGAAACCACTGTTGAACTGTCCCTTCCCCTCTCTTTGGAGTTAGAGGTGGTGGTTTATTTTCTTGCCTGTGCACAGCATTCCAGAGGTTGTGGGGCTGAAACTGGGAGCTGCTGGATGCCTGTCCCCACAGCTCTGTGCTGAGGGGTTCCTTTCATAAAGGGTCTGTGACAAATGAGGCACACAGCTAGAGTTGTGTCGTGTGCAGAAATACTTCATCTTACTAATTACGTCCAGAAGTACCAGGCACACGTTTTTGGGTGTCCCTGTGTGTGCAGCATGCTTCTGAGGGGCAGGCATCCATTGGAATGGTTGAGATGACCCCTCCCCCTGCCACAAGGCTGTTATCTTCCTTGTTTCCCTTGATCCATGAGCAATAACCTACTTTAGAGCTGACAAGGAGGTCAAGTGCTGCATGAAGATAACTGGAGGATGACTTTAGGTGAAGAGGTCTGGGTGGAAGTAGGAGAAATGTGGCCTTTGCCATGCTGTGCCTTTCTGCTGGGCTGGAAAAATGACCAGTGAAAGTGAAATGTACATTTTCCTGATCCACAAAAACCATGTCTGTCTCTATTCGACCTTGAATATTATTTATATGAATAACCCCTCTTTTAGTTTAAAATGCTCAGACAGTGACACCTCTTACTTCAAAATAATTTTGACTATTTGATCCACAAAGTGATGAAAATACATCCTCCCAGTCTAGGAACAGTGAACAGTGGGCAGAGTTGTTCTGAACAGAGCTCATCTTGGAGTCTAGGGCACTAAAATGGAGTCACATCTAACCAAGATGCTCCTCTTTCAGATCCCAACAGGACCCCAGTGACTGGTACTTGCTGTCAAAATGTCCCAAATTTGCTGTCAAAATAACCCCTCAGGGTAATGGAAAAGATGGTAAAGGGGAAGAGTAATGTTTTTCCATCCCTAGGGCTTTTTTAATACAATATTAAAGAGGCAGAGTTTCTCCACAGGGTTTCTAAAGACCAAAAAACTACGAGCTGTGGTCTTGTCCTCTTCTCTGTATTTAACAAGGGGCTTCTGGAGTGCCACCATCTGCAGAAGAAAAAGAAAGGAGCATTTTTGGGTTATGTTGCGTTGCTGGGTCTTATCTTCCCCTGTGTTCCCAGATCTCCCAGTGAGCAAGATGTTTCTGCCATCCCTTCAGAAGCAGATGTTGAGAAGTTTCATTCAGATGCCCAAGTGTTGATGCTGAACAATCTTACTCCAGTTAAAGCCAATATTTTTCCTTTTTTTCCCCCCAGTCAGAGAACTTTGGTCTCTGTGGCTCGCTCTGTGTACTCACTGCTTTGCAGTTGATCTTACCACTCCACAAGCCTGCAAAAGCCAAACTGGTAGGTCAAAAGAGGAGTAGCTGTTGACACTGGCAGTGAGGAACATGTAAGGAGAAAGATAAACAGAGGGAAATCAGAGCCTGGATAAAGTAGATCTCCAAAGATAAAGTTTAGTTAAAGATAATGAGCTGGCCTTGTTTAAAAAGACAGCTGCAAAATAACCCAGTAGCTCCATGTGCTGGGGTTAAAGTTGACCCAGAATATACGTTTCATTGCTTTTGATAAATAAATAGTGGAGGGAAGATTTGGCAAAAAGCAACATTGCCCCCAGCCCTCTTCAGCAAAGTGTTTGATGTTAACAAGTTCTCTGGGTGTTTACTTTGTCCTCTGCGTGCGCTGGTGGAGCGGCGCTCCTGCCCTTGAACCGAGGGAGAATTCAAATAAACCAACCCCTTCGGCACAGCTGGGCTCTTCTGCCATCTGCGGCTTCCCAAAACAGCCCCGGCTCGCCTTGGGAACCAGCCTGGGCCACAGGATCGCCGGGTCTCCCAACAGCTGAAATAAATTTGCTGGATCAGATAAAACTGCCCAGAAACGGGAGCAGAACTCCGCAGCGTTTCTTGCCGCCCTCTCAAGCTGTCAGTGTAACCCGGAGTGCACTTTGTGGGCAGGAGTGGCATTTAGCAAACAGCTCCATAAAATCCAGAGTGATTCTTTAATTATGATTGGAGGCTTTTCCTGATGCTTAATTTGCATATATACTCTACAGTGATGCTGTGATGATAGAATATGGTTATTTTTAAATAAACCACAGGAATAATTTTGCTGTTGATATCTGGATCCAGCTTCTTGGAAAGCAAATGGTTCTGTGAACATTCAATAAACTGGGACTTACTCCTACCAAGCATGTGTATGGCTGCACTTGTTTCTGTGCTGAAGTAAAACTCCCAGTTATTGTGTGTGTGTGTTGTTTATATACGCAGCTGATAGATGAGATGTTTAAAGTCTATGTTGAGTGTTATCAGCAGCGGAATTGTATGGCTGGGCTGATAAATGAAGTAACTGTGCTAAATGAGCTCAGATCTTATCCATCATAGCATTACGCAAGGCCAGTAGGACATTTACATGAATGACAGCTGTGGATTTATTGTTTTCTTGGAGAAACCAGTGTTTGATTGAGACTCAGAGTGTCAGAAACACCGTTCCTAAGACTCACCTCGGTCAAGTTCTGTTACTGGTTCCATGATTTAGTTTGTATTTTGCTGGTTTAACAATTTATTGTGGAGTCATTTAGGTTGGAAAAGACCTCTGGGATCATATTTAGTTTGTGTGTTGCTGGTTTAATGATGTAGTTTTTATTTTTGATGATGAAAGTGAGATCTCACATAGCTGAATGGTCGTGTGTGATACGGCCAAGGAAAGGACTGCCCTCTCTAGAAGCAGCCATGGAAATAAAAGTGGATATAATGGATGCCCCAAAAGGATATGGGAGAAAGCACCATTTTTTTGGGAATATAAATGAGGACAAGACTAATATTGGTGTTTTTTCATTGCTATGATTTGCCTGTAAAGCCCAGCAGAAGGAGCCAGCAGATGACAGGTCTCAGTGAGCAGGTTTGGAGCAATTGTGAGCGGTAGCGGCACCGCAGCAGCAGATTCATAGAAACTTGTAAAACAAGTGCGGCCTGATGATAGATGGTCAAATGATTATTGTTTGCAAACAATATTATCTCCAAAAGATAAGCTGTTTACTTTGGACTCCAGCTCCTCTGGGTGGAACAGAGTCTAATTTATCAAGGCAGAGCAGTTCAATGCGGATGCCTCATGCCCCAGCTGTGGAAAAACTCTTACATTAAGAATAGTACTTGGAACCACAGTGAAGTTCAGCTCTAACTCACTTTTACAGATGGTTTCTATATTGCAAAGAATATTGGCTGTTTCCTGGTTGTGCTTTTTTTTTTTTTTTTTAAACCCCAAACACTTTGTTGTAAGAGTTAAAAGAAGAACTCCTGAAACTCACAGTAGACATGTGCCTGTTTGTTTTGTAGCTGTTTCTGTGCCTCGTCTTAGTCTGGAGCTTTGGACTTTCAATTTGGATAATCTGGCGCTATGCATCCAGCCCCCAGGCGCTTCCAGGCACTGCTCCTCATCGCTGCCACCAGCCTTGTCACTGTCACCAGCACAGGTAAGGCCTCGCCCAAGCCAGGGACTTGGAGGTTTTGGGGTTGAGCTCAAACTTTGGAACAAACAACGCTCGGGAGTGCATTTCAAAGTGGCAAACTTTAATGGATATTGTCAATAAGCTGCTTTTAAGGAAGCATGGAGCGCTGAAACACAGCCTTACACTCAATATATGACTTCGCTTGTGAAAACTTGGCTCAGGACAAGCGCCAGAACATGGAGGACTCTGGGTAACGTGGGTTTGTTCCTTGGGATCTCCATGGATTCAGCTGGACGCCGGTTCTGCTGCATGCAGTGCATCTTGTGTTCCCAGGGGTTGGGAGGGGTTTGGATTTTCAGGGGGAGAGGGGAATCAGCCCTTTGAAATCCAAAAGCTGATGCGTGGCTGCAGTTGGAACAGCTCTGGTGTTAAAAAAAAGAAGAGGGATGGTTTTAATTGACACATCTGCTCTGTGTAGTCAGCTTGTCTTAACGTAACCACACAAAAAAGAAGCTTTTACTACTTTTAGCACTTCATAGCCAATCGTTATGAGCAAATGGGATAAATTTTATTTTTCAAGCAGTCCTAGGAGATAAATTCCAGCTGCAGGGTCACTGCTACCAATTTTGCCTTTTACACGAAGTGCAGTGTTGGTGTCAGAAGTGAGGGCAGGGGCGAAGATGAAAGTAGCAGTATGATTTCATAGCAATTGGTGGCAAGCAAACAGAAAGGTCAGTGCTTCCCTGTTATCCCTGGAAATTCAAACTGAACTAATAGGAAAAACAGTTTTCTAATTAAAAGCTAAAAATGGACATCTGGAGTCCTGCGAAATGCTTGGATACCGTTTTTATGGATTTCATCTTTTTTTGTTAAGTGAAGCCACACTTTAATTTCCAGTTTTATTTTATGTTTATGCAGATAGTTTATGGTTCAGTTAAAAATGTGCAGTTTCTCATCTGAAACTCATAACCAGAGCTGGGATGGACTGACTTGAGAAGAAAAGCATGAACCCAGGGCCCCACCTATAAGAAAACTGTCTCTGACTTGGATGTCATTTAATATCATCTTGACCCGTACTATCTGGAATTCCTTAGATCCTTTACAAAATAGAAGCTGTTTTTCCCTGCCAATGTGTCTATTTTTAATTTAGTTTTTTCTCCTAATTTATATTACTAACCAATTAAGTATTACTGGTGTTAATTGCCTTCTGCTTGCTTCCTTCATGCAAAATTTTTAGCAGAGAATTCAATAGAAAACAAATGGAAACGCTTCCCAGTGTTTCATTGGCCAGGACAGGAAAAAATCTCTTCCAACAAGCAGGAATTTTCTTCTGGCAAATAAATGGATTCTCATAACCAAGTTCTGTGGAATTGAACCTTTTATTTATTAGCAGCTCTTCCTGTTTCTGTTCATCTTTACTCAGTAAAGATAATGGATGCCCAATTCATCATCCTTGTCCTGATGAAGTCCATGTATTTGGAATTAGCAGGAGCCTTTGCTGTTCGTCCAGCTTTTTTTATCCGGCTATTTTTAATTAGTTCTGCAGACTCGGAGACGGTTCTGTGTAAATACCTGGCAGGCTCCTGCCATTTCTAGCATTTTACAAGTCACGTCCGGGCCTGCTTCATATGGGACAGATCAGCTACAGCTGCGTGTTCCTGTGCTCTGTCTCTTCAGGTGATGGGTGCTGTTTTCCTCTGGATAAATCCAGTGGGATTGCAATTTTTGCTGGCCCTGGCAAGCGTGATGCCTCTGCCTTGTGCACAGTTGGGGATGTACCTCCCTCTTACTGCACCTACTTCCATTTAATTGTGGTTACCCCCTATGTGGGGTTTGAATCTTGATGTTTTCCCAGTGTTTGAGAGCGAGCAGGAATCTCTCCTGAGTTCCTCTTGCCAAGGAAAAGGCAACACTTGCTTGAGTATCACTTGCAACTCGGAGTTTAGAGACCCTTTATATGGTCTTTCCTACCAGTCAGCACGTTGTTAACCTTATCACCTGCGTCCATGCAAAATTCTGGTCTCTAACTCAATATATGTATATTTTTCCTTTTAGATTTAACTCCCCGTTTTATTTCTGAGCCCTCATCTACTGTCCGGAAGTCTGGTGAGCCCGTCCAACTCCGCTGCTCTGCCGAGCCCCCCACAGCTCGCATTTCTTGGCTGTTTAATGGGGAGCCTCTGGACAGCAGGGTGGGAGAAGTGGAAATCCAGCCAGGATCTTTGAGAATCGTGTCCCTGAGCCCGGTGACGTGTGGGCTCTACCAGTGCGTGGCGAGCAGCAGCGTGGGCGCCGTGCTGAGCCGGCCGGCCACCGTGTCCATGGGCAGTAAGTTCATCTGCATTTCTGTTCTTTTGCCAATTCTATACCCCTCAGCTGCTTTGTATGGTTTGTTCTTCTTTGACTTTTAGGAAACACCTAGATCAAAATGTTCTGGGGTGTTTCTTTCCTCAGCCAGTACGTACAATATGATGGATTATACACTTCTTGCCTTTTTTTTAATTACATCATCTGAGACCTGTCAGGTGATGCAGCCCTGGAACAGATTCCCCAGAAAGCTTCTGGATCTCCATCCTTGGAGGCTTTTAAAGCCTCAGCTAGACCAAACCATACCTGATGGATTTGGTGTTGGTGTCAGCCTCATTTCAAGTTGAAGGACCTCAAGGGTCTCCTTCAGCAAACACTAATGTTACTCAATGAAATAATATTAACTTCCATGAATTGGCCTGAAAATGCAGGATTCCCAGATGCTTCCCTTCACAAAGGGTGTTGAAAGAGCAACTGAGCTGCCACACCATTGCAGAAGCGTGCTTGAGAGTTGAGGAGAAATCTGTGGGAATTGTTGCCTGGGAAATAAGTGGGAGCTGCAGATTTTCATTTTCATTTGATTTGATCAAACCAGTGATGTTCTTCAGGTGGGGACAGTCTTGTCTCCTCTTAGGGACAGCTTCCCTTCTCTTAGTTGCACTGGTTCTTCTGATCAGTCTTTGCCTTGATGCTTGATCTGTAAATTGTGTGACCTCAAGGGATTTGGAAGAGGAAGGACAATGTCTTCCACATGGAAAGGATGATGCTGTGCTGAGAATGGGAGTACAATATTCCTGCATGAGCATGATTTGTCTGCTTGGGATCTGTGGGCTGTCTGAATCAGGTCTTTGTCAAGCAGGGTTTGAGTGATTTCTCTGGAAGGGTACCTCATCTATGGAGCATGTCCAAAATCCCCTTGGGAGGAAAATCTCTTATAAGTGTTTTGGTAAAGTACTGACCCATGGCCAGCCCCTCTCAAGAGAACTCCAAGGGTGGCCAACGTAAGAAAACTTCACAGCCTCCAAGCAGTTTGAACATGGAGGGAGTGGAAAAGCAGCTTTCACACTTCCCTCCTCCCTTGGAGGTTTTGGCAGCACACAGGAAGGTGCTGGAGCTCTCTGCCTGCCTCACAGCACTGCTGTGTTCATTATCATCCCAGAAAGACAATTCCATGCCTTTATGGACAGGCTTCCTGCTGTCAGTGGGAATTGTCTTCTGTAGCACCCACAGAGCACGTGAGGAGTCCTGCAGCCTTTCCAGTGTCTCTGCTGGCTTTTCTGGGAGCAGCTGAGGGGATGTAGGATTATTTTTTTCTCCTTACTGTTCCCATGTAAAAGCTGGTGCTTTTTGTAATAAGGAAGTGGATAAGGAGCATTTATGCTGTTATGGGCTGCAGGATAGACCAGACCTGTTGATGTGAATGTCCAAAAGCTGCACCAGAGAAGATAATCAGCATGAAACCAGCTGTATTCTGAACACAAACACTGAGCTTACTGCCCTTCCCCTCTCCCAAGCCGTGGCTGCTCTTACCCTGTTCCCATCTCTCTCCAGGTTTAGCTGACTTTGATGCTCTGGGGACGGCTGCTGTTGCAGCAGAGGAAGGAGGCACAGCTCTCATCGGGTGCAAGGTGCCAGAAAGTCACCCCAAAGCACAGGTTCGCTTCCAGGTGCGGGGGAAATGGCTGGAACAATCAACAGGTGAGGTGTTTTGTGCAATATAAGTATCCAACCAAAGCTTGCCTGGAGTTTTTTCTTTGAATCTAAAGGAAAAAACTCCTCTGGAAACTTGCAGAACTTCCCGTGCAAATTACTTTATCTAAACCTACCCTTGGAAATTAGTCTCCTTTGCATGGTGATTTGGTTTTGATACTATATTTAGAATAAATAGGTATAGCTGACAAATTAATTTTAAAAATTACAAAAAAGGAAGACATCTTTTGAAACTAAATTAAATTTAATCCTCTTTTCGCCTTCCCCACTTGTTTAGACAACTACCTAATTCTTCCATCTGGAAACCTGCAAATTTTGAATGTATCTTTAGAAGACAAAGGATCCTACAAGTGTGCAGCATACAACCCAGTTACTCATGACCTCAGAGTAGAACTCACTGGACGGAAGCTCACAGTCACACGTGAGTATTCAATTCAGCTTTCCAGAATTAATACAGCTTAAACAGAATAAATAACATCCCTAAAGTTTTTAGCAAGGGCCTATCAGTGCCTCCAACACCATGGTATGTAAGATCTCTCTTGCATTCTTTGCACATTCAGTTCTTATTTCCCCTCACTGTGGAGGAGCAGCATGACTGCTGGTATCCAGTAGTCACCTTTGGAAAGGGAATACTGCTAATATTTCTGTCCCCAAATCTGTTTTGGAGCAGGGCTTGTGGAAGACTGTTACATCATCGTGCTCAGTCCCAAGTGCACTGTTTGAAAGACATGGAGGAGGACAGAGAATGGGATGGCAGGGTGTGGTTTAAAAGCTTGGTTGGTTTCTCCTGCAAGGAAAAGCTAAGAGGATTGGGATTGTTCAGCCTGTAAAATAGAAGGTTTAGAGGTGACCTAATTGTGACCTTCGAGTACCTGAAGGGAGCCTACAAGAAAAATGGAGCGAGAGGGCCTGGAGTGACAGGACAAGGGGGAATGGCACTGATAGAGAGTATGTTTACATTAGATATTGGGTTCCTGTGAGGGGGGTGAGGCCCTGTGAGGCTCTCTGCCAAGAGAAGCTGTGGCTGTCCCATCCCTGGAAGTGTTCAAGGCCAGGCTGGACAGGGCTTGGAACAACCGGGTCTAGTGGAAAGTGACCAGAAGCCCAAACCATTCTGTGATTCTATTCCACGATTCATCTCCTTTCCTCCAGGCCCTTCCTCAGGTGGCTCCCACATCCTTCACCCGCTGGCTCCCCAGAGCCTGGCAGTGCCCCGGCACAGCGCCCTGACCCTGGAGTGTGTGGTCAGTGGGTCAGCTCCAGCCCCCATCCGCTGGCTGAAGGACGGCCGGGATGCTCTGAGGAGAGGCAGGTGGAAGCTGCTGCACTCTCACCTGGTGACAGACCGGCTGGAGCCATTGGATGCTGGGAATTACTCCTGCGTGGTGGGAAGTGACTCTGCAACAGTGAAATATGTTAACTATTCACTTACTGTACTTGGTAAGAAGTAAAGTCATTTTCACATCCAGGCAACAAACGTACCCTTCATATACCTGCTAGTTTTGGCATCTGCTTCCAAACAGCCTTGCATTCTTTCTCAGCCTTAAGCATGTTAAAATAAAGAATACAGATCTGTTTATAATGACCATATCCCATCATTTCTCCCAAGTTAAAATCTGTAATTATTTATCTCTTCAAACCATTTGCAGTCTGAAATAATGAAACAGTGAAGGATAACAAACTCCAAGGGAAGAACAGATCCATTTATTTTCCTACAGAGTGCCAGTGTCAGTAATGTGCCAGGGACCAGATTTGCTTCTTTTGAGGTTGTATGTGAACAAAAAGCTGGCGAGGGAAGGTGATATGTTTGGATGAGAACATAAACAAAAGTAAAAGAAACATAATCATGTATTTGGCCTCTTTTGTTTGGCTGCTAGTTGTTCCTCACCTCCCCTTTCCATTGTAGCAGATTTTCCTGGTATTTGAGTTTTTCTGCATTCGTGACAGATTTTGTTTGGGTTTTAAAATGTGTATGCTGGAGTTACTCAGAAAACAGGGTGTTGATGCACAACACACCTCTTTTCGGGGGATGTCACTAATTAATTGTTTTGAAAATAGAAGTGTTTTATTTACAAGATCAATGCAGACATGTGGCTGTTGAAATAAAAGGGAGAAACCATTCAAATAAGCCCATGTGTGGGAAAACCAGCGTTTGTGGTGCATGCTCAGCCTTTGGATGTGATAAGCCAGTGTAATATTTCACAGCAGTTTTTTCAGGACTTAGTCTAAGTCGTTTATGTAGAATCATTTCCCTTTCCAGAACCTGCCTCCCTCTCCAGGGGACTGCGGGACAAAACCGTGGCCGCCGGAGCGAGCGTCCATTTCTGGTGCGACGTTGGCGGCAGCCCCGCTCCCACCCTCACGTGGCTCCACAACGCGGCTCCGCTCCGTCCCTCCCCACGACACTTCCCCACGGGAAGCCACCTGCGCATCTGCGGGGTCACCCTGGGCGACTCTGGCTTGTACCAGTGTGTGGCAAACAATGGAGTTGGGTTTGTGCAGTCCACGGGGAGGCTCCGTGTCCAGCCAGGTAGGAGCACTTGCAGCCCTCAAGAACTCACATGGAGCATTTATACTTTAAGCTTTATTCTGTTGTGGTTTTTTCCCCTAGGTTATGTATTAATTTGTTTCTGACCACTAATCTTACAAAGAAGGTGCTTTCAGCTGGATTTTAAGAGATGTAGGGATTTTTGGGGTGGGGTGGCTGCTTGATACTTAAAACCTGGATTATCAGCTGCAATCAAATCAGCTCATGATTGGATTTGATGCGATTTATTCTTAAATAGAATCAGGATCCTGTTGTGCTGGATGAGCTGGTACTCCTAGTAGTATTGGCTGCTGAGTAGTTAAGCCTGTTCCATAATCAAGTTTACACAACAATCATCAGGTTTGGGGTTAATGCACACTTCCCCTCTATCAGACTGGCAGGATCAGTAGGTACCAGTAGTCTTTTTGATCTCTTTTCTCTCTAAGATACCTTCTAATACCCAGAGAAGTTGATTGCTGCTGGCACAAGGATGCTGGCAAGACTGTTGTTGTCCCTGTTCTCTCCCTGTCGTGCGTAGCTGAAGCTTTGAACCTTCTCTGGACCAGTTATGGTTGGTGTGAGCTGTGCAGAGCCTGGCTGAGCAGAGATTTTGTGGCCTGTGCATGTGTGGAGTGGACTAAGCCAGTCTTGCCTGTGCTGTGTTCCTCACTGACAGTCAAGTCTTTGTCATTTAGAGAATCTGAAGTGTGGTTTGAGTGTAGGTTTTTATCAGCCTTCTCTAAGGAGGAGTCTGTGCTGATCTCTTCAGTCTGGAAGGGGAGTCTAGAGATGCTGTGTAGAGAAGAAATAATTGTCAGAATGGTTACAAAGAACCACATGTGATTTTTTAAATTGTATTGACTTGTTCTGGCATTAAGTGTCGTACCCCTTAGTTGAACTCACTCTTTGCTTGTATTTCCCCCCAGGCAAAGACTCTGTCCCCATCATCATCTCTTCGCCAGCCAACACCACTGTGGTGGCTGGTGGGGACGTGACCCTGTCCTGCAATGCCACCGGCCTGCCCGCTCCTCTGATCCGCTGGTACGACAGCAGAGGCCTCGTGATCAGCCACCCCACGCAGGGCCTTGCCCCCAGACCGCAGAGCCCTCCCCCGGCAGGGCCAGAGCCCTCGTGCCCCTCGGTGCCGCGGGTGGGCTGGGGCTCGCTGCGCCTGCGGAACGTCAGCCCGGAGCGCGCCGGGCAGTTCCGCTGCGAAGCCAGCAACGAGCACGGCTCCGCCCTGTCCACAGCCTTCCTTACCGTCGGTGAGTTGAGCCCCAAACTTCCCTCTTGGCTCCCTGATTTAGGTGAGAAGTGCCTCAAAATAAGAAATGTGTGGCAGGTGGGTGGGGAGGAGTCTCGGGGAAAGGAAGCAGAGGAGTCGTAGTTTTCTTCATGGACCAGTTCCTCCCTCGCACCGTAGGCAAAGGAGAAATGCTGTGTGCATTGCATGGACTTAGCATCTTATATGTGATAAAAACTATCTGAGGGTGGTGGTTTTTATTTATTTCTTGAAATTGCTGCTAGGAAAAGACAGTACTTACACTAAAGCAAAACGGGAAAGAGCCTTTCCTCACACTGGAATATTATGTGACATTAATAACAGGTTTGAGCTCCCCCAAGTTCCCTTCTCAAGAACTGAGATACAGATTTTTAGTTACATGAAGTTACTTAAGTTTCTCAGCTCTTTCAGCACCTTGCCTTAGTTAATTTAGCTAATGCCAGGGAGATTTCAGGTCAGTGGGATTTAATATGTGGCCCCATACTTAAAGTTCTTCGGTTAGAGTTTAAAACTCCTGTAAATAACATGAAAAGATGCTTAAAGGTTCACTTAGGGGGAAAAAAAGAAAGAAGAAACCTCAAGAAAGTGATCCCATCATGTAGTTTTATAAACCAGTTATTTTTGGACCTTGCTGAGTGGAAACAAGAAACTAAATATCATCCCAGAATTCAGCCTGTGTTAAAGAGAAAAATCCCAGTGCTTTGCCTCAGACTTTTATGGCAGTGAGTTCAATTTTAATACTTTGTTTATTAACTTTTATCGGTTTCTAATACGTTGTACTGGCTGCTGATTATGGTGCAGAGGGTGGTTAAGGCATTTGGTTTTGATATAAAAGTCTCTGAGGACTTTCTGGGAGCTGTTAGGGGTTTAGAACAGCTCCCAGCCATGCCAAAGACATGCTCAGACACTCAGCTGTTTAATGAAGAATTCCTGCCAGGTAACACTTCCCAAGCACCTGAATGACTTCAGCTGGGATTCCAGCGCATTTCTTCGGTGGAAGGATCAGCTGAAACACCTCTCAGCCTCAGTACCCGGCCCCGTAATGCCTTGTCCCACCCAGCACACAGTGACAGAGCCTATTTGGCTGAAAAATATATCTTTTTTTTTTCCTTCTGCTGGATCTGTTCCAGGCTGTGATTCATTGCATGGCCTTACAGCGGGCAGGACAACTTCAGCTGCCATCATAGTGAGAAACCACCAAAATGTAAAATGATGCCTCGGGATCCTGTACCCACGGCCCTCCCTTTTTTGAGTCTTTTTTAGACAGTTGTGGGCTTGGCCTGCATGGCAGGAGCTTCCCAGAGCTACTGAACACAAGGTTAAATCTCCAAAATAACTTCATCTAATGGAAATGAAGGAGAAACATACACTGCAGGCAGTCTGAGTAGCAGGAGAGGGAGTGAAAAACACAAGGAGCATTTAGTCTATGCAGGTGGGTGTTTCAGGGGCAAACAGGCTGAAATTGCTCCTACAGAAACCTTAGAGAAGCTCTGAGAAGTCCTAATGTGATTTGAAACACGTGCCAGGTGTGGGTGACCTCACTGATGTGCTGCGTTCAGGTTTTCAGAGGGTTTTCCCAGCCTGTGCTGAGGCAGAGCTTGGAAAGCAGGGAGGATTCTCTGGCTGTTAAAGAAGCAGGGAAGATGTGCCTGGGAATGTGACCTGTGTGCACAGCAGAGATAAAGCCCAGAGCTCTGCCTGTGGCTGTACCCTGGTCAGGAGGGGAGCAGGAGAATGAGCAAAGGTGCTGTGAAATACAGCAGGTGGGGAAAGGTTCCTGCAGGAGGAGAGGCTGAAAAAGTGAGGGCTCTTCCCCTTTGAAATGAGGCAGCTGAAGGGGAGAAACAACAGCGGGCAGTAGAGTACTGGGTATTACAGAATGTGTGAGTTGTGCCAGGCTGGGAGAGTTGGGATGGTTCATCCTGGAGAAGAGAAGGATCTGGGGAGATCTTAGACCCCCTTTGCATGCCTGAGAGAGCTGGAGAGGGTTTTTGTACAAGGGCCTGGAGAGACAGGACAAGAGGGAATGGCTTCCCACTGCCAGAGGGCAGGGTTAGATGGGATATTGGGGAGAAATTCTCCTCTGTGAGGGTGGGCAGGCCCTGGCACAGGGTGCCCAGAGCAGCTGTGGCTGCCCCATCCCTGGGAGTGTCCAAGGCCAGGTTGGACAGGGCTTGGAGCAACGTGGCCTGGTGGAAGGTGTCCCTGCCCATGGCAGTGGCAAATCATTCAACGGCCTTTAAGGTCCCTTCCAACCCAAATCATTCTAAGATTCTATGAATACATTCTTTAAATGCCCAAATTTGGGTCATTCAGTCCTCCTCTGGTTGCTGGTGGGATCAGGATTTTGGGTGCATGCAGCCTTTGACCTGACTCAGCTCAGTGCTGCTGGTGTTCCTGGTGGGATTGGGAAGCTGAGGAAGAAAATCTCCATGGCTAAGGAGAAAGGGATGGCACTGAGAGCAACAGCCAGAAGAAGTTGCATAATGACACAGCAGCAGAGAGAAGGCTGATGTGCTGGTTTATATGGGTAGTAATTATACCAGAAACTTTGCAAAAAGAGCTTAGATCTGAATTGCTTAATGGGGATTGTTACCCCGAGGGTTGTTTTCCAAAGCAAAAATACAACAACCCAGCAGTTGTTGACGACTCCCCTCCTGCAGCAATAAACACAGTGCTGGCTGTGGGTCTGCTGTCACCAGCTGAAACCACAACTCATCCTCCACTCCAAGAGTCCGTGTCCCCCGTGCCAGCAGGCGCCAAACCAAACCGTGCCCACCCACGTCCTCGGGGTCCACCACGGTGCTGAGGGCCTTCCACCTCCTCCCATTTGTTTCCAATGTCACGCCCTTCCCTCTGCTCCATTGACAGCAGAGATATCCTTTCACTCAGGGATTGTTCTGGGAGTGTCTGGCATTTTAAGACCATCTGGGCTTTGGGGACATCCTCCCCATGTTGTTGCCTTCTTCCTGTCTCTGAATGTGGTGGCATTGCTAAATAAATGAGAAGAAACAAACAAGGAATGCTTGCCGAGAGCATGTCTTCAATTTGAAAAGAGAACTTTCCTTCCCAGCTTTTTAAAAAGTGGCCAAAAATAGCAGCCACACTTGCTGCTGGTATTTTAATGGAGGTTTGAAGGAATCTGAGTCAGCCAGGCTAACACTGCCTAGGCTTTACATTACCAAGGAATTTGTTTGTTTTGTAAACCAAGTTCCCTTCATTCCCTTCCC
The DNA here is from genome assembly GCA_013398275.1 of Promerops cafer. Taxonomy (NCBI): domain Eukaryota; kingdom Metazoa; phylum Chordata; class Aves; order Passeriformes; family Nectariniidae; genus Promerops; species Promerops cafer. The sequence continues at coordinate 48,072 of VZSE01015297.1, forward strand.
CTTCCAGACCCCAGCACGTAACATAAACCTACACAAATCTGAAAGGACAGACAGGGCTCCGAACATCTGGCTGTCCTGCTGCTGCCGTGTGCAGCCTTGAGGAGCTGCACTGCTTCTCAAACTTTCTTGTTTTAAGCACTGATGTTTTCTTGTCCTGGATAATCTCAGATGTCCAACCTGCCATCCTTTTCCTGCCTGGAATTCTGATGAGCCCTGCATCAGCTGAACAGGGCTTTTTTTTGGTCTTGTGGCCTCTTTTAGACTACTGATACTATATAGATTTCTTTTTCATACCAGCAAAAGTAAATAGGATGGAGGAGGCTGGAGAAGGATTTCTAGAAATGCGTTGGTATTAAATTGCATGTAGATCTTCCTGTAAACTGAGCTTATTCTCAGCATAAATTTTCAAATGAAGTAGTTGAGTTGTGCAGCTTTCAAAGCTTCTCTAAATTACAGCTAAAACCTCAGAAACCGGGGTAGGAGAATGTCCTCTTGTGTGCATGCCAGTGCAGGCCATGAAAAGTTCCTTGTACAACGGCGTACAAATTACTCGGTTTGTCTCACAAATTTAGCTATATACTTATTTATTTCTTTTAACATGCATTGCCATGACTTAATTTAGTGGAGATACGGTCAAACTGTGCCTGTAGATCTTGAGTTTCAGGTTTTCTCTCTTTGCTACTGTGAAAAAAAACACCAAACCAAATAAAACAAACCGAACCCCACTGCTGTGCCCTGAAAAAACACCCAGGCCGCAGCTTGGCACTAGGCTCAGATCTGTGTGGGCACCTCTGGACCTGGCGTTTTGCAGCAGGGCTTGTTTGGAAATGTCACTCTGAAATGATTTAGTGTCCCCTCGGCGCGGGGCGAACGTACGTCATCGTGGGGATGTAACCAGACCCTCCCTTTGCAGTTCCTTCAGCAGCTGGCACGAGAGCAGGAGAAACAGCTCCTCTGGAGCTTGCCCAGAGCGACGAGAGCGGCGCTGATTTTGCTGCAGAAATGGCACTGTCAAGCTCGCCTCCGACAAAGCCTCCCCTGGATGCGGCTGCGATGGAAAAAGCGTCGAGCGCGGCCGCCCCGCCCGAGGCCCCCATCATCCTGAGCCCCCCGCAGACGCCGAAGCCGGACACGTACAGCCTGGTGTGGCGGCCGGGCCGCGCCGGGGGCCTGCCCATCAACGCCTACTTTGTCAAATACCGCAAGGTACCGTCCCCAGCCACCCCCAGGCCCCCGCGCGGGGACGCGGCCTGGACACGGTTCTGTGGGCTTCCCAAGGAGCCAGCAGGGCTGGTGTTAGCCAGGACACGGGCTCAGGCCAGGCAGGACACGGCGTGTAGTTGAAGCTCAGTGTTCCTGTGCCCACGCGGCTTGTTGGAGGGATGGCTGGCACTGTCACCAGTCCACTGCTCTGTCTGGTTTTAAGTGAGATTTATCCAGGCCTTTCTGTCCTTTACAGTGTCATTATGGAGAATGGGGCTCCAGGGCGTGCTGTGTGCAAAGTCAGTGGGGTTAAAAATGCATTTAAATGTGAGCCAGCTTGAATCTGTGTGTGAGAGCAGAAGGGAAGCTGAGTTTTACCTTAGTGCATCACTGAGTTTGCTGCTCTGGGTCCCAAAGGGACTCAATCAAACTGAAGTTACCAAATATGAAAGTGAACTGAAATTTGTGGGGCAGTACCTACTATGGCATTAAAAATGGTGTGTCAACACCAAGCTCTTTTGCTTAACATCACGTGGTGGGATTCCTGGAGTCTCTTGTGCAGAGCCAGGAGCTGGACTCCATGGTCCTTGTGGGCCACCTTCAACTCAGGAGGTTCTGTGACTCTAAAATCAGAACCAGGCAATGCCTGAGTCTGTTCTTCCAAGCAAACCAGTTTTCTGCGTGGCAAAGCTGTCAGATTTATTTTTCATAAGCTTTTTAATCCTCTACATCCTGATCTTGTCTTAGCCTGGAGGGAATGCTTAGATTTTTGACCTGTTGGTTCCTGAAAACCAAGTGCCAGACTTTATTGGTGATAATTTCTCATCCAAAGGCAGTTGGTTCACATAAGCCCTGGAAGCTCTGAATGCTTTTTTGACCTTTTTGACGCTCTCCCTTCTCTCACACCAATCCTTTCCACATTAAATATGCTCACTCATGCATTTCTCAGCAGTGAATTTATCCTGGGTTTTAGGGTGTTGCTCTCTTTGTGTCATTAAATTATTTTATTGATTTCCCTCTTTTAATAGAGGAAAAAGAAGTTGGGGGAAAAAAAGGCTTGGAGTGGTTGCTGTAGAAGAAAATAGTTGAACAAAGACCTCTGGGATAACCTTTGATAATCCACAGCGTTTAGATCTGCCTCCAATGTTTTATTAAAGTCTTATATTGTTTAGTAGTTTATTTTTGGTAGAATCTTTGTCTTTTCCTTTGGGATTTGGGGTAATGTTTTCCTGCAAAGGTCAAGCATTAAGAGACTACCCAGAACATCTTTCTTTTCGTTAACAGAGCTGGTGATCTTGCTGCTAAGTTTAAAAGTGGTTTTGTTTTAAAAAAAAAGAAATGTGCATTGATAAACCCAAATCTTTGGTCTCCTTGCTGACTTTTTTCCCATCCTTAAGGAGCAACTAAGACATACTTTTTGTTGCCCATTTTAGCCAATAAATATTTTTAAATGCTGAAGTACAGGGAAAGCTGGGCTAGTACAGGGAAAGTCTCCTTCTCATTAGGGTATTGGGTCCAGCCCTTTAGCAGCACACAGCTGAAGGCTGGCTGAAGGCTTGAAAATCATTTGGACTCTTGCAGTTTTAGCCACAAGTGAAAATGGAAAAAAAGCCCAGTTAAAACCAACTGTGTGTATGTGCGTGGAGAGGGAAAATAAGTTTATCACTTATCACTTTGTTTATCACTTTTAAGTGCTGTGAAAGTGGGTGCAAAGCTGCTGATTTGTAGTAGAAGCATTTGGAGACAAACCGTAGGTAAATGTAGAAGAGCAGGGGTTTTGGCGAGGGGCAGAGGGCCTTTGGTGTCGCAGTTGAGACGGCCCCAATTTGCAGAGTACCACTATACCACTTCAGAAGGCCTAAAGTGTCTGCCTCTGGGTCGATGACTCCTTTCATAGGTTCCACAGTTGCTGCAGGGCCACTGCCTTCTTCTATAATCTCTGGAGGGAGATCTATAATCTGCTGTGGGACCAGCTGCCCTTTCTTGGATTGCTGGCAGCTCCTTCCAGGTCTCCTGTTGCTCCTGCGAGCTCTGGAGCTCTGGCTGGGCCCTCCACCCTTCCAGAGGCCTCCGCAGCATCTGCTGCTTCTCATTCTCTAGCACAACCTTTTACACCCTTGATCTTACAGCCCCTGCATCTGTGTGCCCTGCTGTGGTTGGTCACTATCCCATGTCTCATTGCCTTCTGATCTTGTTCACCTGGCTCTCTCAGTTGTAGCTCATTAGGGATGAGGCTCCCAGCTACTACAAACTGTCCCCACACTGTGTGGGGCGCTGCGGGGTGTGAGCAGTCCCTGTTCCCAGCAGTGCCGTGCTGACGGTTTCTCCCTCGCGTGCAGCTGGAGACAAACCACAGGGAAATGGAGGGAAGCCGTTTCTGCGAGGGGCAGGGGTCCTTTGGGGTGGGGTGTGAGCAGTCCCCGTTGGGTGCCGTGCTGACGGTTTCTCCCTCGCGTGCAGCTGGAGACAAACCACAGGGAAATGGAGGGAAGCCGTTTCTGCGAGGGGCAGGGGTCCTTTGGGGTGGGGTGTGAGCAGTCCCTGTTCCCAGCGGTGCCGTGCTGACGGTTTCTCCCTCGTGTGCAGCTGGAGACAAACCACAGGGAAATGGAGGGAAGCCGTTTCTGCGAGGGGCAGGGGTCCTTTGTGGGGGGGTGTGAGCAGCCCCGTTGGGTGCCGTGCTGACGGTTTCTCCCTCGTGTGCAGCTGGAGACAAACCACAGGGAAATGGAGGGAAGCCGTTTCTGCGAGGGGCAGGGGTCCTTTGTGGGGGGGTGTGAGCAGCCCCGTTGGGTGCCGTGCTGACGGTTTCTCCCTCGTGTGCAGCTGGAGGACGGCGCGAGCGTGGCGGGCGGCTGGCACACGGTGCGAGTGCCCGGCAGCGAGAACGAGCTGCGCCTCACCGAGCTGGAGCCCTCCAGCCTCTACGAAGTGCTGATGGTGGCCAGGAGCGCCGCCGGCGAGGGTCAGCCGGCCATGCTGACGTTCCGCACCAGCAAGGGTAGGTGCAGCACAATGTGCCCTGTGTCCTGGCCTTCCAGAGACATTTATTTAATGACATCAGTCATTTAATGGCATCTGCTAAGCCATATGTGAAATATTCTGCAATTTATTTGCTAAAGAACGGCCTCTAATAGCTAAAATTGCTGTAGGGCAAACTTGCTTGAGTGTGAGGCTGTTGGTAAGTAGAAGCTATTAAAAGCTTGATAATATTATTTTTGGGGTGATTGTTAAGATTTGTACTGTGAGGTTTCTCTTGCTTTAAGGAGCAAAGTCAGGAGCAGCCTGCCCTTGTTGAGATTTTTAATCACAGAAGAAACTCTGCACCACTGAGTTTTCATGTATCAACAAAGCTGTTCCTGGTTTGCTTTGCAGACACTTCAGTGACAATCTCTGCTGACCACGAGCCAGCTGTCCTGATAGTTGTGTGCAGACAGCAACAACCACAACATTCCTAATCACAGCATTTTTTCTTTCAAGCTTGGATGCTGGTGCCTGTGCTCTTTAGCTCACAAACAAGTAGATATTTTTTGTACTACTGTCCAAGAATGGCTTTTAAGTGACTGAGGGCAGGGTTAGATGGGATATTTGGTATAAATCCTTCCCTGTAAGAGTGGTGAGGCCCTGGCACAGCCCAGAGAAGCTGTGGCTTCCCCCTCCCTGGAAGCATTCAAGGCCAGGTTGGATGGGGCTTGGAGCAGCCTGAGACAGTGGAAGGTGTCCCTGCCCAGGAGAGGGTTTGGACCAAGATGAGCTTAAAGGCTCCTTCTGACTCAAACCCTTCTGGAATTCTCTGAAGGACAGGATAGCTTAAAATTTTTTTAGGAATTTAATGTCTTCATGAAATTCGTGAAACATACTTAGATCCTTTGCCCTGTCCCTCCTTATCATCAATGAACAGATACAAAGCTGATGGCCCCTAACCTCTGAAAAATCTCTCCCCCGCTAAAAAAAGTCAACAACTCCCTAATTGTGACCTACCCACCCCCCAGAACATGATGAATCTTTGGGTCCCTCCCAGGCACCTGCCTAACAACTCAAATCCTGACTGACCTGCTGCTCTCCCTACACGGCCCAGCAGACAGAGCCCCAGCCTGCACTGCCCTCGCCCAGACACACAGAAATGTTCAGTATGGCTGATTGATCCCTGCTCCAAAGGGAGCCTCATTCTTCATCTGCATCCATCAGCATGCTGGATGAGGATTCTACTATGGCTCCTACTTAGACAAAGAAGCCTCTAACACAGGAGTGCTTCTCCTGCTCCCCCTTCATAGGCTGTGTCCTACCATAAGGCCAAACACCATTTTGAGAAGCCACAGTCATCCATCCCCAGCCACTTCTCAGCCATCCCCTTCCTTGCACAGACCCTCAGAGGATGAGTCTGAGGAGGATTCTCTGCAGAGAACACCACACTTACCTGATTTTTTGTGCTACACCTCCTCCCTTTATCATCACAGGTGCACATTCCTCCACCCCACCTTCCTCCACGAGTCAGGTTCAAACAACCCCCAGGGTATCGTATCAAACTGTGGCAAAATCCCATTCCACCCATACTTTTCCATAAAAGACATCCTAGTGTTCATACTCACGTTCCTCCTCCTCCTAGCCCTCCCAGCTTACTGGGGGGGCCGAGAAAACTTCACATCAGCAAAGCCACTTGTCACAGCCCTTCATATTAAACCCAGATGATGCTTCCTCTTCACTGTCCTGTGGCCAATCCCTGGCAGACTCGGAGGAGTCAGTACTGCCACCTACCCTCCTCCATACTGTCCTGCCACCCCTACTGCCACAGGTCACAAGCCCTCTCAGCCTGGTGTACTGGCTCCAGCTGCTTCCACAGCATTTTTACTCCTCCTCTAGACATGGATTTCAGTGTGTAATTTTCCCCACCTGGTGATGTTGTGACGAGCAGGCTTGGCAGCACAGGCAGGAGCTGGCAGCGTCACCGCTAAGCGCTGTGGATGTCAGTACTGCAGCTGGACAGTCACTCACCCACAGCCAAGTGCCTGGGTGGCAAATCTCTCTTGCTTTCCCAGAGAAACTCCCTGATTGCTATCCTGACTGTTCAGCTTGGTTTTTGAGCCAGGGCAGCACGGTAGCAAGTGACCTTGTAGAGCAAGCATTGACAAACAGCGTTTCCTTATGCAGGCCCTACACTGATGTACTGTCTGTCAAATCTTCTTAGAAAGAACATCATCCTCGAAAAACACACAGGCTCCATCTCCACCAGCAGGAATCCCCAAACATCCCATTGTTCATGAAGGCACAAATAATTTCGGTGTCATCCTTCCGGACCCCTCTCGCCACAGCGGAGGTAGGAGCGTGGATGGTTTGTGGGCACCTAAAGGTTGTGTTGCAAAGAGCTGCATCTGAGTTAACCTGTGTTTATTACTGCTCCAGGTGCTTGGATTGCCTCCTCTATTTCCTGTTTATTCTGAGGTTACTCTGTTACATAGGATATTTCCTAGGATGCTACTGCCTGCATGTGTGGCTCTCAAAAAACAAGAGAATTTTCGCTTACAACCCATATTCTTACTGCTCGTTTTTAAACCTGTGGTATCTTTTTGCTAAATACTCTGGTTTTCTCTTTCCTTCCACTGAGAAAGAGCCAGAGGAAGAGGAAATGGTAAATGGCTGTGTCAGAGCTTTAAGTTCTCAAAGTGGTTGATATCTGTTCTGAATGTTCTCCTGTGGCTTCCCAGGGACAGGCCTATTTCTGACAGTGAGGAGATAAAAGTGCTTCCCAGTAGATGTGACGTTTGGCCTGGGTTCCAGTGAAAAGAGCACGTTTATAGTCCTTTTTCTCACCCCCCTTCCCCCAGCCTTTGAACTCCTTGGCCTCGTTCAGGCAGATTTACTCAGGGGCTGAGATCTCAAAGGTATCTAAAATCTGGGGTAAAGCCAAAGGTGAGTGGGGAGGTTTAATAACACAGGCAAGGAGCTGAGCTTGTGGCAGCACTGAATGTCAGAGGAGCCATGCAAGGGCCTTACTTGTGCCTGGCTTCATGCCCCAGAGCTGCCAGCCTGCTGCTCCTTGCTCCACTCCTCAGCACCAGCTCTGTGTTCATGAATCCAGGCTGGTTTAGTAAAGCCTCACAGCTCTTACAACTAGCTTTACTAACACCCCTCTTTCCCTTCTCTCTGTCCCTCTGCTGCCTGTGACTTCAGTGAGTTCTGTAAGTACATCCTGCTGCATGCTTTGTTCTCTCTCCCTTCTCATTTCTCCAGCTCTTGTTAATGCAGCTGGGTTGAAGTTTCACTGGGTCTGGGGGAATTTTAGGGGCTTGAAAACTATAACCATGCTTTTCTTGTTCACTTAGTGTATGTGTGTGTTTTCATGTAGAAATGGTTGGAGTAGTGCAATACCATATAATTTTTTAATATTATATTGATAAGGTAATCAATTCCTCTGTTGTCTGCTCATCATCCATCCTTTTTAGCAGAGTAAGGGCAGTGGCGATTGCAGGAGGATTAAAGATTCTCCTTGTTAATACGTGAAATCAAACGTAATCATCAGCAACGAGCCTAATCTGTTGTTAGTGAAAATTAAGTTTCAGCTGACTCTAATCCTCTTGTAACCCAATTTCCCCTTCAGTTCCAGAAGCTCCTGACAGACCCACGATATCCACGGCATCGGAATCGTCCGTGTACGTCACGTGGATCCCCCGTGCCAACGGGGGCTCCCCCATCACTGCCTTCAAAGTGGAGTACAAACGTCTGGGTCGCAACAGCGACTGGCTCGTTGCAGCTGGCAACATCTCCCCCTCCAAGCTGTCTGTGGAAGTTCGGAACTTGGAGCCAGGTATTAGAAATGATCTTTCATTACTGCAGCTCTTTGGGTTTTTCTCGTTTCAACTTCTGCTTGGATTACCCCGTTTCTGCTTGATTAGGTTTGGGTTTTGTGTATGGCCTAGGAGCTCGTTACATGAATTCAAGTTGATTTCTGGCTTTCCAAGTGGAAAAAAACCCCACCATAATTTAATACTTGTTCATGTGGAGAGGAGGGTTGTGTATCACTGCTGCTTTTAACTTAATTGTCCTTCTAGTGAACACTCAGAATGTAGAGAAAAATGCATAAAAGGAAAAACACTTCTTCCAGTGTCCAGCCTGGAAAGCTCATGCAAAAAACACAAGAGAAGACGGAGTGGATGGCGATAGGGTGATAGGGATCCTTTGAAGCATCTCCTCAGTACCTACCAGTTTAGGGACATCCTGAGCTGATGGAGGTATCTCCATCTGTGTGTACAACAGCCTTTGGATTTTCCTTGAGTGACTTCTAGAAGCCGTTTATATCTCCACATCAGTCTGTGGCAAGGACTCCTCTCCTTTACTAACTGGCCATTGTGCAAAAAGTACTTCCTAATCTGTTTAGTCTCTCCTTGAATCCTCTTTCCAGCACTTGTTTTGCTACAAGGGCTTCTTTCTTTCCCTCTTTCCCTTAAAAGGAGAAATGTATAGGTTCCGAGTGATCGCAGTGAACAACTACGGGGAGAGCCCGCGGAGCGCGGCGTCGCGCCCCTACCAGGTGGCCGGGTTCACCGGCCGCTTCTCCAGCCGGCCCATCGCCGGCCCGCACATCGCCTACACCGAAGCCATCAGCGACACCCAGATCATGCTCAAATGGACGGTGGGTATAGCAGTCGCCTGTTCTTCCCACAGTTTGTGCTGCTAAGTTGAGGATTAAGAGCTGTTTGCAGAGTGGTGAGCGGGGGTTTTCCTCCCCCCGAGACCTGGAGGTGATCGTGTTCCTAGGACGGGGCTGAGGCTCTTCACGTCTGTATGGTAGAACTGGGGGAGTTAAAGGGGCTCGTGCCACTCGAGCCCTTTGGCCCCATTTCCAGACACTTTTTCCCACTCGGAGGCAGCCCTGTCAGTTGTCTGTTGCCTTTTGCACCATCTCCCAGCTTCCCTCCGCCCTGCTCCCCTTCCAGCTCCCCGGGGACCCACTCGCCCCTCCTCGGGTTACGCCAGATGTGCCCAACTGGCAGCTCCAGTGAGGGGCTGCAGCCGCCCCAGTCCACCTGCTCTGGCACAGACATATCAGAGGCACCAGTGGGCTTAACTCTGTCCCAAGCCCTGTTCATGCCATGAGTTGTGAGTGAGTTGGCTCCGTTTCCTGCAATTCCTGCTGCTTTTGTCAATCCAGGCTGGGGTGGCTGGGAGCATGTTTCAAACCCGCCGTCTTCCCTCACATCCAGTGGAGGTTTCATGTTAGAGAAACATTTTCCTTTCCCCTGTTACCTCGTCTATTGTAAACAAGTACTTTAAAGTCCTTATTGAAACCCACAGAAATTCTTTGCTCTTGTTTTGAAATCTAACCCCCTGGTATACTTTGGAGGATTTAATGTGTAGAGTTCCCAGTGTTAGTTTGCTCTGCTAGCTCAGCCTTAAGAGATGTTAAGGATAATAAACTTAAAATAACCTCTGGTTCCTCAGGAGGCTGCATAACTTAAAGATTCTTGAGCTGATTTTTAGAGTGACCTTAACTCTTTCTGAAGAGTTTTATGGTTTTAACTTTTCCATTTCCATTAATCATGCAGATTTTCAGGCTGTGCATGGTCAAACCCTAACTGTGGGTTTGGGAAGTGATGTAGGAGGAAAGTGTTGGCCCAAGCTCAGTCTCTTGTCCCCATCCTACTCTCTGGCTACTCAGGGGAGTTCAGTCACCTTTGCTTACACAACCTTATTAAAAATACCCATATTTGCAGAGGACGAGATACTCGGTGATGACAACTCAGCTGGCCTCAGTTAAAGCTTTTCTCCTCTCATGCAGTCTCTTAAAATTCTTTTGTAGTACATCACATCGAGCAACAACAACACGCCCATCCAAGGATTTTACATTTACTACCGGCCCACGGACAGCGACAACGACAGCGACTACAAGCGGGACATCGTGGACGGTACGGCGCTGGGCACGCGTGCTTGGAGAAGGGGAAGGACACCCTGTAGCCCTGTTGGCTGTGTTTATATGAAACCTAAACTGCTTTTCCCAAGCAGTCTTTATAATATATCTCACAGAAGGAGCTATCTCAACTCCCTGTTGTCGGGTTTTGCCCACACGTGAGCTGGTTTCTTCCTTCTGAAGCCTCTTTGACATGGAAGCTGGAGAACTAAATACTGGGTTTAAGTTTGGCTTGTTATACAGCTGCAGATCCTTAATGAGGGTCTATTTAAACTGGTGTAGCTTCAGGTTGTATAAAGAGAAAGCAGTGTAAATGAGGTTTAAGCCAGGATAAAAACATCTGGGTCACAGACTGTACTGACAACTAGCTGGCTTTTAAAATTATTTACCCCAGCATGGACTTTCTAAGCTGGTAGTACCTTGTGTGTAATTGCCCTTCTCTCCTCTTACCTCGCCTAATCACTTCTCCTGCTATAAGGAAGTTGCTTTTAGCCTCAAGTGCTGTAGCACTCTGCAAATGCAAGTATGTTTGTGCTTCATTTTGCCTTTTAATCAAGTTATTTTTTTCCCCTGTGCATATTAGATCATCATTTTCCTGGAAGAAGTTATTAGATAATGTCTATATTAGTCCAGAAGTGGAAAACCCTTTTAAAAATATTTTATTTAATGTCCTTATTGCTCGGGCTGAGCAAACGCAGTGATCTCATTCTGGCCCGATGACGTTAATTATTTTTTTCCCCCTCATTTATTCAGTTACAAGAGGAATGGACCTTTATTTTGAAAATTTTCCCCTGCCAGACAATACTGCACATAGTACTTTGATGCATGACATAAGCTTTTGCACACTATAAAGCTATTAAAGATCCAGAGTTTGAGCTCAGAGGCTTTCAAGAACCTTATGCAGGCTTCACCTTCATCTGCAAATGTATTTTAGCCTTTGCTAGACAGAACTTGTGTGTTTATAAATCTTATACACTGAGCAGTTAGTTGTTTAAGTGGGCTCCACTGTGCTGTGAAATTAGCTTGTTTCGGGTTTTTTTTCCAGCGTGTGTGTATTGAACTCTTTGTGGCAGTCTGAAACCATTAGCAGCTGCTCTGCTCTGCCAGAGCCTGCAACAGAAATCACTCGGTGGAAAGATTTAAACTTCAACTTTTCTTTACTGTGCTCCCCTAAATTAGCTTTTCAGGAGGGGGAAAAAAAAAAAAGAGAGAGAACTATTTTCAATTAAGTTGTGATTGGAAGCACTTGATGTGAAATATGTAGAGGAACATGTGACTTAAGGTATTTTTACCATAAATCACTTGTTCTTTACTTTTTTCCCTCTCTGTTACCTTTGAATTAATCTGGTTTATGACAGGGAATTTTATCTTGAAATGACTGCATGAGTTGTGGAAAAAGTGTTGTGATGCCTGTGCTAGCTAAGTGCTTGCCGCAGGCTTTCCTCACCGCTTCCTGTTAAGTCTTGTCTTTCGAGACATTCAAAACTCTGCAAAAACCTTTTTTTTTTCCCTATAAATGCCGCTGCAGGCAAAATCAGATTTTATTTGAAGGAAAAAACAAGCGAAAAGCTTGACTCTGATGGCTCCTCGGTATCTCTCAGCCGCTTTAAGCAAAAGCAAAAAAAAAATCACCCCTGTCCTGCAGCGATGGTCTGCATTTCTCTGTTTCTGGTCTGAATTTCTCTGTTTCAAGGATCCTGGAGATTGAATTTTAAATGTAAATGCAGTCTGATGTCAGTTGTTTAAATGTTTTCCCTTGCTAATGGTGCACGGAGAGGACAGTTAAAGTGCCTGTACTGATTCCAGTCCCACTAATGGTTTGAAGCGGAAACCTAAAACCTGGTGTAGTAATTACCGAAAGGAATGCTTGGGGGTGGGGGCGCCGGGAAAACCGAGTCTGAATCTTGGGAAAACGTGCGATTTAGGGAAAGGCGGTTCCAGCTTCAGCCAGGGCTTGTCCGCCCTCCCTGGGACGTGCAGCAGGCGAGAGGACCGTGCTGGGCAGCCCCTGGTCCAGAGGGGCCCTCCTGGGTGCCCCCGCCCTGCTGGGGCCGGGCACAGGGTCTGGACCTGGGCTGGGGTCCTGGAGGAGTTTGAGCAGCGTCACGGTGACAGCCCCAGCCCGCCGAGCACGCCCGAGCCTTTTTATTAATGCTTAAATCAGTAGGTGGTAGACAGTTCCTTAGAAACAGTGGAAACAGTTCAAGGTGGTATTTTCCAAGAGGGATTAAGAGCACTCAAACAGTTAATTAAACTCCCTTTAAAAAAAAAAAAAAANCCCCTTTAAAAAAAAAAAAAAAAAAAAAAAAAGGGTCGCTGTTTAGTAAAATTTGTCACAAGCCCGTGAAAGTGAAAACTGGGAGTGATTTATCCTGAAGTGCTCAGTACTTCAGGAGGGTGTCTAAATGAAACACAGGCCAGGGGCCAGAGATGACAAAACCATCCTATTAGAGAAGATTGCTTGGCTCGGGCTGGGGCTCAGGCTCCATAGGGGCAGTGGCATGGGGACAGCCTTGCTGCGTTCCCAGGATGGTCCATAAAATGCATGTTCCATTATTTGGGGTTTTGGCCAAACTGAGCAACCCAGATGTGTCCTTCCTGTGCGACACCAATGGCTGCGGTGGTACCTTGCACCTCGAGAAGGTCTGCTCACAACCAAGGTCTTCCTTGTCCCAAGATCTCTGTGCCAGTTTTCCTTGTTATTTGCCCAGTGTACTGTCAATAGTCAGCATAATCCACCCTAAACCCATGCCTTTGACAGTTCCATGTTTAGGATGCACAGGGCTGCTGTTGAATTTAAATGCACATGTGTGGGCACTTGTATGTCTGGGTTTTGAGTTCAGTGAGTTCTAGCTTTTGTAGAGAAAGACTTTCTTTAAAAGAAAATACTGAAAAAACCCTCACTTTAATTCATCAAAAGGTCCTTCTAATAATTTCACAAGATAACACAAGTCTTAGAGAGTCACGGAATAATTTGGGTGGAAAAGGACCTTCAAGATCATCTAGCTCCAACTCTCTGTCATGAGCAGGGATGCCACTTGTGAACCATGGTTCCATAAACTTTAAATCTTTACTAATAGTCCATAAACTATTAGTAAAGATTTTTGTGCTAACAAGACAAGCTGCAGTGCCCCTGCATTTGGTAGAAAAGGTCCCTGCGATGCACTCGTCCATAATTCTGGCTCCTGTGGGTAACTGAACTGCAGTCAATTTACTTTTTGTCCCCCACACAGGTACAAAGCAGTGGCACCTGATAAATCACCTGCAGCCTGAAACTTCTTATGACATTAAGATGCAGTGCTATAACGAGGGAGGGGAGAGTGAGTACAGCAACGTGATGATCTGCGAGACCAAAGGTGAGGCTGGGGGGCCGAGCCGAGCTGGCCTTCGGGACGGGAAAGACCCACTGCAGGGATTTCTGTGCAGTGCAAAAGTCAGCTGCGATGATGACCGTAATTTTCTGGAATGTTTCGGAGGATTGTTTTGTCTTCCGAAGCTGGGATTGTTTTGAACATATGGAAAGTGATCCGTTGCACTCCTGAGGCTCTCAGCAGAGCTCTGCAGCTTTGCCTGCCCTCAGAGATAGCGCTGCTGCCTCTGCGCTGCTGATGGCCTCTCCTTCGGAGACAACCATGCGCCTGAAGATGACAGAATTGATCTGTACATCTGTTTTATGTCTTCAGGGCTCTGTGACACGTTGTGTAAGTGCAGACCACAGCAATTGATGGCTGTGTTGGCTGCCTCCATCCCTAATCCTGCATGCCTCTGGCACAAAGTTTGTACTGTTCTCGGGAAGTGTCAGATATGGCAGTCACATTTATTTTGCGAAGAATTCCTGTCTCCTTTAATCTCTAAAACCAAGTAAGGCTGTAAAGGGAAAATGCAGACAGTAAACTTCAAATGCAGTGCTATGAAAAAATGTTCAGAAAAAAAAAAAAGAAAAAAGCCCTCTGGGAGCGGAAGCATCAAAATTCAGTGAAGCGAGTAGTGAAACCTTTGAAGGAAGGAGTAGGAACTGCAGGGCTTCAAGGCTGCACACACAGTTGGTCTCCCTCCTGCAAGGAATATAACTTTTTTCTCTAATTTTAAAATGGGCAAGATGTAATCTGTCATTTACACTGCCTCTTCCTTAAAATTTATCTCCCCCAGGCTTGTAAGGGTGATCCAGCTTATCCAGCATACCTGCACGGAGGTGCTTGTGTTTCTCTGACCAGCTTCACTCCTAAGCCAGGCACCTCTTTTAGGCTTTTAGTGTCAAAGGAAATAAATCTGAACTGTGATGTACTGGAAACTAATGTAAATGCAGTTCCTGGGTTAAACTAGCATCTCATTTTCAGTGAGTTTCTGTTCATCTCTTGGTTGATCTTCAACTGTGTGGTTTGGAAAGGAGGTTAGCAGGGTTCACATCAGATAAGAGTAGGTCATCTGGCAGAGCCTGGGCGAGAGAAATGAGTGTTGTGGTTTTTCCTGACCTCAGAAGTGGAAAGATTTGTGCTCGTTCAGGTTGAGAGTTGGAGCAGTTGCAGCCACGGGTACCTCGAGCGTCTCGCTCAAGTTCCAGTGACCTCAGAGAGCGGGTGAGCAGGCGGGATAATCACCATTTTCCAAGGCAAACAGTTATTACCCAACAGGAGTTGGCATTCTCATTGTAGGATTTAATATCGACTTGGAAGCTTCCTTTGCGAGGCCCTGGGACTCAGACTCAGCCGTAATCATTTTCATTTCATGATGGAAAAAAACGCATTTAGAAAACGCACTTAGTGGCTGTTCCCGTGCTTGTCTCTACTCCTCCAGTGAAACGCACGCCGGGAGCGTCTGAATATCCAGGGAGGGACCTGAGCACGCCACCCAGCCCCCCCGAGCGGGCCGGGGGCGGCGGGGCCGTGCCCGCCAGCGGCCCCGTGCGCAGCAGTGACATGCTGTACCTGATCGTGGGCTGTGTGCTGGGGGTCATGGTCCTCATCCTCATCGTCTTCATCGCCATGTGCCTCTGGAAGAACCGGCAGCAGAGCGCCATGCAGAGTGAGTGGGGGTTGGTTTCATGAGGAAAATATTACCAGAGTGAAATTAGGAATGTCCATGCTGCGTTTTATGGATGGGAAGCAGTTTTGTGTTAGGAGCCAACTTGCATTTCTGTAGAGACTTGTACTTCCAGGTGTGCCTTAGGGGCAGACTTGGGTTTTTAAGAGCATTTCTTCACAGTGATGCTCCCTGTCCTGCTGCGTCCCTGGAGGATTGTGCTGCAGTGTCACCCAGAGAATGGTGTGGGAAAGGCCTGGGCAAAGTTTCTGCAGTTTGTGTTTAAGCCCCTGCGTAGGTCTCTGATGGTTGCAGGGGCAGAATGTGTGTAATCATAATCACTTGTTAAAATTGTGGAGAGTTAAACCCTGGATCTCTCCCTTTCTTGAGTGCATCTGGAAAGAAAGAGAACTTGCAGCTCTAGGACAGGTCCCTTGTTACCTCTTAGTCCCTGCACAATGAGATGGCATTCAATGGCCAAGTCTTCCAGAGAGGTGTTAATAAGGAAAACCTGTTCATCAGCGAGCAGGAGCCTGGAGCAGGAGCTTTGCAAGGTGCTCTGCACCCACCAACAACCCAGAGCCAGCAGAATCTCTGCATTGGCCTTTTCTGCTCCTTGTGCATAAATCAGCCTTGCTCTTGCCACGGCCTGTGGTTATTTTTAAATGCTCTTACTCTCCTACAGAGAGAAATGAAACAAAACTTCTTGCAAGATAAGATAATGTCTTCATCTTAGCCCAGAGAGGTCTTCTGGAAGCAGCTTATAGCAGATACAGCAGAGGGGCTGTTGGTGATACAAAAGGCCTGGTTTTAGGATGCTCTTGTAGTGATTGACATCAGCCAGGTCCTTCCAGACACCAACATTTCTGGTCTGCTCTCCAGGATGTGGCTGTTTTCCGTGTCTACATGTGTATGCTAAGCAGTTGGATAGCAGAGTTAGTTCACAAAAGCTGGAGAAAGAAAAAATGAGTTTATTTTTAAGGGATGCTCGTTTAGCTTCTCATGTAGCAATAAAAGTGCTTTCAGTAATCATGTCTTTTGCAGAATATGACCCTCCTGGCTACCTCTACCAAGGGGCAGATGTCAACGGGCAGATGATTGAGTACACGACCTTGCCCGGGACGAGCCGAGTCAACGGCAGCGTCCACGGAAACTTCCTCAGCAACGGCCTCAGCAACGGCTGTCCCCACGTCCACCACAAAGTTGCCAATGGTGTCAATGGGATCATGAGTGGAGGAGGAGCAGGACTGTACCCAGGGCACACCAACTCCCTGTCCAGAACACACATGGACTATGAACATCCCCATCACCTCGTGAACGTAAGGTCCTACACCGGGTGGGAGGCTCAGCCCAGACCTTGGGATTCATTCAGGGGCTGAGGAAGCAGGCTTGGGTGGGGGAATACTCATCCATTGATAGCAGCCAGTTCCACTGAATTCCTTATCCCAGAGGAAGCAACTGGGCTGATATTTGTGATACAAACATCATGGTTTTCATTTGAGAATATCAGATGACAGCAAGAATTCCACTTACTCTGGGAAATCTGCCTCTACCCTCCTCCTAACAGCATGTAAGCTCTGAGAATGCCTCAGTGCTGGGCTGAGATACTTTACTTGTACATATGGTATTTCTCAATCTCCAAGTTAAATACATTTAATTATAGCTGCTTATTCTGCAGCTTTATGGATCACCCGTTTTTCCCCCACCTGTTTCAGATCTGTAACTCTGAGCAATGCTATTAATTATGGCAAAGCACGAATGGCACAGGAGGTTCCATGGAATGAAGTGCCCCATACATCTTGAACTGCAGCACAGCAATAACACTGCTTTTTTTTTTTTTTTTTCAGTCCCCTGTTTGTGACTGTTGAGACAGGCTCGTTTTTTGTTTTGAAATTGAAAATAAAATTAAAAACTAATTTCGGTCTGCGATCCAGCCTTTGTATGCTGTGGAAAAATACTTCATTTGCTGAAACGTGTCCTGTTTCCAAGAGAGAATAATGATTTCATTATTGTCTATGGAAACAGATGGCTTGCATTCAAACATACTAAACTTACTCAAAACTGTGAACATTGCCCAGGAAAACTGAAAGAAAAAGTTCAAAAGTCTGAATAACTCATGCTGTTTCTGGAGAAAAAAAACGGGTCTATTGTTTGTGTTGGTAATTGAGCACAAGCACTTCATTTTATTGAACAACAAATTAGCACTTGCACAGTAGTTGCCACTTCAGTTCCCTCCAGTCTGAGCCCAGACCAGTCAGTTCTTCACCTCATTCTGTCCTTGGCCTACCCATGTAGCAAAAATTGCCCACTTTTGGTTGATTTCAAGAGCAACCAAGGCCCAAACTTGGGTTTTTTTGACCTGTCCAACCTCCCAGTGGGTGAAACTCCCTAAAAATCTCCAAGCCCTCAGGGAGGGAGCATTTGCAGTGCTCAAAAGCTTGCCTAGGAGAAAGACTGGGAGTTTGCATTATGTTTTGTCCCTCCAGTTTTTATTTTTTGGGGGGAAAGAAGGAAATACATGTGTGATGACACAGGTGTTGGTGCCTGGAGCTCCTCTGTGCCACGAGGTGTCCACCCAACCCCGCTGTCTTGCTGGGAACAAGTGATGGGGTTGAGCTTTTCTTTCCCCACTCCCTGTTGTAGAAAGTTTGAGTCACACGATGTCACAGGATCTCTGCCTGTGGAGAAGGGCTGGGACAGGCCCGTGGGCGAGGCTGAGCAGAGGAACAGGATGTTCTGATCCTCGTTAGGTCGCTCTTCATTGTTTCAATGATTGGGTTAACGGAGGAAGGGAGAAACTGGCCAGGATGGCAATCAAGACTAATTAGGCATTTCCTCAGTGCTCCCTATCCCTCAAAAACTTCAGGATAAGCTCTGTTTTTGCAAAAATAGGGATTGCTAGAAGTTCCCTACCACTTGAGCTGCCAAAAGCCAGGTGAGCCTTCCCAGCCTGGCTCCCTCCTGGAGCCCGGTGCGGGAGCCTGGCTCTGCAGCCCCGTTGGAGTGGCTCCTGCATCACTGTCTGCCTGGTCCCTAACAATGAGGTATGTGTTAATCTGGGCATTTCAACTGGCTTGTAATGGCCCCGTTAGCCAAAACCAACAACACAAAATCCCTCTCACCCGGAGTCATTGCTGGCTGAGGAATTACCCCATCTGTACAAATACGAAACGGTTCAAAAATCAGTGTAGTGAAGTAAACTGATCTAATCGGAGTAATTACAGGAAAGTGGGATGGGTTTGTATGTGACATCAGCCCTCCAAATTTAATCCTCTGTCTCCCTAAACAAGCCTTGTGTGCTAATGAACAGCAATCTGCTTTCATGTCTGTCATCAGCGTTAAAAATAAATATATTTACAGTGTGTTTATTAAATTAAACCTCAGCATATTAAGCTGAAAACAGACCAGGGAAATGACCACATACTTGTCTAAGCTGCAGTTATTTACTTTTCCCTGACACATACACTGGCAGAGCCCTCCCCTGGCCTTTGGACAATCGCTCAGTGTTGCTGTGCCACGTACAGCCCGGAGCAGGGCATCGATAACGTGATCGGAGTGGGGAAACTGAGTCAAGGAGCTCTTGGGTGTCCCAACAGTGATTTGATTTCTAATTATTTATTATTGATCCTTCCTGCTGCAGGGTGGTGGCATGTACACGACAGTGGCACAGGCTGACCCCTCGGAGTGCATCAGCTGCCGGAATTGTCGGAACAATAACAGGTGAGAATTAACCTACCCAGGAACAGCCCTCCCTCTGTGTGCTGGGGTGGAGCTGGGGCTGACAAAAGCTGAGAGCTGGAGTCCTGGCTGGCACAAGGAGCTCCATGGATGACCTGGAGAGCAGTTGAGGATTTTCCACAGGATAGAATAAAACAAGTTGTTAAAACCCCAGAGCTCGCTTTGCTCAACATGCTCCTCTGATGCTCTCTAGGAAGTGAGGCAGGTTGGGCACTGAATTTTTTTAAAAAATCCATATTTCCTGTGTTTTCTTCAGTTTTGAGATAACAAAATCATTCCATATGGAGCTTGTCAAATTGGATTTAATTGGTCTTCTATATTTTACACTTCCTGACATTCCCTTAAGAACACTAACCAACGCACTCCATTGCCTTCACGATGCTCTTCTTTGTAAAACGTGGGGTTTGAAGTTCTTGAGGCCTTCAGGAGGAGGTTGACCAGCCACTGTCAGAGTGGGATACATTTTTTTAATGAGAAAAAGGATTCTTGTGTAGAATAAGGGAAAATCTGTCTTCTGCATTGTATCTGGGAGTCGGAAACCTAATAAAAATTGTTATGTTTTCACTTCTGGAATTATTATCCTCCGAGGCTTCTGACTAAATCTCTGGTTATTTTAATCTTTGGAAATAAGACTGAAAGTCAGACAAGCTGGGCTGCTCTGACTGGTAGATTCTGGGGTTTTTTTCAATCATATTTTGGTTTTTCAGTATTGTTAAAATCTTCAGCTGCCTTTAGGTGTGCATCTGGCTAAGCTGAGTTGAAATTAATCATAGAATCATTGAATATTCTGAGTTGGGCCCACAAGCATCATTGAGTCTAACCCCTGTTAAACAATAAAGCTGTTGTTGAAGGCAGAAAACACGTTCACTTTATTTTCATAGTTTTACTTTGTAAAATACCACTTGTAATGAGCTTTGAATCCTTCTTCCTTCCATAAATATGTGCATGACAGTGTAATGCTGACAAGCTGCTGCTCGCAGGTGGAGCTGGGCTTGCCTTGCCTGGCCCAGTGTCCCTGGCAGGTCTCAGGAAAGCCCAATATCTTCCCTCACCCACCAATGCTGTGATTTCGAGCAGGCTGTGCAGCAGCTCTCACCAGGATGTCTGAGACTCGCAGTAATTCAGAACATGCCATATGTGTTACACTGTAATTAAGAGCTTGCTTCCAGTTTTAAA
Source organism: Promerops cafer (assembly GCA_013398275.1). Classification (NCBI taxonomy): domain Eukaryota; kingdom Metazoa; phylum Chordata; class Aves; order Passeriformes; family Nectariniidae; genus Promerops; species Promerops cafer. The sequence continues at coordinate 68,110 of VZSE01015297.1, forward strand.
CACCTTTAGTTTTTTATTTGCTCTTTTTTTCCCTAAGAAAGCGAGGGAAAGAGTTCTGCCCTCTGCAACTGCACTGCTCCTCCCAGACGGGTCATCAGCAGGGCCTGAACTTTGAGTTTTCACAGCCCCATTCTATATTTGACTGCTTGATAGAGAAACAAGTTGTCCCTCACAGCTGCCTTGCCCCGGAGGGATCGTTAACCTCGGCTTGGCAGAGAGCTGCACAGCAGGGACCGCTCCGTTCCCTCCTGGCGCTGGGGGAATGGAAAGAGGACATGGGAGAGGGGAATGGAGAGAACCAGAACGTGCCTCAGCATTACACCAGGGAGCTGGGTGTATGGCCAGGGTGAGGAGGAGGAGGAGGAGGAAGGCCTGTTGGGTTAGTGCAGTCAGCTCAGTAGGTTTTGGCAAGTGGGAATTTGAGGCTGGAGTGTTTTCCCCATTTTGTTCAACCTCACTGCACAGGTGAGGGCTGTCCCCCTGACCTGGTCTCTGTTGGTGGAAGGAGAACCTGTTCCTCATCCCAGCCTGGAATCACGTGCTGAAATCAGGCAGTTCCCTCTGCACCCCCGTGGCAGGAGGGGAAGGGAGGCTCAGGTGGACACACCTCTGGCAGGGTGTGCCAGATCAGGAGGGTGGCCTTGGTGCTGTGAATTCCTCACCAGCCCATTCCCACCAAATGCCTGGAGCTGCTGCTGATGTGGGGTGAATGTAGCAGCTGTGTGAATTGTGACCACGTGCAAATGAATCCTAAAGGTTCAGCATTATTTCATAGCTGTTTTCAGCAACAGCCATCTCGGAGCAGGTTTTATTGTTTCAGTGCTGAAATCCCTGGGTCTTCTGTTTAAATTTGCACTTTATCCCTCATAGCTGCTAGTGGAGCCTTGCCAGAGGGAGAAGCTGCTGAAAACTGGAGACCTGCTTTGCTATTGTGGACAAAGCCTGTGGTTGACAGGATTGAGAACTGATCTTTTTTCTTCTCTTGTGCCTTTGTGCTAAAGCTCTCAAGATACCTGACGTTTGCAGAGGAATTTACACTTCTGCAGATCTCTCTCCTTTGCAAATTCACTGTGTTTTGATCAGGAATCTGAAATGCACAATTCAAATGTAGGAACATCAGTTTGTTTTTCATCTAAATGATGATATTTTTGGATTATAGTTCAGTGGGGTTTCAGTATTAAGAATTGATAGAAGATGTGTTTTCCACAGCAGGGATTTTACATCACTCTTCCTCCACCCTCTGCTCTGGATATCCCCGTGGCTAGTTTCCATTGAAATGTGGTTATTGAAGCTTAGAAGTGCTGTGTTGAAACATCCTCCAAGCTCTTAAAATAATACAGAGAACTTCATGCTGACCTCTGTATCTTTAAGAAGAAACCCCTAGAAACATGCAAACCCAAACATTTAGATGGGTTTCTCTGAGCCTTTTTTCCAAAATAATAACTGAGTGCAGTCAAAACCTCTGCGGAGAGAAAGGCAAACTAATAAATGGATTTGTTTGAGGACCAGATGTGTTTCATGTGGATTCTCCAGTGGCTTCTGTGGTATTTTGGTACTTGGAATAATGATTTTGGAGGCAGTTACAGGAGTGGAAGGACAAAATAGGAGAGTGAAGGTTGAAGCTTAGTGCTGCTCCATCCTCACAGCTTTTGGGAGGGGAGCAGGCTCCAGAGGGAACCCGTTTGTCCTGTTCTGGCTTTGCAGGTGAAGCATCTGCAGCAGGGGAAGCTCACTACAGTTCCTCCTCTGACAAGTTTATTTGTGTTGTTTGGTGTTTTGTTGCTCTTTCAGTTCTGGCAATATTGATCCCAGGTTTTGATCAGGTATGAGGTGAGGCTCTAGGCAGGGCTGTAGGACAGGTCCCTCCAGCATGATGCTTTTCCTTATTGCCATGACTTTTTTAATGGCATAGAAGTGGTTTCTGGGACTTGGGCAGGACTTAACTGAGACTGCCAAGCTTAACATGTCCTGGTTTTAAACCCTTCTGAGCTCAGTGCTGGACTGTTGTCGAGGTCAGCTCTGCTGGCTGCTGCCCTGGCACTGCTGCTGTCCCAGTCCATCTTTCCTCCTTTTCCAGCAATTTTTCTTCTGCTCTGCTCAGTTTTGGGCCGGAATCAGTCTGGAGCAGTACACAGTGCTACCTGCTGAGCCAGCAGCTGAGCAGGCAGGTCCCAGGGACCAAATTTTGTATTTCCAGGTGCCAGCCTTAAACAGCCCCATACAGCAAGTGCCCTGGGCTGATCCCTGTGAGAAGAACAGGTGAGAGATGGGCTTACATCTGGTTGGAAAAAAAGAGAAGGGTGCTCAGAGTTGTGTCTGCACTAGCCCATGAAGATCTGAAGCCTGTTTAGCTTTCACAGGAGCATTTTGGGGTGTCACTGGAGGGTGTGAACACTCTCCATCCTTGTTCCCATGCGTTTATCTGTGGATCCATCTCTGCCCTGCACTGTGTAACAAGGAGCATTTTGGTGTGTAGTTTCTCAAAGTTTGCGTTAGCTGTGCAAGTGAACCTTTTAGTTTTGGGGTAGTTATGGCTTTCTTGTGTAGGAATTGTTTATATAAATGTTCCCTGAGGCCACGTTGTTCCTGGGGCTGCAAACACTGAGGTGTTTTCCCTCGTGCCACAGTGGTATGTGTGTCAAAGTCCTGCTCCTTTTGTGTAAAGCCTAAATACCTCAGCTGTAACAATTGTTTCAGCACTTTAACTTCAGTTCCACGGCTTTACACAGGTATTACAGGGCCACAGTCTGACTTACACAGCAGAAGGGGGGGTTAAATTTGTTATATTGCATCTATTTTTCTAATTTACATTCACTCCAATAACACTTAGTATTTATTTTTCAAGGTCCTTATGTGTGCTGCCTGTGTTTCAAATTTGAGCTCTTTATCTTGGCAGTGAAAACATGTTTTATGGAGTTGCTTTGATGGAGAAATGGACTCACAAGTCAGGTCATTGGGTCTCAATCGATGGGGGAAGGAACTGAGCATGTTTTGAATGTTTTCAGCTGTCTGCTGGGAGAAAAAAAACCACTCAATCCTTTCCTTAATGTCAGAATCGCTCCACAAATATATTTAAAACTGATTTGACAAATGCTCTGATTTTTGAGGTGGCAAAACACTTAAAAGTTGGGGGAGGAAGAAGAAGTGGGGGAAGAAGCCACTCTGAGTAACTTTGGCCTCTGTCCCTCCCGCAGGTGTTTCACCAAAACCAACGGCACTTTCGGCAGCAGCGCGCTGCCCGTCGTGCCCCTCGGAGCCCCCTTCCAGCAGGACGGGGTGGAGATGAAGCCCCTGAGCCCCCACGTCATGGTGGCCATGTGCCTGGCCTCGGCCAGCCCCGCGTGCGGCGCCCGGCTGGGGGAGGACGGCGGGGAGAGCGCGGAGCAGCCCCCGGCACAGCACCCCTGCTGCCGGGAGGGCATGAGCCAGCTCTCTGTGGATTGCATGGACGGTGAGGCATCCCACAGAGGATAGCACCTGGCTGGGAAGCCAGGAATATTCTGTGGGACATCTGTAGGGAGCTTAATTTATTGCGGAGAAGCCAGTAATTAAACCCTTGTAAGAGCAGGCTTGGAGGCAAGCGAAGCGTCCCGCCTTTCCCATCGCGGAAAGCGGGAGCAGTGCTGCTCCAGTGCCTGGTCCTGTCATGCCCTTGTGATTGATGCCTCTAGAAAGGGCTCATTGACACCTAAGGAGGCTGTGACTGACGGGTGCTGCACTCACAGCACACCCATTGGCCCCAACACAGGACACAAGCGTTCCAGAGCCTTCCTGGAGGCAGGAACTGGCACAGGAACTTTCCTGGTGGAAAGAGAACCTGTTCCTCGTCCCAGCCTGGAATCATTGCACCTTGTGTGCTGAGATCAGGCAATCCCTCTGCACCCCCCGTGGCAGGAGGGGAAGGGAGGCTCAGGTGGACACACCTCTGGCAGGGTGTGCCAGATCAGGAGGGTGGCCAACTCTTCACTGACCCATTCCCACCAAATGCCTGGAGCTGCTGCTGATGTGGGGTGAATGTAGCAGCTGTGTGAATTGTGACCACGTGCAAATGAATCCTAAAGGTTCAGCATTATTTCATAGCTGTTTTCAGCAACAGCCATCTCGGAGCAGGTTTTATTGTTCCAGTGCTGGGCTGACCTGCTCAGAGCGAGCTGTTCTGTACAGGTGCTGTGTTGGGATAGAGCCTATGCCCTGTGCTTGTGCCTGGTATGGTGGGATTCTGCCTGAGCCCAAAGAGCATCACCCACTGGGATTAAAGAGCTTTAGGGGCACGTGGTTGTGTTGAGCTGACAGAGAATCTCCTGAAAAACCCGACACAACCACACGCCCTGCTCTTGCTTTGCAGGTGGCAGCTGCGTGCACTCGGAAACATCGAACCACATCTTGAGTTGGAGTCCCCTCATTCTTCAGCCTGTTTCCAAGGACTGTAAGGAAAAACAAGGATGGAGTTCATCTGGAGTCAGCCTAAATGGTTCTGGGGACCTTTGTCAGCTCCAGCTGCGGGAAACCTGAGGCAGTGACCGTTGTCCCCACTTAACGCCAGGAACTGCACCGCAGCATCGCTGAAAGGGAGTCACGGGGGGATGTTAATTATAACAGAGAGAGTCACTATTTATTTTTTGTAGTAGTGTCATATGAATGTATCTTGGTTTCAAAATGGTTGCTTTTTTATATTATTTATGCCTTGAAATCCCTTTTTTGTTGGTTTTTTTTTTTTCTTCCCCCACACACCACAAAACTAGCCTGGTTATGTGTATAAAAAAGAATTGTAATAATATAAAGAATGAGGATGGGAAATGTGGAGTGTGTTTCCGTGGCAATTTACCAGCAGGACAAACACTTCCAAGGAGCCCGAGAGAGGGATTTAAGCAGGTCTGAAGTGACCAACAACTGCCACCTCCCTGGCAGCTCGGTGACGTGGTATTTGAACCCTCCTTTGCATGAATACCTCCTGGCCTCTTTTGGTTTCTCTGGGAAGATCCTAATGAGGAAATAAGAAGATTAATAAGAAAAATGAGCCTCGGTTGAGTCTGCCCTGTGCAGCTTGAAGCAGAACTTGAGTCAGTGACTGTGTCTTTAGGTGCTCAATAACCTTTCTGCAGAAGTACAGGTGGAAATCCAGCCTGTCTCACTTTCCCACTCACAGAAGACAAAGTCCAGTTCAACTCCTGGTTTGAGGGATTACTCACAGCTTGGATAGCTTTGAAATGAAACCAGTCATGGTGAAGCAGCTCCCACCAGCCCTGGGCATGGCTGTCAGGAACCTGCCCATCCTGGACACAGCATGATGGAGGTGCTGCAACCTTAACTGCAGGGCTTGGGTGGGTGTTTTAATTTTTCCTTGCCAAATTGAATCCCAGTAAATAAACCAAACCAGTGCTTGCAAAGCACTCCCTCCCCCCACACGAGTCACAGTGCAAAGCCCCAGAAATGAAGCACAATTTACAGTGATGGCCACCCCGAGGTGACACATCCAGCCCAGAGCCGTGTGTCCCTGGCCAGTCTGGGAAGGGAGGGAGCTGTGCCAGCCTGGCTGCAGCTGCTCCAAAGCCCTGGGGAGCTCAGGGCCACTGCTGCAGCTTCACCAGTCACAGGGTTTGAGGAGTGATGTCGGTGCAAGGAGGAAGCCCCTGAGATCTGCTTTGGTAGCAGCACCTCTGGGGGCTGCTTCAAGTGTTGATATGGGGTTTCTTATGTTTCACAGAATGCCAGAACAGTTTGCTTTGGGAGAGACCTTAAAATTCATCCAGTTCCACCCCCCTGCCATGAGCAGGGACACCTTCCACTGTCCCAGGCTGCTCCAAGCCCTGTTCAACCTGGCCTTGGGCACTTCCAAGACTGGGGCAGCCACAGCTGCTCTGGGCACCCTGTGCCATGGCCTCACCAGGGAAGAATTTATTCCCAATATCCCATCTATACCTGCCCTCTGGCTGTGTGAAACCATTCTCCCTTGGCCTGTAACTATCTGCTTGTATAAGAAATCTCTCCCCCTCCTTTTTATAAGCCCCCTTCAGGTACTTGAAGGCCACAATGAGCTCTCCCCAAAGCCGCCTCTTCTATTTCATTATTTGTGGTTATATTTATTCTTTTGCCTTTTTTTTTAGGGTTGTGCATCCTCCCAGCTAGAGCTGCCTTATTCCAAAATTCTCTACGCACCATGGACTTCACACCTGTGGGCTTTGGCTGCCATGGTACCCCAGAGCCACCACAAATCTCCCTCCTCCCTTTTTGTTTATCTCGTCCTCACAGCCTGGATTTTCCTTTTGCAGGACCTTCTGCAAGGCTTTCCCCCTTTCCAACAGAGATTGGCAGGCGAGTGGTTGGGATTTAACTCTGGCTGCTTTCTTTTCCCCAAACACTGAAATTTAACCATGGTTTTAAACAATCTTGCTTAAATCTCCCCTGTATTGTGGGTGTGTCAGATAAAGACACTCTGTTTTCCAGAGAAGCTGTAATATCCCTTTGGAATGTTTTGTGTTTGGAAGTGATGGTTTTGCAGGGGGTTTGGGTAGGGTTTGTATTTCTGGCACGGGTTTGGTAAAGGGATTGAGCTGCTTTATGGCTGGTGTGGGGATTGATACTCTGTGGGCACTGATCAAGATTGTTTTGTGTGGCTTGATACTTCCCAAGGAGTTATTATTAACCAAATACAGGAGAAAATGGCCCAAGCTGCCCTTGTCTCCACACACACCAGAAGATGAGGACTCGGGAAAGCTGGGAACTGCCTGACACTTTCCTTGGACCCTGCTTCCCCTCGTGCTTGCACCAAAGCAGGGAAAAACCATCTCCAGTCACTATTTTTAACCTCCTGTGGTTTGGCCTGAAATTGGGGAGTTTCGGGTGAAGATGAGGCCCTTTCCCACAAAAAGCTTTGTGGCTGTTTTTGTACCACAGAAACCTCAGCACAGTCCCAAAGCAGCATCCCAGCCCTGCGGCTGAGAGCGGCGCTTCGGCCCTCGGGCTTTTTTTCTGCCATCGGTGAGAAACTATTTATTGTAGCCTAAATATTTATTTTAGCTCCAACAGTAACTGCAGGCCCGAGGCTGAGCCGCAGGGGCTTTGGCCGGGTGCTGCATTTGGAGCAGGCTCTCTCCCAGCCCGACGCGGCACAGGTGGGTGCTGCCGTCCCGTGGTGTGGAAGAGAGGAGGGAAGGGAAACAAAGAGCAAAAGCCGGAGTGGTCACGGTGTCGCTGTCACGGCGATGGTGACATTAACTGGTGGGTCATCGGTGGTGCCTGGTGCTGACGAGAGCGGCTCTGCAAGGGGTGGGGGAGCCCGAGTGCCACAGGTGGGTGCTGGCTCAGCGGGGCAGGTGGCTCAGCCCTCAGCTCGCCCCGGTACCTGCTGCCGTGCTGGGGGCAGACGAGTCTCCCTGTGCTGCTGCTGCTGCTGCTCGGCACCTGCTGCCGTGCCCGAGTCTCCCTGCGCTGGCCCTGCTGCCTCCTCCCCGCCTGCGGCTGCTTCAGCATCCTCCGCTGTGCCCACGGGCTCCTGCGCGCCGGGACCAGCCCTGGGGGGACGCGCGGGGTCTCGCTGGTGCCCGGCACGGGAGCCGTGGGGCAGAGGGATCTGGGCACTCACGTGCGGAACAGCAGGTCGTGCAGCCCTGCCAAGACACATGGGTGAGAGGTGCGGGTGTCAGGGGTCGAGCTGCGGCCCCCGATGAGCCCCCGCGGCCCTGGCACTCACGTGGGAGGGTCTCCCGGTGGCGAGCAATGCAGTGCACGGCCAGGAGTGATGCTGCGGTGGCCACCAGCATCCCTACCACCGCCGCCCCCGTCACCGCCGGGTAGGCCTCGAAGGGAGGCTCGGCTGGAAGAGAGCAGAGGAACATGGCAGGCAGCAGGGACGGGCAGAGCCCAGAAAGGCCAGGGAAGGTGCGAGCCTGTGCCTGAAACCTACTGCCCGCTGCTCACACTCGGCTCCTCAGCTCCACCGGGATGGAAGCGCTTCTCCACTCAACCCTTGCTCTGCCCGCACGGAGCAGCAGCCCCTGCCCACTTCACCTGGCGTCTGCACCTCGGAGGGGTGCCCGGCCGTGCGGTGGTTGACGGCCAGGACGCGGAAAGCATAGAGCACCGCGGGGTCCAGCCCCCCCAGGCGCCGGTCGCGGGAGTGCGGCTCGATGTCGCCGGCGGCTGTTTCCCAGGGGCTGGGGGTCTCCCGGAGGGGCTTCTTGGTTTGGCGCCGCTGCACCACGAAGCCGGTGAGGTTGCCGGCGCCCTGCGTCCGCCACTCCAGCCGCACCTCGGTGCGCGCCCGCGTGTACCGCAGCTTACTGATGGTGACGTTGGGCGGAGCTGGGTACCCTGCGGCGAGATGGCACCCGGCAGGAGGGGCTTGATGCCCCCAGCCCACCCTTGATGCCCCCAGCCCACCCTCGCCCTTCCCAGGACTCACGGTCCACGCGGAGGCGGACGGGGAGGCTGGCAGTGCCCACGGCATTGCTCGCGGTGCAGCGGTAGATCCCACTGTCCCCCGGCCACTCGGCATCCCGGACGGTGAGGTTGACCCACGCCTCTCCCTGCTCCAGCCGGTACTTGGCCAGCCCCGGTGTCACCTCCCGCTCCTTCGGGTCGTACCAAGCCACTGTGGCGCCGAGACTGGCGCCGCTGCCACGTTGCCGGCACGCGAGCTGCGCCTCGCCGCCCTCCAGCACCGCCACCTCGCTCTCCGCCTGCAGCTCGGGGACCTCTGCTCGGCGAGAAGCGGGGACAGTATCGGCAGGGACGCGCCACTCCGCCGTGGCACGGCGGGGGCACTGGGGACGGGTCCAGCTTACCCAGCCGCAGGCGGCACTCGGCGGCAGCGGCCCGCAGCGGGTGTGCGGCCACGCAGACGAACTCGCGGCCCCCCAGGCTGCCGTCGGTGCTCAGCACCAGCACGGCGGTGGAGGGTGCGGGGTCGCCCAAGGTCCGGCCCGCACTGTCCCGCCAGCGCAGGGTGACGCGCGGCGTGCCCCCCTCCCAGCGGCACCGCAGCATCACATACTCGTCACCCTTGGTGGCCGCCGCCGCGCAGGTGGGGCTGCCAGACGGGACCCCTGTGGGATGGAACGGCGTCAGAGTGGGGCACTGTCACGCTGTGCCAAAGCACCCCCAAAAAGGAGACAGCCCCCCCAGGCTAGGGGGTTCGGCAATCCCGGCTGTGCCACAGCGTCCCCCGTTTTGGGGCAAGCTGGAGGTGCTGAAGGTCCCAGGAAAGGCAGCAGCACCCTAGAGTGTCCATCCCATGGTTTGGCCACGGCACGGGGTAATTGCAGCTCTGCTGTGACACCAGGGGGTCAGAAAGGGGGTTGGGGGGCACATGGGCCCATTGTCACTCACACAGGGTGGTCCCACATGCAGCCCCCAGTGGCAGCGCGGGGTGGGAGGCCAGGCAGGAGAAGGAGCTGCCGTTCCTGGTGGCTGCCCCTGACTGGATCCTGGTGGCCATGGAAAAACTGGTCCCCATCAACCCCTCTTCCTCCTCCTCCTCCTCCTCCTCCTGGGGGCCCACCCAGCGCAGCCGGGCCAGGGGGAAGCCCCCCAACCAGCGGCACCGCAGGGCCACATCCCGCTGATCATCAGAGGCCAGGGCAGAGCAGCTGGGGCTCCCGGCTGGTGGATCTGCAGGAGACCATCGGCACTGAGGGAGAGCGTGGGTTCCCCCCAGCCCAAACTGCCCCTCCCACCCACATCCTCACCAGAGAGCTGCACTGGTCCGTCTCACCCTGTGGGGACCGGCCGGCCCCCCCGCGGGGTCACTTACAGTAGACAGTGAGGACGATGGTGGCCTGCGTGCGGGTCTGCAGGTGGCTGTTCTCGGCCAGGCAGGTGTACGTGCCCGCCTGGGCACGGGCGATGGCAGTGATGACGTAGGTCTGGCCGACGTGCACCTGGGAGCCGTTGTGCAGCCAGACGTAGCGGCTGGGGGGGTTGGAGGGAGCCAGGCAGCTCAGCACCACGTCCTCCCGCTCTCCCGCCGAGAAGCCCCCCTGCTCGGGGGAGAAGGGCTCCACATGGATGGCCGGCTCATCAGGGCCATCTGTGGGGACACGGGGCCCTTTAGACAGGGACATCCCCGCAGAGGGGACACAGCGCTCCCTGGGGCTTCCTCCCACGCGTGGGAAGCAGGGCAGCAAAGCCCCCTTAGGAAGGGTGCACCGTGGGGGCTTTGAGCACACCGTGACACACAGTAGCCACTGGTGCGTCGTGGTGGCAGCGCACACGGTAGCCATGGTGGCTAGAGAGGCATTATGCTGGTGGGGTGTATGATGGCCATGAATATGTCAAAGCAACAACACGCCATACCGTGGTGGCCACAGAGTCATAGTGGTGGCCACAGAGGTGTCACGGTGGCAGGATACATGATGTCCATGGATGTTCCATGATAGCTATGGACATACCATGGTAGCAGGGTGCTCAGTGGCCATGGACAAACCATGGAGCATTGTGGTGGCCACAGACATGCCATGGATGTCACCAGCCCTGACGATGCCCCCTCAGCTGGTGGCTGAGGGCCCCCCCAAGGTGGCTGGCACCCAGGGCACTCACAGACGATGTCCAGGTAGACGGGGTCGCTGGTGTGGTTGTTGACCTCGTTGTGCACGGTGCAGATGTACCAGCCCGTGTGGCTGCGGTTGGCAGGCGTCAGCTGCAGTTCTGCCCTGGAGCCCCCCAGCCCCGCAGGGGTCACTGAGGGACCCCCCCGGGGCTCCTGGTGCTGCCAGGAGAAGCTCAGCGGCTCCGTCCCCTCCCGCACAGTGCACGTCAGGGCCACCGCTGCCCCCTCCGCTGCCGCCGCCGCCGTCGGCCGCACGAAGGGCTTGGACACAGGCACTGGGGGCACCGAGTGTGAGCAGCCCCACAGACACCAGAATGCCCCAGGGCCCACCCATCTCCCCCGCCCAGATGGATTGTTTGGCCAGGGAAGTGCCATAGCAGTAGAATGGCTAGTGAAGACACCTGCAGGCTAGTGAGGGGCGCCCTGGCTGTGGGCATGTGTACGAGCTACGGTAGCTGCTGGGACCAGTTTGGGGTGGTGGGATGCTTGGGCAGCCAGGGCAAGGAAATGAGGGTGGCTTAGTGGACTGCTATGTTGGCTAGTGGGGGGCTACACTAGCTGGAGGCAAGGGAGGTTTGCTGGCTAATGGTGTCCTGTGCTGCCTAATGGGGCTCTGGGTTGGCTGATGAGTGCTGTGTTGGCTCGTGTTGAGCTACCTTGGCTGATGGGATGCTATATTGGCTAGAGGTATGTTATGTTGGCTAGTGGGATGCTTTTCTGGCTAGTGGCAAGACTACATTGGCAAGTATGGTACTCTGCTAACTAGTGGGGTGCTTTGTTGGTGAATGGGGTACTACAGTTGTTAGTGAACCACCATGTTGGCTAGTGGGACTCTGCATTGGCTAGTGGGGCACTACGCTGGCTTGTGCTACACTTTATTGACTTGTCAAGCCCTTTGTTGGCTAGGGGGGTGTTTTGTTGGCCAGTGGATGGCTCTGTTGGCTACTGGGCAAGGGGCTGGGCTTGACCGCGGTCTAGGAGAGGGCAATGCTGGCTGCTGCTGGCCAGCCGGTCCCCCCATGTTGGCCACAGCCAGGGACTTACCCAGGACACGCAGGAGGACGGCGGCGTAGCCCACACGGAGCCGGCCCCGCTCGGGGAAGAGCCCTTGGCAGAGGAAGCGGCCCTGGGCGGCCACCCGCAGCTCCCGCAGCTCCAGCGTCCCGTTGCGCAGCGTCACCCGGCCCAGCATCCCCGTGCCAGGGGCCATGGCCACCTCCCTGCCCGAGCCCATGGCCACGGCCCGTGGGAGCCCCTCTCCCTGTGGCGTGAAGCTCCAGAAGACCACGGCCGGCGGGGCCGCGGCCGCGGGCCCACAGCTCAGCTCCACCTCCCGGCCTCGCACGCCCGTCGCCCGCCATTCCTCGTAGGCCGCCTCGCCGGCCGCCAGCGGCTGCCCTGCCCCGGGCAGCGCGTCCGTCAGGCCTCTGCTCGCCCCCCACCCGGGAAACGCGGGGACAGGTCGGTGCTCACCCCCCGCCAGCGCCGGCAGCAGGACCAGGATCCAGGGCCCCCTCCAAGGCGGCAGCGGTGCCCGGCTGCGCTCCATGGCGCCATGTCCAGCACCGGCACGCCGAAGCAGGGCTGCGCTCTCCGGCACGACCTGCTCTCCGGTTACCCTCAGGTAATTAAGCCAAGCCCTGATTAACTGTTAATTATTTATCAACCTGACAGCACAGGGGGAACCTGACGCCACTGCCGCCCGGGCGCCTGCAATCTCAGGGCTGAGGGCGGGTGCACTTGCTGTGGGAATGGCAGCATCCTTGCATTCCCCCCAGGTGGGAATTTAATTCCTTGAGTGTTACCTCCTCCACACACAATTTTTTTTTTTTTTTTGCTAAAGGAGGGGAAAATACACTGCCACTCCCCTGTGATCAAAGCTGGGGGGTTTGGAGCTGGGGAAGCCAGGCAAGGAGCAAGGTTTGATATTTCATCTCCCACTGTCTGCCATGCCCCAGACCATCAAACATTCATAGGGGCGGCTGTGCCGTAACGCAATGCCAGGGGGCTGGAGCAAGCCAGGGGGGATTTGGGGGTGCACATGGTGAGGGGGATCAGGGAACACTCAGCAAAGTCTGGAAAACTACCTGTCATCTTCCATCTCCCTCACTGATCCTCTAATTAGAATTCATTGCTTGTTACCAAAATCACACTGTTAATACCAATTGTGTGTACTCCCCACAAAGAGGTTTTGGGGCTTGAAGTGTCCCAAAGGGTTAAAGCTGGCAGCAAGGAACTGCAGAGCCAGGGCCAGGCCCCCTCCCACTACCACCAGGTCCTGCTTTTGCTGCCATGCACCTCTGGCTGAGCTCTCATCACGCTTTGGTCACTTTTTGTGCCCATTCAGGTCGGGCTTGGATAGAAATCTGAATGAGGAAAGCAGGGTGCAGTAGCCAACCCGATAAATGACACCATTGTCAACACTGACCTAATCACACCCCTCCTGCAATGTTGATACATTTCAGAGAATTTTGGTAAAGAAGGAGCCACCCTGGTGATTACAAACAATTCCATTTATTAAAGATTAACAAAGGCACAAACACAGCCCAGTCCCTGAAGTCCAGCTTCTGTCCTCACTCACACTGCCAGGACCCCAAACACTTGGATTTCAGGCCCTTGGGGTCCAACCTCTCTCCCCCACCGATGGGATCCTGAACACTTGGATTTCAGACCCCCGGGCTCCAACCTGTCTCCTGCACTGTCGGGACTCTGAACACTTGGGTTTTGCCCCAGGATCTGGGATGGCAGCAGTGGATTCCTGCTGCCATCTAGCGAGACAAGGTTTGCTCCAGCCTCTCCTCAGGCAACACAACAAAACTCAACTGCTTCAGGAGGATACCAGAGAACCGGGAAGTTTTCCCCTGTAACTTTTCCTCCTGTTTAGAACTAGAACTTGGACTTTGGAGAACGAATCCCTGCTCCTCACTCAGCTGCAAGCTTCCCCAGCTCGTCCATGTCGTACGGATCCAGCTGCTTGATCGTGGTCTCTGTAGGAAGGAAAGAGAAATTGTTGGGACGTCAGCGCAGAGCTCGTTCCCCTGAGCCGGCGCCCACGCCACCCGAGTGCCCCACGCCAGCTGGGCAGCTCCCAGAGGGCTCACTGCAGCCTTTCCCTCTGCAGGGAAATCAGCTGGGAGGACTGCAGGGGGAACTGGGTCAGCGTGGAAATCAGCTGGGAGGAAGCGGAGGGGAACGGGATCAGGGCAGCAGGCAGCAAGCACAAGCAGCAGCCCCACGGCAGCAGCACGCAGAGCTCAGCCTCTGAGGTGCCCCTGCTCCCTGTTCCCAGCTCCACAGCCACGCAGGACAGGGAAGGTTTGTACCCTCCAATGGCAACATCTCAACGTGAAAAGCACAAGTCAGACAGCTGGGAGTTCATCCTCACACTGGCTCCTTCTGGCCATGGCTGTGGTGGGGCTCATCCACATGCCAGTTGTTCCAGCTGCTCATTGCTTCTACTCCACGGCAACAGTCTTTGCCAGAATGTGTGGCTTGTGTCTTCTCTGCCTTCTCTGCCTCAGGCTCACTCCAGGTTCCAAGGACAGATGGACATTTAAAGGAACCAAGAGGGCTGAGTGGCTCTGAGGCTGGAAATGAGGAAGAGACACCATTTCCTGCCCATCAGAAAGCTTCTATGACCTTCTTTCCTCTAAAAATCACAGGAAAAACAGGCACTGGGATTCAAAAAGCCATCAGTGCAGCCCTGGCATCTGGCAAATCCCATGAAAATCCTCTTGATGTTAACAGGTGACAATCAATTTCCACTCAGGAAAGATTTCCACAGCTGCCATCTCCTCTCCCACAGCCAGGGCTGAGCTGAGCTGGGGTACCTGGTCCCCTGGGACAAGCGCTTGCAAGGAAAGGCAGAAAATATGCCTGAAAGAGGGAAAAAAAGAAGGTGCTGAGGCATCCTGGGTACTGGTAATGTCCCTTGCAAGTTGCACACAACCTCCAGGGCTGTTTCCTGGGAAATCTGCCTGCTGGGGAGCGAAAATCACCCTAGAAGCTGTATCTGTCACCTGTTCCCAGTGAGATGAGCCCTGGGGAGAGGAGCAGCCCGACAAGGACTGTTTGCAAACAGGAAATGAGCTGGAGGGGATCAGAGTCCCAACCCCGCCTCCCGGAGCAGTGGATCCATGTGGATACTCACGGAAATACTCCTCTATCTTGTGCACGAGCTCCACGGCCTCTCTCTCCACCACGCTGAAGGCGATGCCGCGGTGCCCGAAGCGTCCTGCCCTCCCGATGCGGTGCAGGTAGGTCTCAAAATCCGGCTCGCCGTCCTGATCCACCGGGAGGCCAAAGTTCACCACGGTGGTGACCTGCTGCACATCAATGCCTGGAAGACAGGGGAAGGATCCTCTTGGGATGCCTTGTCCCACGGGACCAGCTCCTCAAGCCCGCGTGGAAGAACAGCAGGCCTGGTGTATTTCGGGCCGTCAGAGGGGCGCTGGGTTTCCCAGGATACCTCTGGCACAGACGTTGGTGGCAATGAGGACCTTCTCCTTGCCCTCGCGGAAGCGCTGGATGACGCTGGCCCGCTGCACCACCGTCAGCTCTGCTGTCAGGATGGCCACTTGGTGCCCGTCCCTGCTCATCTTCCCCGACAGCCAGTCTGCCAGCCTCCGGGTCTGGACACACGGGGAGAAGCTCAGGCCAACAATTCCCTCTCCAGAGTCCCCTGCCCCTTTTGAGGGATCTCATGGCAGTTTTCAACATTCCCCTGGGTCTGCTCCTTTGTACTGGGGGTCTTGGGAGGAGCCCACTGTGCCCACACTGTAAAATGACCCATTCCTGCTATTCCCAATGGGAGAGGGGTAGTGCAGGGCTTCTCCCAGGCAGGCCCCTTACCTGGCAGAAGATCATGACCTGACCGATGGTGAAGCTGCCATAGAGGTTGCAGAGGGCCCCGTACTGCTCTTCTGAGCTCTGGCACACCATGAAGTACTGCCTGATGTTGCTCAGGGTGAGCTCCTCCTCACGCAGCTTGATCACGATGGGGTCGGGGATGATCCGCTCAGCAAAGGCCCGCACGGGTTCCTTGTAAGTGGCTGAGAACAGCAGCACTTGGCAGCTCTTGGGAAGAGCCCTGGGGCAGGGAAAAAGCTGTGTTAGCCCCAGAGAGCAGCTGCTGCTGCCCAGGAGGACAGAAACCCTAGTTTAAAATGATTTTGTGTTGCCTTCAATGGAGAGGGAAGCCAAGAGGGCTGACAAGAAAGATGGAGAGGGACTTTTCTGTCTGGAGTGACAGGAAAAGGGGAGAATGGCTTCACATTGAAAGAAAACAGGTTTAGATATTAGGAGGAAGTTCCTCCCTGTGAGGATAGTGAGGCCCTGGCATAGACTGCCCAGAGCAGCTGTGGCTGCCCCATCCCTGGAAGTGTTCAAGGCCAGGCTGCATGGAGCTCTGAGCAACCTGGTCTAGTGGAAGGTGTCCCTGCCCATGGGAAAGGGTGGGAACAAGATGGGCTTTAAGGTCCCTTCCAAGTGAGGCCATTCTGTGATTCTGTGAGGCAATCCGAGGCCTGTAACAGCTCAAAGGAAAGGCAAATGAGGTGAAGTGTCTTCCTGTGCGTCCAGTGCACACAGTTATACAGACAGACCTGTGGACAAATGTCTTTGGCACTACGGGCACACTCTCGCAGCCCTTTGGTGACAGATTCCTTTAAAGCTAAAGAAGAGAAGGGAAAGCAGGGAATCAGGACACCAGCTCTCAGCAATCCTCACCTGTGGATGCGGATGCTCTGACAGGAGAGGCCCTGCGTGTCGATCATGATGTCGGCCTCATCCAGCACGAACAAGGAGATCTTTGTCAGGTCCAGGACGCGCTGCTTGAAGCACCAGTCCAGCGTGGTGCCCGGCGTTCCGATGATGATCTGCTCCTCCAGCACTGTGCCCTTCAGAACTGCAAGGGGGCAAAAGGCATTTGGCTGCCTCCAGGCATGGAGCTCTGTGGTGCTCTGTGCTTTCCTTTGGCTTGCTCAGACTCTGGCAGCTCAGTGATGCCTTCAAGGGGTCATCATGACACTGCCCTACAGCTCCGGGGCATGGGAACCACCCCATATGGGAAAAGGGAGTCTACAAGCAGCCAGTGATTGTGGAAAAGCCTCCTCAGCAGGAGGGGGGGACAGATACTACTTTATTGCCCTTCATGGATGTCTGGGCAGTCCCTGGTAGCTCCAGGCTCCAGGAGGGGATCCCTGTGCTCTGCTCCTGTTTCTGGAGCAGTGCCGGTAGCGGTGCCGGGCTGGACTCACCTCGGTTTCCCCGGACAGCGTAGTTCACCTTGATGTCAGTGCAGAACTTCCCAATGGTCCGCACCACCTGCCCGATCTGCAGAGCCAGCTCGTAGGTGGGAGCCAGGCAGAGGCACTGGCAGGAGAGCAGAGGAAGGAGCTGTCAGGCCCGGGATGGGGCACACCAGGCAGGGACAGCAAGAGGAGCTCAGGAGCATCCCACAGCACTGAGGCACAGGGCATGGGGCAGCACGGCACAGCTGGAGGTTCAGGAGCTGTATTCCCAGCTCCAGCCAAGGGGGCAGAAAGAAGCTGCTGCCACTATTTTTGAGGAGGAGATGCCTCTTTCAGAAGCGTGGTGCAGCTAGTTCTCATGCCCTAGTTCAGTCACACTGTCCATTCATACAAGAGGAGATCTTACATGGCTGGAAACAGCTGGCAAAGCTGGTTCTGCACCCAGAAGGGGGACTGGGAGTATCTGACCACCAGAAACCAGCAGTGTCTGCAGCTGCTTCTCAAAACCTAAATTCCAGGATAACCGAAGCCTGGATTGATCCACTCTGGCAAGTCAAAGCACCTCCCTGAGGTGGGCACCTTGCTTTTGGTCCTACCTGCCACTGGGCCCTGGTGCTTTATCATCCCACTCCAGTGGGTAAAGTCACACAGGAACAGGGACAAAGCCCAGAGCTCTGCCCCTGGCAGTGTCCTGGGCGCTTGGGCCAACCCCTCCTGCAGCAGCTCTCCCTGTCCTGCGTTACCTGCGGATATTTCTCGCTGGCACTGGCTCTGCTCAACATGGCCAAGACAAAAGCTGCTGTTTTCCCTGTCCCTGACTGGCTCTGGGCAATCAGATTTTGGGGCCTGCAAGGCAAAAGCAGCTTAGTGGAATGCAGGGGTTGGCACCACAGCGCTGGGACGCCGCGAGGAGCCGGGGCTCAGCCGCGCCGTGTTCCTACTCACGGGTATGCCAGCATGAGCGGCAGAGCCTGCTCCTGGATTTTGGATGGTCTGTTGAAGCCCATCATATAAACCCCCTGCAAGAGCTCCTTCTTCCTGTGGAAACAAAGCATCCCAAGCGCCCGTGTGAAGGAGGCCGGCATGCTGGAGCATGGTGGGACCAGGGACTGTGGCAACTCACAGGGGCAGCTCCTCAAAGGTCTTGATAGAGAAGAGTGGTGAGCTGGGGTCCCGCTGCAGGATCTCCACGTGCTGCTGGGACTCCACCAGGGATGTGTGGATCAACTTGTTCATCAGTGAGAGCTCCGCCAGCGGCACTGGGAAAGGCAGCAACTCCGTAAATAAAACAAATGGAACCACAGAATCATTAGGGTTGGAAGGGATCTCTGGAAATCATCGAGTCCAAACCCGCTGCCAAGGCAGGGTAAACTGGAGCAGGTTACACAGGAACATGTTCCTGTAGGTCTGGAACGTCTCTAAAGAGGGAGAACCCAGGACCTCGCCGGGCAGCCTGTCCCAGCGCTCTGCCACTCTCCATGTCAAGAAGCTCTTCCCTATGCTGATGTGCAATTTCTTGTGTTTTAGTTTACAACGAAAGGCTTGTAATGAGAATCCTCTTCTCTCTCCAGAGGATTTCTTTTTGTTCTGTGGGTTCATTAGAAACACTGCAGGCAACATCCATTACTCCATACTTACTACCACCATACTCATAAATGAGCATCTAAACACACTGCATGAGCCCTTCCCTGCTCTGGAAGTAAAACACCCTCTTAATTAAATTATGACTAAATATTGCGGGCCGCCCCTCCCTCGGGACCCCGCGGGGGTCACTCGGTGCTCGGCGGGGCACCGAGATCCCCTCCGGGACCCACCTCTCTCCTCGTCCTCCGCCTGGGCCCGGGGCGCGGGCGGTGCGGGGGGCGNCCGCGCTCCGCCCCCGCCATGGAGCCGTCCCACAGCGCCGGGAGCGCCGGATGGGGCGGGAACATCCGGCACCGGCAGCGGCGGGAGCGGTACGGCCGGGCGGAGCGGAGACCCCCGCGGTAGGGTGGGCGTCCTTGGGGTGCCCGGCACCGGCACCTCACAGGGCGGGGAGGGTCCCCTGCTGCACACAGGGACTCCACAGGGTGCCAACACTCGTCCCTGTAAGGGTTACGGGTTCCTGGGGCACAGAGCCTGTCGCATAGGGTGTGGGGAAGCCCTGGGGAGTTGGGGACGGGGACCATGGAGGAGGGAGAGTCCCCTGCTGTAGAGAGGGACCCCGCAGGGTTTGGGGGCTGTGTCCCCCTCCCCGCAGGATGCTGAGTCCTGGGACACCAAGAGGGAAGGAGGTGTCCCCAAGGTGATGGAGATGTAGGGATCCCATGGGGTTTTGGGGGGTCCCTGGGGTGTTGGGGGACAGGGACTCCATAGGGCAGTGAGGGTCCCCAGTTGCACAGAGGGATCTTACATGGTACCAGCACTGGTCCCCAAAAGGTTTTGGGGGTCTTTGGGGAATAGAGTGCACCCTATAGGATAGTGGGGTCCCTGGGGAGTTGGATGACAGGGACCCTGTAGAGCAGGAAGGGTTCCCTGCTGCAGACAGGGACCTCACAGGGTTTGAGAGGGGAGGAAAGGGGCCCTTGGGTGCTGAAAGAGCAGGGAAGCTGTAGGGTTGGGGTGCTGTCCCCCATACCATTTGGGGAGGGTTTCAAGGGTTCTGGGGGGCAAAGACCCCTTCACAGAGGGATGGGGATCCACAGGGTGCTGGAGAGCCAGAGACCACCAAGATGCCAGAACCCCTGCACTGTCAGGTGACAGCCATGTCCTCAAGCTTGTGTGTCCCCCATCTAGGATCACCTCCAGGGGAGGTTCAGGGGAGGCTGGACACAGAACTCCAGGCTGCAGCTGTCACATGCTTCCCATCATCCCACTCCCTTTTCCAGCCATCCCACTGAACTTTTGGGGACCCTTTCCTGCACCAGAACTGCCACCTTTTCAGTCCATTCCCATATCTGGGAAAAAATTAACACTAATAATAGTAATAACACTACTAGTAGTGCTAATAAAAACCTTGCTTCCATCCTAAAGCTCCTTTATTTTAAAGATGAAGTAAAATAAGGCAAAGGAAGCAAACTTAGGTAATGCAGAGATAAGTCTGGAATAATGGATGTTGGCTGCAGCGTTTCTAATGAACCCACAGAACAATAAGGGATCTTTGCAGATGCTTTATTGAGAAAAAAAGATATTGCCAAGACACTGCAAAGAAAACCTCCTCCACACCAGAACTTAAGCTGCTTGAAGTGCACCAGGGGGATTTTCCAGACTACGGAGGATGTTGAGGAGGAGAAAGCAGCAGGGTTGGGGCTCTAGGAGGAGGTGTTCCGGCGGGGCATGTGGCAGTGGGCCAGGTCCCAGCGCACGCCGAAGCGCAGGGAGTCACGACTCTTCATCGTGGGCACCTCGTACTTGTTGGGGACAAGGTGCTTCTGCGCCCGGCGCGGCAGCCCCGACTGCAGCATCTGCCTCCGCATGGCCCAGCGCAAGCTCTGATGTGAATCCTGCCCAGGAAAGGTGAACCTTTTCCACTCTCGTCTGTACGCGTTCAGTTTGGCCACTGGGTCAGTTCTCTTCACTCTCTCAGCGTGAGGAGCAATGTAAGCCGTGGGCTTTTGCTGTGACGAGGAGCGGTTGGATCTAGTGTCGCTCCCAAAATCCCCGAGGAGAGAGCAGGGGCTGTCCTCAGGGAACCAGTCGTCATCATCATAGTGCAGGTAGTCCTCCAAGGTGCCGCTGCTGGTCTCTATTTCCCCTTCGGAGATGGTGTCATCCATGAAAGTCCTGGAATACCCCAGGTTCCATGGCTTGGTGTTTTTATCTGGCTTGATGTTCGGTGACTCGTTGGAGACCTCCACGCTTCCATCGGGTCTGTGCCTCAGCACCTTCCTCTTCATCACCAACCTCCTGGTTTCCCTCCGATCCATGGGAGGGGCCGGCCGTGCGCCAAAAGCAATGGATGTGTCAGCATAGGGATCATCCTGGCAACACGACAGCCCCTTGCTGCAACACGACGGCCCCTGGCTGCCTCCCTGCCAGGCGCACAGCTGGCTCAGATCAGCTGCCACCTGCTCCTCACACTCTGCTCCCAGCACGTTCTCCATGGTTCCCACCAAACTGGGTGGATTCTGCAGAAAAAGAAACCAGGGTTAATTTATTGCAGTACATTCAGGTTGGCTAAAGATGTCAAAGGGGCGCTGACGCTCAAGTTTTTGGGTTCAGGAGTGTTGATTTAGGTTGGGGGTGTCCTCAGTGTGCTGCTAAACCTCCTGCTGCCAGCAGAAGGCTCTTCCCTACAGTAGCACAAACACAACCCCAAAACTCCTGCTAGAAAACTACACTAAAATTAATTATGTGATAAATGAAATACTGATGGAAAAACACAGGGCAGGTTCCATGCACTGGGCGAGAGATTAATGGTCTTTCCTTGTACCTCTGCTTCTAAATCCACAATATTTAGTCATAATTTAATCAAGAGACATCCAAGAAGCTGTTTTATTTCCAGAGGCGGGAAGGGATCAGTGCAGTGTGTTTAGATGCTCATTTATGAATCTGGTGATAGAAAACCTCCAGCCCTGTGACAAAAAGGGATCCAGACATGGATTCCACTCTCAACAGGGGTTTAGGATCTCTTTAAGGCAGTTTGAAAAGCCGCAAGTGTTGCCGGTGCCGCTGGGAAGGGTGGGAGCAGATGGTGGGGCGGGATGAGTGGCAGCCGTCAGCACACTGTCTGCAGCGGGGATGCAGGTGTGAAAGTGACAAGGGCTCCGTGATGGCTCGCTGAGAACGTGCTGCTGCTGACGGAGCAGATCCCGTCAGCTGGGGGAAGAAGAGTGATTGAAGAGTCCAAAAAAAGAGATTTGAGTGAGATGAAGCTGCCCGAGCTAAGCACCAGTGGCCTGGCCCTGCCCTGCCTGTGCTCCCCCGGGGGCTCAGACAATAAAGACTGTTGGTAACAGTTATTTTGCAGAACAAGCTAGAGATCTAATAAATCCACATAAAAATGCAAATCCACCATTTTTTTCTTTCCCTGCAGACACCGAGGATCCACCAGCAACAAACTGACACTCCAAGGTGGTGGCTATGGCTGAGGAGAGCACGGCTACTGACCACGAGCAGCTCCTGAGGAGGGTGCAGGAGCTGGAAGTGGAGGTGAAACGGCTGCAGGAGAAGCTCCGGGAGGACAAGGAGGGTGCTGGGAGGAGAGAGGCTCCTCCAGCCCCTGGGAAAGCCAGGAAACGCCAACAACGGCCTTTTGATTTCGGTGCCCACAGCCGCAGACACGTGGCACTGCGCATCGCCTACCTGGGCTGGGGCTACCAGGGCTTTGCCAGCCAGGAGAACACGCCCAACACCATCGAGGAGAAGCTCTTTGAAGCCCTGAAGAAAACACGGCTGGTGGACGACAGACAGACGTCCAACTACCACCGCTGCGGGCGCACAGACAAGGGTGTCAGTGCCTTCGGGCAGGTCAGCATCTCCATGGAGGTTCCTGTCAGTTTTCCTGGGTGGGATGGAGATCTGATGGGATTACTGTCCCATCAGCTTGGATTTGTTCTTTAAAAGCCCTTAACAGGCTTTTAATCAGCCCTTAATCAGCTCTTAACCGTGGAAGTGAACCTGTCAATGGATTCCTGTATGTGCAATGATGATTTCAGACCTTTGAAGCCTTTTTAGTGCCATTTTCCTCCCATATTAGTTGTTTTCCAGGGCCCTGTTTTATGAGGATAAAACATGTTTTAGGCTAAAGATTCCCCAATAGCTCGGTGATGCCCTGCCCTTGGCAGGGCCCTCTCAGCTGATTTAATTTGCCAACCCGACAAAAACCCAGAATCTCCAGGAACTGGCTCACTTCCTGCAGCATCAGGCAGCTGAATTCCTGCACAGAAGGGTCTGAGGGGAGCTGCAGCCAGCGGAAGGGAGCGTGGGAGTGGGAGCTGGAGGGAGGGAAGCAAGCTGGCCCGCTCAGTAGGCATGGAGCCATCCAACCAGCTGAGACACTGGGGAGAGAGCAACTTTGGTGGCTTCATCATAGGGCTGGGTCTCCTTTCTTCCCTCCCAGCACAGAAAGCGAAGCTGGCATAGGTTTAGCTTCAAATAGCTGCTCTGCTCTCCTTCACAGGATGAGCCACATGAAATCAGGGCATTTGGTGCCTTCTCTTGCACCACTTCAGCACACGGCACCCACGGTGGGAATGAACTTGTTCCCACACAAGGCTTCCTGGCCAGCCAGGCTGTTACTGCCTTCAAGTCATCACCTCCAGCTTGGAAAAGAAAAGCACATTATAACCCAGTGACTAAACATGAAGCCATTCTGAGACCATGCTATGTAGGCAGCCTGCAACTTTCCCTGTTTTATTAATGGAATCCATGGCATCTGCTCGGGTCCTCAGAGGCACTCGCAGCTCTGCCACGGCAGGATTGCCTGACTGAAGCCACCTTCATCTGTAGGAGATGCTGGATTTGTTTCCCAGAGGTGTAGGAACACTTGGCTCCACATGCCGCTGCGCCCATCCATCCACGCTCTGATCGTGGCTTTCCTCATTTCTGCAGGTGATCTCCCTGGATCTCCGCTCCAGCCTGCCAGAGGGGCAGCAGCTCAATGGCCACGAGGGTGGGGGGCAGCAGGAGGAGCTCCGCTACACCCACATCCTGAACAGGGTGCTGCCGCCTGACATCCGGGTGCTGGCCTGGGCCCCCGTGGGGCCAGAGTTCAGCGCCCGCTTCAGCTGCCTGAGCCGGACCTACCGGTACTTCTTCCCCTGCGCCCAGCTGGACGTGGCCCTCATGGACACCGCGGCCCAGCGCTACACGGGCACCCACGACTTCCGCAACCTCTGCAAGATGGACGTGGCCAACGGGGTGCTCAACTTCCAGAGGACGATCCTCAGCGCCAGAGTGACATGGGTGGACAGGGGAGGAGAAGCCAGGCCACGGGATCCTTTCCAGCTGTGCCAGTTCGAGGTGACAGGACAGGCATTCCTGTACCACCAAGTCCGCTGCATGATGGCCGTGCTCTTCCTCATTGGCCAGGGCATGGAGAGCCCAGACGTCATTGATGAGCTGCTGGATGTGGAGAAGAACCCCCGGAAACCACAGTACAGGTAGGGATTGGTCTGGAAAACCCAATGGGCTGCTCTTCAGAGCAACAGCTGTGCCTGGAGCGCCGCTGGCAAGCTGTGCCAGCACACGAAGCAGTCTCACACATGCAAACAGGCTGCCAGTGGCCTCACTGGAATGTATCCACAAGAATCTCTGTTTTCTTGCTCCTGAGCAAAGTTTTGATAGCTGTAGTCCTTGGTATTTGGTGAAAATTAAGTCACTTTTTACTCAGAAAGGAAGTTCTGTGAAGGTTAGGGCTGGTTTTGGCAGATCCATTATTCTTGAGCCTTTTTGTGGTCCCACCTCCTGTCCTTGTCCCCAGCATGGCGGTTGAGTTCCCCCTGGTCCTGTACGACTGCGAGTTCCCAGACCTGCAGTGGCTCTACGACCCAGAGGTGCAGGGGTTCAACGTGACACACTTGCAGCAGCTCTGGGCCAGCCACGCCGTCAAAACCCACGTGCTCCGGGACATGTTGGCAGGCCTGGATGCTGCTCCCATGGCCACCAGAAAAGGTAGAGGGAGTTTGGGGGGAATAACTTGGAATGCATGATGACACACAGCAAGGTTCGATGAGATATTGGGAAGAAATTCTTCCCTGGGAGGGTGGGAAGACCCAGGCACAGGGTGCCCAGAGCAGCTGTGGCTGCCCCATCCCTGGAAGTGTTGAAAGCCAGGCTGGACAGAGCTTGGAGCAACCTGGGATAGCGGAAGGTGTCCCTGCCTATGGCACGGGGTGGAACGAGATGAGCTTTAAGGTCCATTCCAACACAACCATTATGAGATTCTGTGAATTACAGAGGATTAACTGGTTTAAAAAGAAAAATGAAAGGACGGAGTAATTAAATGTTGCTTTTCCATGATGTCACAGGTCCAGGGAGCAGCCTGGTGCCCTGGGGTGAGCTGCAGCCCCCACTCTACAGCCAGATCAGCAGCTTCGTGGAAGGGGTCCAAGCCCGCACCTACAAGCCCTTGCTGGCCCGGCCCAGATGCGAGGGGCTGGAGGCGCGGATCGAACACTTCGTGCGGAGGGGCCGCATCGATCCGCCCCAGGGGCCGGGGCTGCCGGGGGATTGGCCCGGGGAGGCCCCCGAGGGCAAGCGGGGCAGCAGTGGAGCCCCCGAGCAGCTGCCCAAGAGGATCTGTACGGACCCCGAGTGACAGAGCACCTCGGCATGGGGGCAGCTGACGCTTCACCCTTTTTTTAAGTTACTGTTGTTGGGGAAAAAGCGCGTTTTTTCAGTGCTATTTTTTATAAATCTCAAGAAAACCGGCGTAACGGTGTTGTGTTCCGGCTTGGGGGCAGTGGCAGCGGGCTCAGCGCCCGCAGCGAGGCGGCACTGACGGGGATGGCCGAGGCTGTGCCGGGCTGGGACCCCCCACCCCTCTCGCTCCCCGGTACCTCCGGCCCAGCCGCGCCGCTGCCGCTGCTCCGTTGTGACCCCCAACTGCCGCCGCGGTTTAAACACCCCCGCGCGCCGCCATTGGCCGGCGCGGCTGTCGCTCAGCAAGCGGCACCTTCCCATTGGACAGGCGCTCCGCGCTGCCGCACCCGCGGCGCCGCCATTGGCCGGAAGAGGGACGCGGAGAAGGAGGCAGAAGATGGCGGCGGGCGGCGGCATGGGGAGGCGCTGTTGGCGGAGCGGCGCGGGTCTGGCCCGGGCGATGCGCGGCCTCTGCGGGAGCGGGCGGGCGACGGCGGCTCTGCGGGCGGAGGAGCTGGCGGAGCGGCTGCGGAAGAGCGAGGAACAACCGCGAGAGGTGAGCGGAGTGCGGGCCGCTGGGCCCGGGGTCCCCGGACTACAGCTCCCGGCGTGCACAGCGCGGGCGGTCACGGGGAGCGGGACTCGCGGGTGAGAGGGATGGGGTGGGATGGGACAAAAAGCATCCAGTTCCACAGGCTGCCACGGGCGGGGACACCTTCCACTGTCCCAGGGTGCTCCAAGCCCCGTCCAGCCTGGCCTTGGACACTTCCAGGGATGGGGTAGCCACAGCTTCTCTGGACACCCTGTGCCAGGGCCTGACCACCCTCACAGGGAAGAATTTCTTCCCAATATCCCCTTAACTCTGTCTTTTGTCGGTGTGAAGCCATTCCCCCTCATCTTGCCACTCCAGGCCCTTGTAGAAAGTCCCTCTCCAGCTCTCTTGGAGCTTCTTTAGGCCCTGCAAGGGGCTCTTAAGATCTCCCTGGAGCCTTCTCCAGGTGAGCACCCCCAGCTCTCCCAGCCTGGCTCCAGAGCAGAGGGGCTCTGGCCCTGGGAGCAGCTCCGTGGCCTCCTCTGGACTGGCTCCAGCAGCTCCAGCGCCTTCCTGTGCTGGGACCCCCGAGCTGGGGCAGCTCTGCAGGTGGGGTCTCACCTGGGGGGGCAGAATCCCCCCTGCCCTGCTGCCCACGCTGGGGGATCAGCCCAGCACAGGGGGGTTCTGGGCCAGGGCCTGTCTGGCTCCCACCCACCAGCACCCCAAGTGCTTCTCCCAGAGCTGCTCTCCATCCCTCCATCCCCAGCCTGGATTGATCCTGGGGGTTGCCCCGACCCAGGTGCAGCAGCTGCCCTTGGCCTTGTTGACCCTCATGAGATTGCCCGAGGCCGCTGACCGAGCTTGTCCCGATCCCTGTGGATCCCACGCCGCCCCTCAGTCGTGGGGCAGGAGCACATGGAAGGCGAGCGCCTTGCTGCAGGTCACAGTGCAGCTTTGTGTGGAAGCCAAGAGCTGTTGAAACCCCAGCGCTGGTGTCTCGTCGTCTCCTCAGGTGCCCAAGGACCCGACGCAGCGATGGCTCCAGGAGCTCACTGCGCTGAGCCAGCAGATGCAGCAGGTTCACCCCAATGTCCTGGCCAAGATCCTTAAGCAGAGAACTGTCTACCAGAATGAGGAGATTGTGGTGATAGACAAACCCTACGGGGTCCCTGTGCACGGTGAGGGCGAGCGGGGAGTGGAAATGGCTCCGTGGTGCTGACGGGGATCCTCTGTCTCTGTCCTTCCTGTGCTGGGATTTCCCTTCCCAGGGAGGGTTCCAGGGGCTTGGTCACTGTCAGATCTCAGCTTTCCCCTTGCATTTTGGGGTGATTTAGGGTGCATGGGGAGTACGAGGTGAGACTCCTTGCTGCCCTGGGTCACACAGGCGGCCCTGGCATCAAGAACTGCATCGCTGATGTACTGCCCATTTTGGCCAAGATGCTGGAGAACATGAAAGCTGAGCCCCTCCACCTCTGCCACCGGTTGGACAAGGAGACCACGGGTGTGATGGTGCTGGCGCGGAGCAAGGAGGCAGCGGAGAAGATCCGTCTGCTCTTCAAAACCCGTCAGGTGGAGAAGATCTACTGGTAGGAAAGGCTTGAGTGAGGATGGGGTTGTGAAAGGTGTTTAAAAAAAGGGTGAGGGGACAGTCCCTGGGGTGTGGGGGCTTTGTGGAAGTAAGGGGTGTTGCTTATCTCCCCCCTTCAGCACCATTTTATGGGACTGGGTTGTGGAAGAGGGGCTGAGGGAAGGATTCCCATCCTGTGAGAGCAACACCCCGCAGATCTCTGCTTTCATTTTCCAGGGCAATTGTCCTGGGGGACCCGGACCCTGTTGAGGGCGTTGTGGAGATCCCCATTGTGGAAAAGGAGGTGCAGAGCCACCAGTCCCACTACAAGGTGAGTCCTCTGTTCCCTCGGTGAGGCAGCCCTGGCATCCCCTCCTGTCTCCCCCAACTCCCCCTCTCACCACCCTTCAGATGACGCTGGCTCCCAACTACCGCGTGTGTCCGGAGGATGGGAAGGTGACGAAAATCCGCAAGAACCGGAACGCCGAGAGCGCGGTGACTCGGTACCGCCGGCTGGCCGGTGCCTCCGCCTGCTCGCTGCTGGAGCTCCAGCCCATCACCGGTGAGCGAGGCCTGCCCAGCTGGCCTGGGGCTGGATCCTCTCTCTGCAGTCAGCAGCAGCTCTGGAAGGGGGAACTTGTCATTAGACGTGACTGGAATCCTTTTTGGGACAAAGCTCTGGGAATAAGCCCTGCTGGGGTGATGCTTTGCTGCCGAGCTGTTTGCCGGCTGCCAACGATTTCGGCACGGCTTTGTCCAGCACTGAGGGTGGTGGGTGCTGAGGCCTGGCACAGCTGGATGTCACCTTTCTCTTCTTTCCCTTTTCTCCTCAGGGGTGAAGCACCAGATCCGGGTTCACCTGGCCTATGGCTTGGGATGCCCCATCCTGGGGGATCACAAATACTCGCACTGGAGCAAACTGGCACCCCAGGTAAAGCAGGTCTTGCACTGGGGAGCAGCTGGAGCTGGATACGGCCGCTTGTGTCCCCCAGCTCCCGGTGGGCTGGGGATTTCAAGTCCCAGCTGAAAAGCTCCAGTTTTGAAGGGAACATTTTCTGTCCTTGCTGCAGAAGCTTCCAGAGCTCACCCTGAGGAAGCTGAAGCTGGAGCAGAGCAAGGCTCGGCACCTGCCCCTGCACCTGCACGCCCACCGGCTCTGCCTGCCCCTGGGCCAGCCCTTAGACTTTGTCTGCAAGCCGCCCCTCTTCTTCCAAAAAACCCTGAGGAAGCTGGAGCTGGACATCCCTAAGGACTGATAAGGCAGGACTGGAATGTGCCACGTATCTCCGCATCTCCAGCACGTGGCAGCAGCTGTGCCCACCTTGGAGCCAGTGGTGGGGTGAAGCCTGCAGTCTCTGTGCTGGGGCTGATATTGCTGGATTCAGCAGGGGTGCCTACATGTACTTTTAGCCCAGGAAAGCAGCTGGACACACTGAAGAGCCTCTAGCTGAGATGAACAAGGCTGGGTGGAAGTTGGGCTTTGCCTGATTTGTGTTTTGAACTTGTCTCTGGGCAATAAAAGCTCCAGTTCCCTTGAGGGAAGGTGCTGTGTGTGTGTCTGTGCTCTGGCCGGGTGGGACTCAGTCCCTGTGTAGGTTTGAGCAGACCAGGTTGCAGCCCCTCCCAGATTGTGGAACTGTCACTTCTGGCTGTCAAACAGCCAGAGTTGTTTGGCTCAGATTTGGAGAGTCCCTTCATTGGAAAATCCATCAGAAGTACAATTTGGCAGTGGCTCTGGTATTCTTTTGCTGTGCTGAGAGACTCCACAGGGAGTTCTTTGGCTTGACTGGGCTGAGAAGCTCTGAGACTGCCCCTGCTCTGTGCTGCCAGCAGCATGGGTGGGGGTTTCCCAGCACTGTGCTGCTGGAAAACTGTTCTGTCCTACTCCTTCAGTTACCCTATCCCTTATTTTTAGAACCCCTTATTGGGATCCCTCGCCCTTGGGAGCTTTCCTTGGAGCCAGATTCCTCCCCCTGTGCCCTGACAGAGAGGCAAGAGGAGGGATTGATGATCTGAGGAATTGCAGCTGATATTCTGCCTCAAAATTACCTCATTCGGTGTCTCCTGACCTGTCTGAGGAGCTTGGGGGTGGGCAGCAGGATGTTCTCTGGCCCCTCTGGCTGGTTTGGGTGCTGGAAAGGGCTTTTTGTACCCCACGGGGCCACCGTGTATCTGGCTGGGGCTTCTTGCTCCGGGAGGGCCCGGTCTCCTGGCTCCCTGCTGAAAATAGCTGGGGACCCCCATGCCCTCGGGCCACAGCGCCAGAAATCCGCTGGCTGATGAGAGAGGGACATAAAACCACAGGGAGCCAGTAGCGGCTGTGGCTGGGCAGAAACCCTGCCCTGCAGGAATGCTGTCAGGGAGGAAAGCTGCCTTCCCAGCCTGCTGCCTTCCCAGCTCACTGCTGCGGCTGCTGGGGTGGGTTTTTCTATTTCTGTTCGTGAAAAGGCTTCCCCTGTAATTATGAGGTGATTTAACGCCCTGTCTGAGCTGTTGTTCACAGCTGCTGGACACAGTGCTCGGCAGGCTCTCGGCAGGGACTCCTCAGCGCGGCAAAGTCGCTCCTTGAGCCCGTCACACCTCAGGCAGCCCTCGCCAGTGTCTCTTCCTCACTTCAGCATGTCCCTCTCTCACACGGCTGCCGAGTACATGCTCTCTGATGCTCTGCTCCCGGATCCCAGCAGCTCCCGAGCCAAGGGCTTGCGGCTGGAGCTGCCGAGCGATCGTCTGCTGAAGTTTGTCACCGTGGGGCTGCCCCTCTTCCTCGTCTCACTGGCTTTCGCCCGGGAGTTCTCTGCTGGTGAGTTGTGGCTTTTCCAATGTGTTCTTCAGGCTGTGGGCAATCACCAGTGGTGGTTTGGTTGTCGTGGCAAACTCCTTTGTATTCCTGATGGTGTCATGATCCAGAGGGGAACAGCCTGGAAGTCTGGTTTTAGGAGCTGTTCAGCCTCATGGGTGTTTATTGATTCTTTCTATAGGATCATAATTTACTGGGAGAGCCTGGGAACAGCCGTGCTAACCCCAGGAGCAGCACTGAGTCAATGCCCAGCCTCAGCTGCTTGCGCCCAGCACCTTTGGGTGCCACGGGCTTGGTTCCAAGGAGGAGGAAGAGGAGGAGGAGGGTGCCAGCAGCATGGAGAGATGCATTGTGACCTCAGGCTAAATCTGGCCTCGGCCAACATCCAGCTGCTCTCCCTGAGGATTTGGTTTTACTCCAGTTTCTGGCTGGTCAGTCTATAATCCCCTACACTGTGTACACACTACTACACAAAGGGTTTGTGTTTGGGAAGAGATGGAAAAGTCCTCATTAGAAACACAGCAGCTCCAAAATGACCATGAAAAAGGCTTTTTTTGATTCAAAGCAATGCCTGAGATGTAATTACCCTCCTGTAAGGCATTGGCTCGTGGCTTTGGAGTGTTCCTCCACCCTCCATGGCTGAAGTTTGCTCTCCTCCTCCTCACCCCAGGCTCCCAGATCAGCTGCTTCTCTCCCACCAACTTCACGGGGAAGCAGTCTGCCTATGCCGACACGGCTTGCTGGGACTCCCTCGTCCACCATGGCTTCGACGCCGAGGGACGTGCCATCACCAAGTCCCTCTGGGCTCTCAAGGTAGGGTCAAAGTCACGTCTGGGTGCCCCTACATCCCATCTGGATGGCCACAGCAAAAGCGACTCTGTTTGTGTTCTTTGCCCAGGTCTTCCCCTACTCGCTGCTGGTGGTGGCAGTGCTGATGTACCTGCCGTACCTGCTGTGGCGTTACGCTGCCGCCCCCGCCCTGCACTGCGACCTCCTCTTCATCATCGATGAGCTGGATAAGTCCTACAACCGCTCCGTGCGCCTGGTGCAGCACATGAAGAAGGTACAGCAGGCCAGTGCCGAGCCAGAGCAATTCTGGGAGGAGTTCGAGAGGTGAGGCCAGGCCAGGTCACCGTGGCCCTTGGAGTCCCTCCATGTGGTGTTGTGGCTGCACCCAGGATGGACCTGGTGAAATGGGGCGTGGCTCTCATTCCCCCTGTGTCCCTCCACCCCCAGGGCCCGCCGGGAGAGGTATTTCGAGTTCCCGTTGCTGGAGCGGTACCTGACCTGCAAGCAGCACGCCCACGCCCTGGTGTTCATCTACATCCTGAGGAACCTGCTGCTGCTCCTGTTCTTGGCTGCCACCTGCCTCTACCTGGTTTTTCTCCACCTTAACATCTTCTTCCAGGATGAGTTCAGCTGCTCCATCAAAACGGGGCTGCTCCAGGCGGAGCCGCACATCCCCCCGCTCATCCCTTGCAAGCTGGTCTTCTTCTCCGTGTTCCAGCTCATCAGCCTCTCAGTTGGCAGTGTCTATGTCCTCCTCATCCCCGTTGTCATCTACAATGCCCTGCAGCTCTGCCAGTGGGACAAGGGGCTGCTCTCTGTCTATGAGATGCTGCCTGCCTTCGACCTGCTCAGTCGCAGGATGCTCACCTGCCCCCTCAACGACCTCAACGTCATCCTTCTCTTCCTCCGCGCCAACATCTCCGAGCTGACCTCCTTCAGCCGCCTCAACGCTGTCAGCGCCCTGAGGGAAGCCACTGCCAACAAGGAGGACATCGATACTGTCATTGATTTCATGACGCTGCTGGCTGGGCTGGAGACCACCAAGCCCAAACACCAACCTTGCACCCCCGAGGCCGAAGGCAGTACAGCCCTCTCCAACGGTGCGGCCCTAGGTAGGTTTTTTGGGTAAAGACAACTTCTTCTCTCTTTTCTTGGCTCCCACACCACAAGAGCCACCCTCAAAATGTGGCTGGACCACCCAAAATCCTTTGCCAAGACCTTAAGCGTGATGCTACTGCAATCCAAGGTGTGGGCAGGGGTTGCTATAGGAACAGCAAGCCAAGAGATTGCTACTTAAATCCAAGCTCTGGGCAAACTGCAGGGCTGGGAGGGTCCCTGTTTTTGGCAGCTCCTCCTGCTGGGAGTGGGGTTGGGAGTTTTAAATTCTGCAGGGCTGATGCCAAGGATGCCATGCCCGCCCCCTTTTCCCATTCGCATGGCACTGGTGGGCACAGTGGGGCTGTGTGTGGAGATGGAGATGGGTTCCAAGATAGAGCCACATTCCCAGGACCTGCACTGCTCCCTCTCCCACATGCTTTGGGTTTTGGGGAGGTGCATGCCTCCTTTGGAGTCTCACAGGGACCCCTGGCACCCATGGGCAAGTGGTTTGAAGGCTGTGTGAGACAGCCCAGCCCCACCCCACAGGCAGGAGCCAAGAGGTCTGGGCTTCATTCCTGGCCCTGAACATACAGTCGGAATAATGGTTTAAAAAAATCCAGACTGAGCTGGATTCCGCATCCTCGTTACCGTGGCAACCCAGGGCCAGCACAGCTGGCTCCTGGGCCAGTTACTCGGTGCTGGAAAAAGCCCAGATCCTAGTCTGCCATTGCCCAGCTAATTAACTGCCTGCTTTTCCCCCCTTGTCTAGAACCAAAGCCCGGAGTGGAAACGATGGGAAAAGCCTCACGGGACTCACTCGGCTCTGCCTGACCCAGAAGCAGGTAGCAGGCAGGGATCCTGTGATCCCAGGATCCACTTTTCTGGCACAGCTGTACTGAACCCACCTGCACTTCCTGCACCTGGCCTTTCCCTTCTTATGTACATTTGTCCAGCAAAAAAGGGTTAAACAATCCATGTTTTGTGCAGAACATGCATGGGTCTCTTCTTCTAAGTGCTGGGTGCCAAGCTGTGCCTCTTCCACAGAAATTTCCCTGCTCTTATGGCAAGAGATGAGGAATGGAGGATTAGGAATGCTCATCTGAAGAAAAAAAAGGATCCAGGAATAAAATGAGGTGTTTTTTTAACTGTTTATTAAGAGAGGGAGGTGGAAGGCACTCGCCGCCCTCCACAGCTCCCTGTCCCAGCCCGGCTGTAGTGTTTGGCTGTGGATTTTTGGCAGAGCTCCTCTCTCCCCCTCTCCACCCTGCAGCTGGAAGCTGATCCCTGGATCCTGTGAGCACCCTATCCTGGGGATCAGCAGTCTGTGCCCAGAGAAATGGGGTGCCTGGGGGGCCAGGACCAGCTCCATGGGCAAGGGAGCAGCAGTGAGGGGTTCAGCTCCCATTGGTGTGTCCTGCTGCTTCTCCTTACATAATTTTTCATATATTTAATTGTAAATTGGATTTTTCCCCTTCTCCCCACCCTGTAGCCTTGGCTTGAGTCCACAGAGGAGCTGAAAAGTTGCTTAATTAATAAGGTAGTAATGAAGCCTTTGATTCCCTGGCTTGGGAAGGGACAGTGCCAGGAGCCATAAGTGCTTTGCCAGAGGCCTGAGCTCACTCATCTCCCTAATTTAGGGGGAACCTGGAGCCAGGGAGGAGCAGCAGTTCCCTCCCTCCGGCAGCGTTCCCTGCAGGAAGGGTGTCCAGCAGGAAGGGGGGTGCAGGCAGCCCCTGGGAGTTGTAGAGGGGGCAGGCCTGGTACTCACAGGGCCATTCAGCCCAGGCATAGCGCAGGCCCAGCACCAGCGCCCTGCAGCCACTCAGGACCAGCGTCACCGTGCGGGACCCTACTGCCACCACTGGTGCTGGCAGCCACTGGCACAGGGATGCCTGGCTGGAGCAGCACACCTGGAGAGGGGAGAAACCCCCATCAGTGTTGCCTTCCCTTTCGCAGCTCCTTGGAGAGGATATCCCACTCCTCACCTCAAATGC
The DNA here is from genome assembly GCA_013398275.1 of Promerops cafer. Classification (NCBI taxonomy): domain Eukaryota; kingdom Metazoa; phylum Chordata; class Aves; order Passeriformes; family Nectariniidae; genus Promerops; species Promerops cafer. The sequence continues at coordinate 101,970 of VZSE01015297.1, forward strand.
CTGTGCATCCCTCTGACGGCAGATGAGATCCTGGCTGTAGGTGACATTCAGCAGCCCCCTGGTCACCTCCAGGATAGCCCGGGTGGGATACGGTCCCTGGAACACGAGGTCCTTGTCCCCATACGCCACAGCCCTGGCACCCAGCAGCAGTCGGTGCGCCACGTTCTGCTTGTCCCGGGGATGGATACTGCCCAGGAAGAGGAGGAAGAGGGAGCTGGTACCCAAAAACTCCATCCCTACACCCTCACCCCAGCCCAGGACTCACCTGCCATAGGGAGAGTGCTCATCGCCCAGGTCCATGGCTACAGCCATGAAAGTGCTGGGCATCCTGGCATTGGGAACAAGCCCCAGGTCGGCTGTTTGGTGCCAGCGGAGCCGGGCGAAGCTGTCGTCTGCACTCCGACGGCGGTAGGTGGACAGCTGCGAGGCACAAGGGAAATGGGGGAGTGGCTCAGATCCCAAAACTTGCCACTGTGGTCCCTGCCTGGGATTTTCAGCACTTGGCAGGATGTGTATGTGTTTACAGCGTCCTCTCCCTGGGCATCCCCCAAGGACAACAGGGGTCCTGCCTCTCACCCCCCACACCTGCACAAAGCCAAAGGGGAGAAGTGGCTCCGTCTGTCTGGCCGATCCAGCGTGGAACGCCCGGCGCCAGTCAGCAATGAGTGCAGGGAAGGTGCAGTTGTACTGGTCTGTGTTCAGGAAGGCATTGGCCTCACCTGTCCTCCAAAAAGAAGGGCTGGTGAGAGCTTGGTGGGACAGTGGGTGCTGCTCCACGCTGGGGGAGAGAAATAGGGGCTCACCCTGGTACCAAGCGACACCCCGCAGGGTCATGTTGAGCAGCGGGTGGATCATGGCATTCCAGAGCACGGAGGGCATTTGTGGGCCAGAGAGATCCTGATGTGGGGAGATGCTGGAAGACAAAGCTAGGTTTAAGGGGGGTGCAAAGCACAAGGCAGGCTTTAGGTTAAAGCAAACACCATTCTAAAGGGAGATCTGGGGTCCCTCCCCTCTCCCTTTACCTCCCAGATGTGCCTTATGCTCTTGGCATGGAAGGGGTTTTTATCCAGAGGGAGCATAATGATGCATAGAGGGGGCTGTGAGGCTCTGGGAGAGGAGGTGGGAAGGGATGAGGATACTCCCCAAAAGCAGCGTGGTACAGGGCAGGAGCTGTTTCCACAGCACCTTCTCTCACCTCTCCATGTCCTCCGGGAGCCCACATGCCTGCAGAACCCGGCGGGAGGACCAGGCCTCGATGGGGGTCCCCCCCCAGGCCACCTCCACCAGCCCGATGGGGGTCCCCAGAGCCTCATACAGGGAGCGCCCCAAGAGCCAGCACACGGCTGAGAAGTAGGTGAAATTCCCGTGGCCCAGGTTTTCTGCTCAAGAAACAGCAGGCTGCAAAGGGAAACAGTGGGGAAAAAGCCATTTCCAAGCTCTCCTTTGGAGGCACATTGCACTCACCAGCTGTTGGAAGGGACCATGGCAAGTCAACCTTCTCCAGGTCCTCCAGCTCCACATCGGAGCGGGCAGGCGCCGCAGCAAAGATACGGACGTAGGGATAGCGAGCGGCGGTGGCGAGCTCCTGGCTGGCATTGGCCACCTGAAGAAGGGCCAGGAGCATGCAAGGCACTTCCCTGCCTGATCCCTACCTGGTCCCGCGTGATCTGTGCTGTGGGGCCTTACCTGCAGGACTGTCATTGCCATGTTGCTCTGCCCACTGCAAAGCCACACATCTCCAAAGTAGATGTCCCACAGTGTCACGTTCTCCGAGCCCTGCTCAGCCATCAGTGCATAGGGACCGCCCTGATCCATTGGGTCCAGGACAGTTGTCCAAGTCCCAGAAGGTCCTGGAGGAAGAGGATGGTGCTTATCTTCTACCACCCTTAAAAGGCCTCAAGACCTTCACCAGGATGTTGGATGAGCAGTCAACAACCAGTGGGGAAGGACAGGCAACAGGGAAAAGCTTCCCCACCACAGAGACAGGTTGGGGAAACGGATTTCAGAAGCTCTCTGACATCAGAGGGACCTTCCTCCTGCAGGAACTTAGGGGTTAAAAAAGAAAACCTGGAAAACAAATGTGTGTCAGAGCAGAAGCTGCTAGGAGGAACTGGGATTACAGGAGCAGCTTGGTGTGTGTGACACCGAGATGTATCCAGCTAATTTTAGAGGTGCCAAATCGAAGCGTAAAGATATTCTGCTGGAACTTAGTGTGGATTTTCTGGCTGGATCCTGCAGATCTCCTGGATCACTGCTCTCCCACAAGATACCTCCAGGCTCTTCATCTCATGGAGGTGCCCTTGGGCAGCACTTTTACCGTCCAAAGGTGATGAGCTCCCTCCCAACTCTTCAGGCAGGGATGCAGCTGGGATTTGAGGTGCCCCTGAGCCCTCCCAGCTCCAGGAAGGGTCTGCTTGCACAGACAACATCCTTCAGGGCTTAGAGATCCCACAGGATCCTCCAAGTGGGCACAGATCCAAAAAGAACGTGGGAGTGCTCTGGAGATTCCTCAGACCTGGTTTAGACAGGGAGAGAAGCTAAATTCCCCTTCTCCCCTCCACAGCCTCATCGCTCGGCTCCAGCCTGTGCGGTGCCACCCACTCCAGCAGCAGCTCGGCTCCCGCTGGGCGCCCATGGGATCCGCTGCTGGGAACCAAAGTGAGCAAAAGCTGGCACTGCTGGGGAGGGGAATGGCTGAACCCCCCCAGGTCTCCTGGAGAGGGAAAAGCACGAGCTGGAGATGTCACCAGCACCTCTGCAGCCCCAGGGCAGCCGTGTGACAAACACAGGGGTGGTGCCAAACCCTGTCTCACCCAACCCACCATCAGCTCTGATTTGGGCTCAGACAAGTTCTTTGGCCACCAAAACCATTGGCTCCAGTGTCTAGTGGAAGTCTGGGACTGACCTTTAACCTGTGCTGTTTTCTCCATGATGATGAGGCCACTGGCCCCTGAGAGAGTTAGGGTCACCATGGCCCCCAGCTCCCCGTGGCCCCACACCACAGCCCCTGATGGCTTCTTCTGCAGCACCATGTGGTCACCATAGTAGGAGGCAAAGCTGAACGCTCCCCCTGGAATCAGCAAACAGTGCAAACATCAGCTCCGAGAGAAAAACACCCTCAGCATGGCCTCTGACCCCCTCTTAAATAGAGATTATTTGAGATCCCACTTAATTTACAGCTTCCTGGTCAGCTTTAAGGTGGTTTAAATCACCACAGAGCTGAGGAAGAGGCAGAATTTAAAGTCCACAGGAGGGAATTCACCTCCCAAAGCACAGGGAGCATGTTACATCTTGTATGACATGGATTTGGATACAGATTTTGGTGAAAATTCCTCTAATAACAGCATGGGAGTGTCTCTCCCAGCCCAGCCTTGCTAATGAATGTTCTGATGTATTTTTCCCTTGGAAAAAGGTTTGTCAAGGGGTGGGATGGAAAAAATCGGGTGTGCAGCATTGGCAAAGGCACCTTCGGTGGGGACGGAAGCAGAAAGCTCAGCCCTGGCACCCTCAAAAGCCCCATTTTGCAGCGTGAAAATAAAATCATGTTTGAAAAAGAGGTCAGAAGCAATGTGTGAGGGGTGATCTGGGCAGAGAACCCCAGTGACCAAATCAGAGCTCATGGAGCCTCATCTTCTCTGCAGCTCATCCTAGGCTGGGTTTAGGATGGAAAGGAAAGGAAAAGGAAAAGGAAAAGGAAAAGGAAAAGGAAAAGGAAAAGGAAAAGGAAAAGGAAAAGGAAAAGGAAAAGGAAGGAAACAACGTCCTCGGCCCCTCAGGAGTCAGCTGCATCGCTGGTCCCACTGTCTCAAGCCACGAGGCTCTGGGAGTTATATAAAAAACAAGTCGGAGGAGAAAAAAAAATCTAAAACTGAGATGCCAGGAAAGAGTGGAAGCTATAAAAAGCAGCTGGGAGGAGGGAAGGGAAGAAGAAGGGAGGAGGGAAGGGAGGAGAGCCCACGAGACACCATCAAGGAGCCGCATGCGGCTCCCACCTTACGTAAAGCATCGTCCCACGGCAGCAATGCTGGGCCAAGGGCGTTGGGGAGGGGCTGGGGGTGTGAAGGGTATCAAGGTGGGACTTGGAGGAGGTGAAGGGCATTGAACTGGGGCTTGGGGGAATGCCACACATGTCAAAGTGGGACTCTGGGTGTGCAGAAGGCGTCACACTGGGGCTCTGGGAGTGCAGAGGGCATAGAAGCAGAGCTTGGGGGTGCAAAGAGTGTGAAAGACGGGTGGGGGGTAAGAAGGGCATCAAAACTGGGCTAAAGGGGATGCCAACGGCATCCAAGTGGGGCTGGGAGGGCACCAAGAGCCCCAAAGCGGGGCTCAGAGTAGTGCCAACGTCATCAAAGAGGAGCTGGGGGTTCAAAGGGTATCAAAGTGGGGCTGGGGGGGTTTATGGGAGTTGCCAAGACCTGCACCCGAAAAGCGGGGCTGGGGAAGTACCAATGCACATATGAAGCTCGGAGTGTGCAAAGGGCACCAAATCGGGGCTTGGGAGGGCTTAGGGAATTCCCTGGGCATCGGAGCCGGGCTGCTGCGATGCCAAGGGTTCTGGCGGTGCCAAGTGCCCCGAAGCGGGGGTTCTCAGGGGAGGCCCGCTCCCGGGCCTGGCTACAGAGGATGCCCGCGGGGCTGCGGATCGGAGGTTGACTCTCCCCAGCCCTTTACCTGCCGCCGCCGGAGCCAGAGCCAGCAGCGCCAGCAGCACCCACGCCGCCATCCTGGGGGGACAACGGGCTGCGAGGGCACCGGCACCGCCGGTACTCCCGGGTACTCCGCGGTATCGGCCAGCACCGCCCGGCAC